>OX422219.1:498985172-499020172 GCA_949130495.1 Sambucus nigra
TCCATGCAAACAATTTTTTTTAATATATTTAATCAATGTTGTGTTATTCACATGGAAAATAAATGGGTTCTCATTGTACTATAGAGTCCTACGTCGGTTCTCATTTCTGACTGATTGGGTGTGACTCGTTGATGTGTCGCACCCGTATCGACTCATGGCCGGGATTAAACACGAGCCAATATGGGTGCGATACGTCACCTAGTCACACCCAATGAGTCAGAAATGAGAGTTGGCCTAAAATTATTGTGAAATTGACTGTCTGAGGTTGGGTCAAAAATTCAAATCTAACATTGATCAACTTGTCTAGTTTTAGGGAATATAATTTTTAAACATGATAAGGTGTCGAAGGGCTCAAAATTTGGCACGAGTTACAGTTATAGCATGGGTGAGTCGAAGGATTAGATTATATAGAGTTGGAACTATATTGTGGTAAGCATCAGATGTTAGTAATTTTACTATTACCAAATATTGGTGAGGTAAATACGTATATAAGTTGCAACTATTAGTCAACTTCTATTGATTATTGATTCGACTAAAGGGACTCCTTTTTCTCAGTGTACTCATCACAGATGGCTTCTTTAGTTAGTCAAAACATATAAAGGTATTATATTCATTTTGTTGCATAACATTGGGTTTTAACAAAGTTGGATCTCAATACTTGTGGTTTGATAGTGTAGCATTTATTTTTACATAAGTTGTATAACCATAAAGTCTACATGGGCATATTTTTTTAGAATAAAATTACCATCATTATCTTTTAAATCTACTATTTGTTAAATTTTTTGGCTAAAACCCAGTGTAGAGTGTTTGGTGAAAGTATCCAATTAATCTTTTTTTATCATTAGTGGTGATAGATTAGATTGGAGCTAAATAAGCTTAAAGATTTAACTTTAATGATCATTTTATTACAAATCGTATTTCTTTATTCATTGACTTGGATGTAATTGGATATTTCATTCCCTTAAAGACTTATTTACGAATGTGGATGTTAGAGCATATGTGAAGTATGGGTTCGTGGTGTCGTGAGAGGTTAGAGAGGTGAAGGGGTTTGTTTGGGTTAGTCATGCATAATGATGGCCTGGGCAAACGGGTCGTATTATTAATGGAGTGAGTTGAGAGTTTGAGTACCTTTGGAAATAATTTTATTTTTAAAGTTAAATTTATATTTCTTCAATTTTAGTAGGCGAAAGTCTTTTATGTTACATTTAGTTACTAATTTAATCACCATTATTTTTAGCTATTATACATATACCAAATAACATGATGTTATGTATCATCTATAAAGCAACAATTCTTAAAAACACCCATTGCATCTGCACCAGCACTGAATCCCCGCACCCATGCCTTATTTTTCTGAATCGTGCATCCTTACCCCGCACTCTCATTGGCACCCCGTCACACCCGTGCTTCATAATCTATAATCTTCATCACTTATAGTCCTTATGCGCTATTATGTATTTTTGGAACTGTTATAAGCCTCACCCAACTGAAAACATTTCATAGACTAAGCTTCGTACTTTGTCTTAAGAACAATAAGGTATTGCTTCAAGTCTTCTTTGTTTGAGAGAAAGTGGGGTGAAACTATTTTAGTATGATAATTATTCAGGGGTGTGATATTCCCATCCCTAAAAGTTCCTCAAAACACCACAAAAAAGACATTTTTTTACTATTCAAGCAAACAAAATCTCATGGTTAATCTTGTCTGTGGTACTCATTTTCACCGTTAATCTTGGTCGTGGTACCCATTTTCATGGCTAACCCTGACCGTGGTATCCCTTTTATGGTTAATCTTGGTCTTGATACCATCTTTACGGCTAACTTTGGTCGTGGTATCCATTTTCAAGGCTAACCTTGATCGTAATACTCATTTTCACGGCTAACCTTGGCCATAGTACCCATTTTTACGGCTACTTTTTGTGGTGTTAAGGAGATAAAAGTGACTTTTTTGTGGTGTTTTGGAGAACTTTTTTGGGTGCGAATATAAATACCCTTATTCAAGATATTCATTTACTTTTTGGTGGTTTGAGGATTTACATTTGAGTAGTTTTATCAATAAAATCTGATGCTCTTTATGGCTAGTGTTTGGATCTTCTTGATGCATATTCTTGCTGAGGATATTGAAATATAGTAGTATCTAATTTAAAATTAGAATAACCAATTCCATTGAACTATACATATTATCTTAATCTTAGTTTCCAAAGTCATATTTGTCTATAATGAACAAGTTCCATGCACGAATACATATCTTGTGGGGATCTTCTTTCCACAATTGAGTTTTCTAGATATGTTCTTGCTTATGATTCAAATATTTTTTAGTTGTTCTATCAGTACAAAGTAAAACCTCTAACATCTTTTAGTGATCGTGTTATTAATCTTTTGTTTTTAAGGTTTCATATTATTGGGGTTGATATTATTAGTTAAATGCTTGATTTAGGTTAGAAAATATGAAGTATCTTACAAATTCAAAAAATTATGTGTTTGTGTGATTGGGTGTCTCTAAACATTACCTTGTTATATATGTTGATGTTTATACCCTAAGGCCTAATATAATGAATTTTGTTAGAATAACGTTTTCTATATGCTACATCAAAAAAGAGAAATGGACACAATGCTATTTTGTTACATAGTGGCTGAAGCCAGATTTACTAAAGAATCATGGATGGTATAGTACAGAAACTTGGAACCGTCAGTGAATTCCAAATAGAGATCTTTGAACTAGCCTAAATGATTACAACCGTTCATGCCAAATATTTTGTTGCAAAAAATATATATTTATCTCTTCTGAGATTATTTCTTAAATAGCATATACAAAGATCGGTTGCCGCCTTGTAAGAATTCTTATTATATGTAAACACATTCCCCATCTACGTTAGGCCAGAATACATGATAAACATCAACATTTGCACTAGTTTTCTTTACATCTGGATAAAAACATCAAAAGGTTCCAATGATCTTCTTAGTCTTAGTTAACACTTACTCTGGGATGACAAAATACAACTGTAACACATTAAAGGAAAAAATTTCTTTAGAGTTTATACGTGTAGACTTTTGTTCTTTTTTCTCTATAGAAAATAAACAACATCATTGATGTTTGATAGCCTCACTTATTCGACTTGAATAATTCTAGACTTGGACTTTTATTATACAATCAAAACTTAGAGCATGCATTAATTAAAAAATCTATACCAATGGGACTAAAATATTGACTTTGTCATTTTCATGATAATAAAAACTCTAAAATAGAATGGCTTAAAACGACCATAAGCTAAACATATTGCCACAATTTTGTACATTGCATTATATATATCCTTTAGGTACACATGATACAGTTCTCAATATGATGAAATATCATTCTGTTCTTTCCCTACAGAGATTATATACAATTCTGATTAAAATTTAATTCCTAGATTTTGCATACAATGAATCCCTTTTTGGTGTATTGATAGCATCTATGGATGAGAAAATCTTCTTCCTGAACTACTGCTTCTGAATCAGTTCCATCGCCCTTATCTGATTGCCTTAGGGATTTTCGCGGCCTCTCAACAGCTTCCTTCATTTCTAATAAATGTCTAAGGTGGGCATTGAGATCCTTAAGTGATTGCCCATCCTCCCGTGTCTCAAATATGACAGTTCCAGCTCTGATTACACCCACACTACCAAGTCTCAAAGAATCTTGGTGTACTTTCATCCTTGCTTCTTGTCTCTCAGCTTTTGAAACAGCTATTAACAAGTCAGATATTACTTTCTTTCTCTTTGGCTTCATCTGCTGTTCAATATCTTTAAGGTCCCACAGTTCCTTTTTTAACTAGTGGCATAGATGTTGATAATCAGAGACCTCTTGATGTGATTTCTATAATTCTTCCTCTAATGCTGAACCTTTTGAATGCAAGGACATGATATCCTCCTTATGATATGAGTTACCAAGATGACCATTGGATGAAGAAACTGTTAAGGGAGCAATTATCCCCTTTGTCTAATCATGAACACGGGAACCACACCCTCTACCCGATGAAGAATGTACCCTACCATGGCTTTGTTTTTTTCTATTTACTTCAGAACCTGCCTTACTATCCGTTATTTTTGCAATGTTCTGCCTTGTGTCTGCCTCTGCCTCCACACGTTCAAAAATAGTTGAGATGTCATTTTCTTCAAGTTTTTGGCGCTTCTTGGTGTTGGCTTGTATGACAAACTCCCCTCCATTATCATCATCAGAATCGCTGCAAACTACTGATTCTGTAAGATCGTTGGCGACAGAGGACCACGTGGGCTGGGGATGCAGCTGAGGGGCTGAGGCGGAGACCTTGCTGACCATCCGGGATTTAAGCAGCGCAATTTTAGTTGGCAGAGACTGGTCTGATTGGTTCAAAGAGTTTAACGATAGATGCACAAGTATATCCTCTGACATCCTCCTTTTTATACCCCTTTAAACTTCCTCATCCAAAATCAACTATCACACTCCTTCACTTCAAACATAAAGCTTATGCCATCCAAATTCTGTGTTTCAAGTTCACACAGAAATCAGGGTTTTGGGGGTGATGCCAGAATCAAAGGAAAAGGGGGATATGAGGGTATTTCCAAGAAAAGAGTGTATGTCTACGTGCTTTTTGATTTAGTCATGGGGCTCGTCTCTTTTGCGTAACAAGGGTTGGTTGGGTAGCGTCACATAAACTAAAACTACATAGATATGTTTTGCAAGCCCAGTGAAGTTACCTAAAGTTTGAAGTCATAGATTTAAATCAAGAAAATGAGATACATCCTATGGTCAAAAAAACTTTACTAACATACAAGTTGCCAACCCAAAACACCACAACTGCACACATTCTTCAAGCTCAACATCTAAAACACTACAGCCGTGATAGGAATAACAACAAAGGGTTTTCAATCTCGAGTATATAAAGGATATAAAGCATCAACAATAAGCCACATAGCTATGATTACTGCAAAAGCCTAATAGATAAATTATACCTCAAAGGAGCTAGTGAGCAAGTGTTTCAGAAGCAGCTCTTGGAATCACTCCATACAGAACTATCATTGTTGACATTCATGCTTTTGGCTCTTAAGACGAACGATTGAAGATATGACCTGGGACTAGCAGCGCTGACAATAGTATCTTCATCTTGCTTTTCTTTGGCAGTGGCAATAGCTGCAATATAAGCTTCTCATGCTTCCTCTATTTTTTCATCTCCATCTCATCCAAATCATCTATATCAGGAAGATGATCCGAATGATAGGACGTGACACAATAATTTTGAGAATATTGACTATTAAATTTTTAGATTCAACCAGAGCTTCTACTTTATACGTTTGACTATTAAATTTTTTTCCTTTCTGAAATTATGTTCATTTTTTTTGCCTATGAACCATGAAACTCTTTTTTCTTTTTTCTTTTCATTTTGTATTTACATCAACCTAATTATATTACTCATATTCTTTATGAAATGTTAGTTTTTTATTATGATTTCTTTCCTTAATTTGGGATCGTTCTTCTTATACTAGGTTTGAAATTATGAACAAACTCGTTTGCGCATATACTATGGACTGTGTACATGATACCAGTATACAACTGTCTGGAATTTCTACTGTATTAGGTTCATGATTAGTTGTATCTAGTTTAATTATTAGGAATTAGGAGACAAGGTTTCGAGAATTGAATAACGACACATGTTTACTATATTAGGTTTAGGATTAATTGTAGTTAGTTTGATTATTTTAACTTCTAAAGTGGATTTACTTCTGCATTTAGTTCCTTCCACCGAGTAAACCCTTGATCTTATTAGTTTTGAAGAAATTTTGTTTTATTTATTATTATTCCATTCACTCATTGTTTGAAGATTTATTCCAAGCTTTATCATATTATTCCATTGCTGAATTGCAACCTCCTCTTGCCCAACCATTAAAGGATTTGTTCCTCGTTGTGCGCAGATGCAATGGCTAACGTATTACTTCCATGCTGACAGGGTGTGACTGTGGATGAAATAGTTGAAGCTCATATTATGAACAGTGCAACATTTGAGAAGAAAACATCATTTTCACAAGTGAGTATAACTTATAGTAATGAAGAACTGTGTATAATGTAGATATTTATATACTGAATTGAAGTCCATCTCCATAAAAAATATAATCTTAAGAAGAAGAATAAATATGGCCACATAGTACTCTTGAGGCATCCTTTCGCATGAAGGTAAATTCTAGTTCTCTTATATTCACTCCTCGTAAGATATTATGAAACTAATCTTCTTGTTTTCACAATTTTATAAAGTTTTAAATGATATAAGTGGAATCATGTTAACAACATTTGAAATAATATGCTTCTCTCTCTTTCTCATTCATTCATCTCTAAAAGTAAAGTTATTATAATGAATGGCCAATGACCTTATTATAAGTATGTAAAATGACTCAAGAGGGCACATTAAACACATTTTAAGGAAATGTCTCCCTCTAACCTAATATAGCAATTAAAAGAGAGAAAACCTAATAAAACATGAATAAAATACTCAAAAATTACAAATAAATCAAGGTATATGTTACTCGCCGCAACTGAGAAAAACTCGCCCACTAGCGTGAAAAGAGGAGAGGCGACCAAGACATTCAAAAAACGTCATTCTCCCTAAGAAAGGATGTCGTCCATAAAAACGCCCGACATATCGAATTGTAAACTGGTGGGGGCGACTACTCAAGAATCTAAAAAAGATAAAAACCTAGCGGCATAAAAGTAGGTGCAAATACATGAAGCGATACCAAAATAATTTCTCTAAACTAAACGCATCCTCATCGAACTCTTGGTTGGTCTAATTGACTATTATACTCTTTTTTGTGTGTGTGTGTGTGGGGGGGGGGGGTGGGGGGGGGGGGTTGAAAATGAGCGTTGGGGGGTGAAAACTTAAAACCACAATCTAGAGGCCTAGATTTAAGTACAAACACATCAAGCGATACCAAAGTAACTTGTCTAAACTAATCGTGTACTCATTAAACCCTATGTTGGCCAAATTGACTAGTATACGCTTCTTTTGGGGGTTAAAATGGGTGTTGGGGTGCAAAAATTAAAAACAACCACCTAGCGGCCAAAAATGAGGTACGTGCACATCAAGAGATACTAAATTAACTTGTCTAAAATAATTACGTCCTCATTCTCGGTTGCCCAAATTGACTAGTATAGGCTTCTTTTGAGGTTAAAAATAGGTGTTGAGGGGTGAAAATTGAAAACAACAACCTAACTGCCAAAAAATAGGTACAAACACATCAAGTGAAACTAAAGTAAATTGTTTAAACTAACTGCACCCTCATCGGACTCTCAGTTGTCCAAATGACTAATATACGTTTCGTTTGAGGGTTAAAAATGGGCGTTAGGGGCGAAAACTGTAAACAACAACCCGACTGCCTAGATTTAGGTACAAATGCATCAAGCGATACCAAAGTAACTTACCTAAACTAACCGTGTCCTCATCGAACTTTCGATTTTCCAAAGTGACTAGTATACATTTTTGGGGGGTTAAAAATGAGCATTGGGGGGCAAAAAATGAAAACAACCACCTAGCAGACTAGGTTTAGATTCATACACATTAAACGATACCAAAGTAACTTGTCTAAACTAACTGCATCC
Organism: Sambucus nigra; assembly: GCA_949130495.1. Lineage (NCBI taxonomy): Eukaryota > Viridiplantae > Streptophyta > Magnoliopsida > Dipsacales > Adoxaceae > Sambucus > Sambucus nigra. The sequence continues at coordinate 498,992,773 of OX422219.1, forward strand.
TCATCATACTCTCCGTTGATCTGATTGACCAGCATACCCTTCTTTTTGGGGTTAAAAATGGTTGTTGAGGGTGAAAGTTGAAAACAACATTAGGTAAAAACACATCAAATGATACAAAAGTAAATATGGTCGTTTGTTGTGTATCGATTACTCCTCGATAAAATTACATGTGTATCAATGGCATGTAAATGTACTAGTCTTTTATGTTATATACTCATTTCTAATTACACATTTATTGCGGTTGATTTTGTTCAGCAGGTTCTTATTGGGAAATAGGAAGATTACTTTTGGGAGAATGACGCGTACTTTTGCAAGGAATATCATGCAGACTACTTTTGGAAGAATAATATATTTAAAACTTTAATGATGTTAGACTTAGTTTCAAGTTTATGGTTAAAATCTTGATGGTTTATCTTGTACTACATTGATTTGTTTTGAGAATTTTAATAGTTATGAATGAAATATAGTTTTGACTTGGTTTAATATCACCGAAATGTAGTGTCGTTCATTTCGTTACGTGTTTTTTGAAATTATGTTTTGAGTAAAATTTGTGGACATTGATTATGCATTTCCTTTGGTTGAGCACGAATTATTACTAGTATATTTATATTTATTTGTTTAATGAGAAATTAATAATTTTTCAAAATATAATAACATTGCTAACAGACTATAACCATTACAAATAAAAACATATGTTAAAAATATATGATACTTCCATTTGTAATGGTTTTTATTCAGTACAAATCCTATATTTTTAATGGGTCAAAATCGTTACAATTTAGTATATCCGTTACTAACATATGGGGGTGTGTACCATTGCCAAATCCGTTACAAAATAAATTGTAACGGTTTTAGTATGTTACAAATTGTAAATTTCTAACGGATTTTATCCGTTACAAATTTCGTTGGTAAAATAAATAACGCCAATTTTCTAACGGATTTAATCCGTTAAAAATATTTTTTGTAACGGTTTTTTCCCGTTACAATGGACCTGTTTTGGTGTAGTGTATCTATCTATCTATCTATCTATCTATCTATCTATCTATCTATCTATCTATCTATCTATCTATCTATCTATCTATCTATTTATCTATCTATCTTTCAACATATCTATCTATCTATCTATCTATCTATATCTATCTATCTATCTATCTATCTATCTATCTATCTATCTATCTATCTATTCTATCAATCTGAGTCTATCTTTCAACATATCTATCTATCTATCTATCTATCTATCTATCTATCTATCTATCTATCTATCTATCTATCTATCTATCTATCTATCTATCTATCTATCTATCTATCTATCTATCTATCTATCTATCTATCTATCCATCTATCCATCCATCCATCCATCCATCTATCTATCCATCTATCTATCCATCTATCTATCTATCTATCTATCTATCTATCTATCTATCTATCTATCTATCTATCTATCTATCTATCTATCTATCTATCTATCTATCCATCTTTCCACATATCTATCTGTCTATCTATCTATCTATCTATCTATCTATCTATCTATCTATCTATCTATCTATCTATCTACCCCGTATTTTTATGCTATATTAATTTGGGAATTTATTAAATTTAATGTGAGTTAATTATTTAATAAAAATTCAGAAATTAATTATGTTATAATTATTAACGTGACGAGAGTTAGTAATTATGAAAAATTTGTTGAATATTACTAATGAGCAAAGTAATATGTAATATTGGTTATATTGAATGTCACGAGTGAATAAAATGACAATTTTGGAAATTTGAGTCGGGACGCGCCCGTGTCGTGTCGGGACTAAACTTTGATAAATTAAAGTGCATTTTTTATAAGTCGTTCGTATGGTCGTTTTGAGTGCGCCAACGCGTCCGGAAGGGTCGAGATAGTAAGAAAAGTGTACCCGGTGGTTTAGTTTGTATCTCGGGGTGTTTTAGGCCTAAGTGGTACCCCGGGAGGGCATTTTGGACATTTCACATTTATGGGTAATTAAACCCACGAAAATCAGTAATCTATATCAGCCATTTAGGTTAGTCAGCTAGGGTTAGAAATCACAAACACTAGAACGGCCATAGGAGGGGAAGGAGAGAGCTCTCAAGGCAAATTCAAGGCCCAAAATCCATCCGTTTGCACCGCCATCACCACCAACGCCTAGATCGCGCGACGGGCTACGCAACCACACCAAAATCATCTGCAAATTAGAACACCAAAAATCCCAGGCAAGTGTTTATCTTGTTTATTTCGTTGGTGCATCCTTCATATTAGTTTAGGAATGATTAGGGATGAATTACATTGAAGAAAACCTAAATTGTGATAGGAATTTGCATGTAGTGACGACTTAAACCTTATTCTGGAAATTATTGGTGATGTAGAAGAATAATCCACGAAATTTTAATGTTGTATTAGAAGGAAATTTTGGGAAAAATAAATTAGAACAATGATTAAGAAATTTATAGGGTTTTTTTATAATTGTATAGATCTTGGGCTGTTAATCCATGATTAAATGACTGAAATCCACATGCTTTACGTTGAAAATACCTAATATGATGATATAAGGTTAGTAGTATCAATTCTGGGACGATTGGGATTAGAAAATATGGAAATTGTTGAAGTTAGGAGATGAAACCCGTAACTACAGAATTTCTGTCTTCGCAGACCTGCTTGATCGATCGATCGAGCCCAGAGCTTCGATCGATCGAAGGTAAGATTGATCGAGCCCCAGACCTCGATCGATCGACCCCTCCTGGCTGACTCCTATTTTCCTTTTTAAATGAGTTAAATTCAATTTATCGTGAAATCATTCTTGGACATCCTTAATAAAAGTGTTTTGGGAGATAGGGAAGATCAGTAGGACGTATGAATAATTTTGGGACTTTTAATATGAGACGAGAATTGTATTTTTTGGGGATAATTACTTAAGGGTCGACGAATTTATGTATTAAAGGGGGAGATACATAAGAGGGTTACGTTGGAACATAAAAAGGACACCTACTGAATTTTATACTTGGGAAGATAGAGTCCATGTGAGTTACGTAATAAGATGGAAGAATCCTTCGAATTAAGGTTAGAGACGAACCCTTATACGCGATACCAATAATGTGAAAATAATGATAAATGTCGTAACTATGGGATTTGAGATATACCTAATATTGTTATGATAATATTAGTATAGTTATATGATTGTGTATGCATATACTATTTATGTGTGAAAATCATGCCCACGCTACTTACTATCCCTGAGGTTACCGTGATGTGACAGTCTTATCTCGATGGGACCTTTATGGGGGATATTGACTTGTACCCTAGAAGATAGATATCCTTGGTACAGGCTATCACTGTGATAGTTCAGACGGTCCTAAGAGACGCAGGCATGTGCCATCCTCTTAGAGACTTGGAATCTATACTTCGCCTCAATATTGTTTGTGTATGTATGTTAATACAATTCGAGAGTGATTCCAAATGTATTCCCCTTAATATGAGTGATATGGGGCTTTGGATAGTAGAGTATGCCCGCACCATAGTTTATTTGGGGTGCTGTTATAATATATATATTATACGAGTAGTTAATATATATATATGAAATTCTAAAATCTGGAACTACCTACTGTGAATTGATATGTAGGACATGGTTGATGACTCAAATTGTAAATACTTGTTTTGAGAAAGTATAATATGACACTGGAAAACTTTATTGACTAATAAAGTTAATATGAGAACTTTGGTTATTAACTGAAATATTCTTTTCAAACAATTGTATCGTTAAATTTTGAATCCTGCGAATAACCTAAGACAAGTTAAATCATTGGGGAGAGATAGCGTGTTATATGATGAGATAAACCATTAGGAGGGTTAGTGCGATAGGAGTGCACATTAGAAGAGAGGTGAGAATTTTTCAAGAGAGTGTCGCACTAATATGTTGTTGCATTGGCATGTATCAATTTAAATACTTTCTAAACAATTTTTAAATCATATAAAATATCGGGCTGTGAGCCGTTTTTCTCTCTCTCTCTCTTGTATATATATATGTATGTACTACAGGTTCCTAGCCACAGGGGCGTCTTGCTTAGGATCCCTTGGAAGAAACGAGCTGCAGCTTAGGTGGGAGTTGTAGGCCACTTGCTTAGAGGATTTCATTTATTTGATTCCACTGCTATCATTCTCCTCATTGGGCATGTGTCGCCCTTTCCACTATTTATCAGTTATGTTGGGACATTTGTATTTCAGTTATTTCTAGTACTGTTACTTTGGGATTTATTCAGCATGTATGTTTTTATTTAGTTTTAATTGTTGGGATTTTGGATGTTGAATGTTTAAAGTAATTGGATTATATTCCAGGATAATTGTGGTAAATAATTAAATAAATAAGTTTTCTTTAAAAATACAATTTGGCTAGAAAGGTTAAAAATGGTTTTGACACTTAGCTTAATTAATTAGGGTGTTAATTTGGAAAAGTTTATTTTTACGACAGTGATGCTAAGAATGAACCAACTGTTCACCTTGATTTTAATTTAATAAAGGAGTGATCGCCCGGTATTTAATTAGGCGGGGTGTCACTGGTGGTATCAGAGCATCAGGTTCTAGTGTCCATAGGATCTGTACGGCTTATTTTCGCTTTCAGCTTAACGTTTTTGCTATAGAGACCTATTTTTAGGATTGTTGTATTCCTGCTTTTATGTTTACGTCTCCAGCGATTTGGGATTTGATAATGACTGGAGACTAATAAACTTCTTCACGTTTCAGATACCTCCGATACGTGCACCGAAGGATAGGCGTGCCCAGGCCGAGCAGCCAGCAGCTTTGGCACAAGGCACTATGAATGCTAATGAAGTAGCCGCCATTGTTGCTCACGCGGTGAATGCCGCGCTAGCGGTCGTTCAGCAGGCTCCATCTCAGATTCAGGTAGTGGCGCCAGTACCAGCACAACTTCCATCTGCATGGGAGAGGGTTAGGGACGCTTTTCAGAAGGCGCATCCCCCTGAGTTCTCTGGTAGCTCAGATATCGTCACAGTCAGCCAATGGAAGAAAGACATCCAGCGGCATCTTCGTATGTATGAGTGCACTGACGTGCAAAGGCAGTTATTGGCTTCCTTTAAGCTGGTGGGGGCCACTTTGCAGTGGTGGGAGTCCACGACCACCTTGGAGGAGAGGGACACGGTCCCTATTCAGTCATTTTGGGAGCAAGTACTTTCCACTCGCTGTACAGACTGAGATGAGGAGGAAATTACTAAATTTGAAAGAGGAGAACTCTACCGTTGCTGAGTATGAGGAGGAGTTCACGAGACTTCTCACCATAGTGCCAGATGAGGCACCTACTGATAGTAATAAGATAATGTTGTTTGTGGGTGGGTTAGCTTGGAGGATCCATCAGCATCTTATAGGGAATCTATCTCTGAGTACTTTTACTGATATACTCAATTCTGCGTTACTACATTGCCAGGATCATCGCTTCCATCTGCAGGGAAGCAGGAGAGCAGGAGAGTCCAGCCAGCAGGGCAGGATCGGGAGTAGTAGTGCTAGTGGGGCACCATCTCATGGATAGACTCATCAACTAGAGCAGAGTTCCCATCAGGGGGACCCAGCTAAGCGATTCCGTTCAGGTGATTCCAGACAGGGATTTAGGGGTTATAGGCAGGGCCAGCCTAATCAACAGGGACAACAGCGTGCTAATCAGGGCCAACGGGGCCAGTGGCGGGGAGGTAACGGCCAGCAGGGCCATGATCAGTAGGGTCAGAGGGGAGGTAACTTCAGAGGCCGGTGTTTTGTATGCGGCAAGCATGGTCATAAGCGCCAAGATTGCCCAGAGGGTAATAGGGCCCCACAGCAGCAGGGTGCCCGTAATGAGCCACATAGACCACTTTTTCCAGCTGCCCTCCCAGCTCCAGCCCAGGTGCCAGCCCTACCAGCCATTCCAGCAGCTCCAGTGTAGCAGGGGTAGTTACAGTACGTACGTGTCTATAACGTCCACCAGGCAGCAGCTCCACAGGCACCACCCGCGATTGTGGGTATGTTTCCTATCCATGGTACTATGGGTCGGGTTTTGTTTGATACTGGGGCGACACATTATTTTATAGCTACGCATTTTGCGAAGGCCTTAGGGATGTTAGCCACAGCAGAGAGCACAGTGACGTGTGCAGACTCACCACTGGGGTGTGGGTCGCTTATCTTCTTTATATGCCGGGGAGTGGGGGTAGAGATTGGTAGTTCGGTATTACCTGCAGACATGTTAGTCTTAGATATGCATGAGCATGATGTTATTATTGGTATGGATTGGCTCGCAGCTTATAGATCCATGATTAATTGCTTCGGTGGGAGCATTATTTTTGCCATTCCGGGGCAAGAGATGTTTGTAGTGGTGATGCCTCGCCCAGAGGGAGGGTCGATCGCTCATTTGTATTATATAGAGGAGGATACCTCTAAGGAGGTTGTGATTCCTTTAGACTCGATCCCAGTCGTTCGTGAGTATTCCGATGTATTCCAGGAGATACCAGGCCTACCCCCCAGTCGAGAGATAGAATTTGTCATAGATTTACTGCCAGATACGAGATCTATAGCATGCGCTCCATACTGTATGGCTCCGACGGAGATGCGAGAGTTACGAGATCAGATAGAGCAGCTGTTAGGCCAGGGCTTCATTCACATGAGTACCTCACCTTGGGGCGCTCCAGTCTTGTTTGTGAAGAAGAGAGATGGTTCACTGAGGTTATGTGTGGACTACCGGGAGTTGAACAAGGTCACGATACAGAATAAGTATCCTTTTCCTCGAATCGATGATCTGTTCGACCAACTGAGGGGAGAAACTTTCTTTTCGAAGATAGATCTGAGGTCGGGGTACCATCAGCTACGTATTAGAGAGCAGGACCTTTCAAAGACTGCCTTCTTGACGAGATATGGGTCTTACGAGTTCAAAGTGATGCCATTTGGTCTCACAAATGCTCCATCCGTATTCATGGACTTAATGAACCGAGTATTCAGAGAGTTCTTGGATCAGTTTGTCATCGTCTTCATAGATGACATTTTGATATATTCACACTCCGAGGAGGAGCATGCCGAGCACTTGAGGCAGGTTCTTCAGACTTTACGAGAGCATCAGTTGTATGCTAAGTACGAGAAGTGTGGATTTTGGTTGCGAGAAGTACAGTTCTTGGGGCATGTTGTTTCTGAGCAGGGGATTGCAGTTGACCCGAGTAAAGTGTCAGCGGTGAGGGAATGGGGACAGCCCACGACACCGATGGAAGTGCGTTGTTTCTTGGGGTTAGCCGGATACTACAGGAGATTCATTCGGGGATTCTCTAAAATAGCGGGTCCATTGACGAATCTGACTCGCAAGGGAGTATCATATGTTTGGAATGACGCTTGTCAGTTGGCTTTCGACGAGCTGAAAGACAATCTTACTTCAGCACCATTTCTTACGTTACCAAAACCGGGTGTGGAGTACCTGGTTTACACCGATGCCTCTTTACGGGGACTTGGGGGAGTACTTCAGCAGGAAGATAAGGCTATAGCTTTTGCCTCCCGCAAGCTTAAACCGCATGAGAAGAATTACCCCACCCACGACCTGGAGTTAGCAGCGGTCATCTTTGCATTGAGGATATGGAGACACTATTTATTTGGGGAGAAGTTCCGTTTGTTCACAGATCATAAATCACTACAGTACCTGTTCACTCAGTGAGAGCTGAATATGCGTCAGCGCAGATGGTTAGAGTTTGTGAAGGACTATCAGTTCGACATACAGTATCATCCGGGAAAAGCCAACGTAGTTGCTGATGCGTTGTGCCAAAGACCGGTAAATGAGGTAACGGACGTCTGGAAAGTGAAGTGGAAGGAGTTGGGTCACCAGGACGCAGTAGCCTGTTCCTTCATATCTGTTATGACAGTCACACCCCAGATTGTAACGAGGGTAATACAGGCCCAAACCACAAACCCGTTTTCCCTAGAGCAGATTGTACGACTTTTAGACGAGGGTGCTGAGTCCTATTCTGTTAGTTCTAATGGGGGTTTAAGGTTTAATGGGAGGTTAGTGGTTCCAGAAGGGGCATAATTGCGTCATGCAGTGATGACCCAATCTCACGGGTCCCGATTTGCGCTACATCCTGGATGAGATAAGATGTACCAGGATATGAGGAGGCAATACTGGTGGAGTGGCATGAAGAAGGACATTGCTGAGTTCGTGTCCAAGCGTTCTACCTGCCAGCTAGTGAAGGTGGACCATCAGAAACCGTCAGGATTGCTTCAGCCATTGGAAGTACCCGCGTGGAAGTGGGAGAGTATTTCCATGGATTTTATTACAGGGTTGCCTACATCACAGCGGGGCCACGACTCTATCTGGGTGATTGTAGACTGTTTGACCAAGGTGGCTCATTTTCTACCGGTGCGGGCAGATTATACCACGGGTCAGTATGCTCAGTTGTTCATTTTTGAGATTGTTAAATTACATGGGGTGCCCCTGAATATTATGTCAGATAGAGACAAGATTTTCGTGTCACGTTTCTGGGAAAGCTTTAAGGAGGCTATGGGTACTGAGTTGAGGCTGAGTTCAGCTTATCACCCACAGACAGATGGACAAACAGAGCGTACTAATCAGATGTTATAGGATATGCTACGCATGTGTGTTATTGATTTGGGAGGAGGTTGGGAACCACATCTTCCACTGGTAGAGTTTGCTTATAATAACTCTTATCAGTTTACGATTGGTATGGATCCATTTGAGGCTTTGTATGGCCGACCTTGTCGTTCTCCAACTTGTTGTCTCCAGGTGGGGGATAACAAGTTGCTAGGACCAGAGGTAATTCAGGAAACCTCCGCGAGGATTGAGATGATTAGGAGTCGCATTCGATTAGCCCAGGGTAGGAAAAAGAGCTACGCCGATGCGAAACGGTTCTGCCGGGAGTTTAATGTGGGGGACCAAGTGTTACTGCTTGTATCTCCTATGAAAGGAGTGATGAGGTTCGAGAAGAAGGGGAAATTGGCCCCGAGGTACGTGGGACCATTTCCCATCATCGAGAGGATTGGGCCGGTAGCATACAAATTGGGACTACCAGAGCATTTACATCGCATTCAAGATGTATTCCACATCTCGTCGTTGAGACGGTATCTTCGGGATGATATGACCCATACTCGCATCGCAATAAATGAGATAGACTTACATCCTGACAGCTCTTACGATGAGAGAACGGTGGCTATCCTAGACTATAGTGAGAGGAGATTGAGGTCGAAGATAGTTCCACTTGTGCGAGTCCAGTGGGAGCATCATAATATGGAGGAATCTACTTGGGAGCGCGAGGCCGATATGCGCGAGAGATATCCAGATTTGTTCTTACTAGGTATGCCTTGTTTTCTGAATTTCGGGACAAAATTCCGTTATTAGGGGGGAAGTATGTAATACCCCGTATTTTTATGCTATATTAATTTGGGGATTTATTAAATTTAATGTGAGTTAATTATTTAATAAAAATCCAGAAATTAATTATGTTATAATTATTAACATGACGAGAGTTAGTAATTATGGGAAATTCATTGAATATTACTAATGAGCAAAGTAATATGTAATATTGGTTATATTGAATGTCACGAGTGAATAAAATGACAATTTTGGAAATTTGAGTCGGGACGCGCCCGTGTCGCGTCGGGACTAAACTTTGATAAATAAAAGTGAATGTTTTATAAGTCATTAGTATGGTCGTTTTGAGTGCGCCAACGCGTCCGAAAGGGTCGAGATAGTCGGTAAAAGTATACCCGGGGGTTTAGTTTGGGTCTCGGGGCATTTTTAGGCCTAAGTGGTACCCCGGGAGGGCATTTTGGACATTTCACATTTATGGGTAATTAAACCCACGAAAATCCGTAATCTATATCAGCCATTTAGGTTAGTCAGCTAGGGTTAGAAATCACAAACACAAGAACGTCCATAGGAGAGGAAGGAGAGAGCTCTCAAGGCCCAAAATCCATCCGTTTGCACCGCCACCACCACCAACGCGTAGATCGCGCGGCGGGCTACACAACCACACCAAAATCATCTGCAAATTAGAACACCAAAAATCCCAGGCAAGTGTTTATCTTGATTATTTCATTGGTGCATCCTTCATATTAGTTTAGGAATGATTAGGGATGAATTACATTGAAGAAAACCTAAATTGTGATAGGAATTTGCATGTAGTGATGACTTAAACCTTATTCTGGAAATTAATTGTGATGTAGAAGAATAATACACAAAATTTTAATGTTGTATTAGAAGGAAATTTTGGGAAAAACAGATTAGAACAATGATTAAGAAATTTCTAGGGTTCTTGATAATTGTATAGATCTTGGGTTGTTAATCCATGATTAAATGACTGAAATCCACATGCTTTACGTTGAAAATACCTAATATGATGATATAAGGTTAGTAGTATCAATTCTGGGACGATTCGGATTAGAAAATATGGAAATTGTTGAAGTTAGGAGATGAAACCCGTAACTGCAGAATTTCTGTCTTCGCAGACCTGCTTGATCGATCGATCGAGCCCAGAGCTTCGATCGATCGAAGGTTCGATCGATCGAGCCCCAGACCTCAATCGATCGACCCCTCCTGGCAGACTCCTATTTCCCTTTTTAAATGAGTTAAATTCAATTTATCGTGAAATAATTCTTAGACATTCTTAATAAAAGTGTTTTGGGAGATAGGGAAGATCAGTAGGACGTATGAATAATTTTGGGACTTTTAATATGAGACGAGAATTGTATTTTTGGGGATAATTACTTAAGGGTCGATGAATTTATATATTAAAGGGGGAGATACATAAGAGGGTTACGTTGGAACATAAAAAGGACACCTACTGAATTTTATACTTGGGAAGATAGAGTTCATATGAGTTACGTTATAAGATAGAAGAATCCTTCGAATTAAGGTTAGAGACGAACCCTTATACGCGATACCAATAATGTGAAAATAAGGATAAATGTCGTAACTATGGGATTTGAGATATACCTAATATTGTTATGGTAATATTAGTATAGTTATATGATTGTGTATGCATATACTATTTATGTGTGAAAATCATGCCCACGATACTTACTATCCCTGAGGTTACCGCACTGGGACAGTCTTATCTCGATGGGACCTTTATGGGGGATATTGACTTATACCCTAGAAGATAGATATCCTTGGTACAGGCTATCACTGTGATAGTTCAGACGGTCCTAAGAGACGCACGCATGTGCCATCCTCTTAGAGACTTAGAATCTATACTTCGCCTCAATATTGTTTGTGTATGTATGTTAATACAATTCGAGAGTGATTCCAAATGTATTCCTCTTAATATGAGTGATATGGGTCAACGTGTCCGGAAGGGTCGAAATAGTCAGAAAACACTAGCCGGGGGTTAAGTATGGGTCCCGGGGCATTATTGGGCCATACCGGTAACTTAAAAGGGCATTTTGGTAATTTTAGAAATTTGGGAATTAAAACCCACGAAAATTAGAAATAAAAATATGACTTATTCTCTATCCACTAAACCCACTAACTACACTAAGGGACTTAATGGGCTACGGGAGAAGTTAAGAAATAGTTCCAACTTGCCAAAAACCAAACCCACCCCCATTGTCACCATCTTTAGAGAAGAACTTGTAGAGAGAGAGAGAGAAGAGAATTCTGCAGAAAGAGAGAGAGAGAACAACTCAGCCTTCAAGATTCAACATCAAATTCAGAGAAAGATTAGAGGCAAGTGGTTTAATTATAATTGATTCAATGCTATGCTTTTCCATGTTTAGGATAATCATCAAATTTATCTTGGAAGATTGATTAGACCCATGAATTTGAGGATTAAAACTATGAACTATGTTAGGAATTGCATGTAGAAACTTTCTGGACGAATTATGTATTCAAAACAGAACCATTGATGATCTAAAAACAGATTTTAGAAGAAGTTTATTAATGTTCTTGAAAGAAATAGAAAACTAGAATTCTTGATGAAGTTTTGATCCAAACAAAGCCCTGGAATGATGAATTATTGGTTTTAGAACGTTAATACTGTTGTAGGACGGTTTTATGATGATATTATAACGTATTCTTGGATTTTCGTGCTTGTTAATGGTGTTTTGAGATGATTTTAAAACTGCAAAACGAAGCAGTCCGCAGCCTACCTGGTGCGTTCTATCGATCGACATTCATCAGTCGATCGATCGACCACTATCGATCGATCGAAGGTCAAGGTCGATCGATCGACCTTCCCAGAAAGAGTAAAATTTCCCCTAGTTAAATTTTAATGATGTTAACCCTTGGAAAATATTATTGGAGACCTTATGAATATCCTTAGACTTAAGGAAGACCAGTAGGTATGGTTATAAAGTTTGGATCTTAATTAGAATTTAATTTGAGGAATTATTCTAAAAGCTAATGAAGCTCGATGAGTGAGATAATATTAGGATTAATAGAGTAATTTTTAATAAGTTGATGAATTGAGGTTTGGGGCAGAAGTAAGGACCTTAAGAATAATGATGTAATATGTGGGAATAATAGGAAACTTAATAATCCCTTTGAGATAGGTTTTAAGTATAAGAATCTAAGACGTGACATGTGTCGACAATTTACATTATATATTATCGGAAGACTAAAAATATGTACAATTGGGATAATGGTATAAGGATGTAGAAAATACCTTTATTAATATTGAGATATCTAAGATGTGTGCATGCTTAGTATATGATCTTATGTGTATGACATACCTACCATACTTGCTATCACGGGTGGTTTACGTTCGCTTAGGGCCTTCTAATCCTTGTGTGCCCGGATTTAGTTTGGTACCTAGAGGACATAGTTCAAAGGAATGACTTAATTGTGAGTTATTAAGCCAGCTGACTATGGAGCGTAGGTATGTACGTGACCATGGATATGTTGAATTATGTTCGCCTCCATTTTTGTGTGTGGTGTTTATTCTAACAATTCCTGAGAGATTCGGAATTTGTAATCCTTATGTACGTGATGTCCCGGGATGGATAGCAGAGTATGTGTGCACCGCAGCTTAGCCTCGGGGTGCTTATATTGTATATTTATGATGCGAATAATATACGGTTGAATGAAAAGGAATTGTGATGTTTATTTATGAGAATCATTTATAGTAACTCCATGAGAAGATAAATAAGGGGATAACTTCCAGTAAACGGTAATGCTAACAATTGAGAATCCGAGTTCAAGTAAAGCTATCTATTTAAGTAATAACAATGAGAATTCATATTGTGAATCGAGTAGTTGGGTTAGAGCTTATGATGGTTTAGTTAGATAAATAACACATGAATGGGTAGAGGAACGTTAGGAGTGCACTGTTAGACGAGAGGTGAGTATATCATGTGAGAGCACGTCCTAACAGGTATCTTTCATTCATTATTTTAATTGTTATTAAAGCACTTAATGTTTTTAAAATACTCTCCACATTCGGGCTCTGACCCGTTTGCTTTCAAATTTTTTTTTTTTGTAAAAACCATTTTTAGGTGCCCAGCCACAAGGACACCATGCATAGTGTTTCCAGTCAGGTGACGAGCTGTAGCTGTTGTGGAAGTTATATGGCCTTGCTATTAGACGCTTCATTTGCCTTGACTCTATATTCTCATCAGTTGTAGGGCATGTCGCCCATTTCTTTTAGAGACATTTCATTTTATATTTCAGTTATTCAGACTTTGGTTTGTAATTAATTCAGGATGCAGACTTGTTTTATTTCCTTTCATATTGGAATTGTTGTGAGGAGTATTTCCTCTAGACTCATCTTTAATTGTTGATTCATTATAGTTGGACTTTATCGTGAATGGTTGTGTTACATTTCTATATTTCATTTATTGCATGTTAATCAGATTTAATTTAAAATTTGACAACTCACTTTTTAAATACTTGGTGGTTAGTAATCATTAAAAATGTTTTCGACAGTGATGCTATTAACTGGACCAACTTGGCATTTTGTATTGATTTAATAAAGGAGTAGCTACCCAGTATTTAATTAGTCGGGGTGTCACAGGTGGTATCATAACATCAGGTTCTAGTGACCTTTAGGATCTGTACGGCTTATTATATTTCTGCTGAGCTTTCTTTGATGTAGAGCCCTATATTTTAGGACTGTTGTATTCTTTTGTATATGCTACGTTCTTCAGCTATTTTGAGTTTATAACTGCGAACTTATAGACTTTATTCTTGTTTCAGAATTCCTCCAAAACGTGCACAAAGGATTCCAAGGGATGAAACGCCAGAACCACAGCCCGCACCAGTTCAGGGCACGATGAATGCCGCCGAAGTTGCAGCCATTGTGGCTCTGGCGGTAAATGCCGCACTAGCCGTAGTTCAGCAGGCACCACCTCAGGCGCCGATAGCCGCGCCAGTTCAGGCACTTGAATTCCCGTTTGCTTGGGAACGTGTACGTGATGCTTTTCAGAAAGCACACCCTCCGGAGTTCGCAGGTAGCTCCGATGTTGTGGTTTCTAGTCAGTGGAGGAAGGGTATTCAGCGGCACTTGAGGATGTATGAGTGCACCGATGTCCAGAAGCAGATACTAGCTACCTTTAAGCTAGTGGGGTCTGCACTGCAGTGGTGGGAGTCTATTATCACCGTGGAGGAGAGAGATACTCTCACTATCCAGGAGTTTTGGGTGCGGTTCGACCGCAAATACTTTCCGTCAGCTGTTCACACGAAGATGAGGAGGAAGTTGATGAGCCTCAAGCAGGAGGGTAAGACTGTGGCCGAGTATGAGGCCGAATTCACTAATCTTCTGAACATTGTTCTGGATGAGATACCGACAGAGGAGAAGAAGATACAGAAATTTACAAACGGGTTGACTTGGAGGATCCGTCAGCATTTGGTGGGGAACCTATCATTGGGCACTTACTCTGATGTGGTTAACGCTGCACTGCTCCATTTCCAGGATCACCGCTTTCACATGGCTGAGGGCAAACGATCGGGAGAGTCCAGCCATCAGGGCAGGACTGGAGGAAATGGTGCTAGTGGGGCACAATCTGTTCAGGGGCATAGACAGGGCGACCAGGGTTCCCAGCAGGGGGATCATAAGAGGTTCAGGTCGGGAAATTTTAGGCACGGACAGGGAGGTTTCCGGCAGGGCCATCAGGGTCCGAACGGCCATCAGAACCAGCAGGGTTAGAATGGTCAACAGCAGTTTCAGCAGGGCCAGTGGAGGAACGGTAACGGCCACCAGGGCCGGGGACAGTAGGGATAGAGAGGGGGAACTTCCCGGGGAAGTGTTTCGTTTGTGGCAAGACTGGCCATAAATGCCAGGACTGTCCCGATAGGGGCAGGGCCCCGCAGCAGCAGCAGGGTGCTCGACATGAGCCACAGAGGCCACTTTTTCCACCTGCCCTCCCAGCTCCAGCCCAGGTGCCAGCACTTCCAGCCATTCCAGCAGTTCCTGTGCAGCAGGGGCAGTTACAGTATGGACGTGTCTATAACGTCCACCAGGCAGCAGCACCACAGGCACCACCCGCGATTGAGGGTATGTTTCCTATCCATGGCACTATGGGTCGAGTTTTGTGTGATACGGGGGCAATGCATTGTTTTATAGCTACACATTTTGCGAAAGCCTTAAGGTTGTTAGCCACAGCAGAGAGCACAGTGACGTGTGTAGACTCACCATTGGGGAGTGGGTCACTTATTTTCTTTATATGTCGTGGAGTGGGGGTAGATATTGGTAATTTGGTATTACCTGCAAACATGTTGGTATTAGATATGCGTGTGCACGATGTGATTATCGGTATGGATTGGCTCGCTGATTATAGAGCCATGATTGATTGCTTCGGTGGGAGCATTGTTTTTGCCATTCCGGGGCAAGAGATGTTTGTAGTGGCGATGCCTCACCCAGAGGGAGGTTCGACCGCTCATTTGTATTACATAGAGGAGGATACCTCTAAAGAGGTTGCGATTCCTTTAGATTCGATCCCAGTTGTCAGGGACTATTCTGATGTGTTTCAGGAGATACCAGGCCTACCCCCCAGTCGAGAGATAGACTTTTTCATAGACTTATTACCAGATATGAGACCTATAGCACGCGCACGGTACCATATGGCTCCGACAGAGATGCGAGAGCTACGAGATCAGATTGAGTAGTTGTTGGGTCAGGGGTTTATACGGAGGAGTACTTCGCCGTGGGGTGCCCCTGTGTTGTTCGTGAAGAAGATAGATGGTTCACTGAGATTTTGTGTGGACTACCGGGAGTTGAACAAGGTCACGATACGGAATAAGTATCTGTTGCCTCGAATCGATGACTTATTCGACTAGTTGAGAGGAGCTTCTTTCTTCTCGAAGATTGATTTGCGATCGGGATACCATCAGTTGCGTATCAGGGAAGAAGATGTCTCAAAAACTGCGTTCTTAACGAGATATGGTTCTTACGAGTTTCGGGTTATGCCTTTTGGTTTGACCAACGCTCCAGCAGTGTTTATGTACTTGATGAATAGGGTGTTCAGGGATTTCCTAGATCAGTTTGTCATTGTCTTCATCGATGATATTCTAGTTTACTCTTAGACAGAGGAGGAGCACGTCGAGCATTTGTGGCAAGTTTTGCAGACGCTACGTCAGAACGAGCTGTATGCAAAGAATGAGAAGTGCGGGTTTTGGCTGAAGGAGGTCCAGTTTTTGGGGCATATTATTTCCGACCTGGGGATATCTGTTGATTCGGGGAAGGTATCCGCGGTGAGGGAGTGGGGACAACCCACGACACCGACTGAGATCCGTAGTTTCTTGGTCTTAGCAGGATACTACAGGAGGTTTATTCGGGGTTTTTCCAAGATAGCGGGTCCCATGACACATCTGACTCGTAAAGGTGTGCCGTTCATTTGGAGTGATGCCTGTCAGTTAGCATTCGATGAGTTGAAGGACAAGTTAACCTCAGCACCTGTGTTATCATTGTCGAGACCGGGAGTTGAGTATCTTGTTTACACCGATGTGTCCTTACAAGGACTTGGAGGTGTATTGCAGCAGGAGAGTCAGGCCATAGCTTATGCTTCCCGTAAGCTTAAGCCTCACGAGAAGAATTACCCTACCCATGACTTGGAGTTAGCGGTAGTGGTATTTGCCCTTCGGATTTGGAGACATTATCTTTTGGGGGAGAAGTTTCGATTGTTCACAGACCACAAGTCCCTACAGTACATATTCACGCAGAAGGAGCTGAATATGAGGAAGCGAAGGTGGCTTGAGTTTGTGAAGGACTATCAGTTTGATATCCAATATCACCCAGGGAAGGCTAACGTGGTAGCAGACGCGTTGAGCCGTAGGCCAGTAGATGAGGTGGCAGGGGTGTGGAAGGCAAAGTGGAAGGAGTTGGGACACCAGGATGCAGTGGCCCGATCATTCATGTCGGTGATGACTGTTACACCGCAGATTGCCATGAGAGTGGTAAAGGCACAAGCAGATGACTCGTTCTTTCAAGAGAAGATAGTTCGATTATTAACCGAGGGAGCCGAGTCCTATATCGTTAGCTCAGACGGGGGATTACACTTCAATGGGAGATTGGTAGTTCCAGAAGGGGAGGAATTGCGGCACGAGGTGATGGTAGAGTCGCACGGCTCACGGTTCGCGGTACATCCCGGTGGGGACAAAATGTACCAAGACATGAGACGACAGTATTGGTGGAGCGGGATGAAGAGTGATATTACCGTGTTTGTTTCTAAATGCGCCACTTGCCAGCTGGTAAAAGTGGACGATCAGAGACCGGCAGGACTTTTACAGCCATTAGAGGTCCCGATGTGGATGTGGGAGAGCATCTCCATGGAGTTTATCACGGGGTTGCCTACGTCATAGAGAGGTCACGACTCCATTTGGGTAATTATGGATAGGTTGACCAAAGTCGCTCATTTTCTACCCGTAAGGACAGACTACACTACGGGACAGTATGCCCAACTCTTTATTGCAGAGATAGTGAGACTTCACGGTGTGCCCCTAAATATCGTGTCTGACCGAGACAAGATATTTATTTCACGGTTTTGGGAAAGTTTTCAGGAGGCCATGGGCACGGAATTGCGGTTGAGTACGGCTTATCATCCGCAGACCGATGGGCAAACCGAGCGTACAAATCAGATGTTGGAAGACATGTTGCGGATGTGCATCATTGACTTCGGGGGTGGATGGGAGCAGTATCTTCCACTGGTGGAGTTTACTTACAACAACTCCTACCAGTTCACCATTGGTATGGCTCCATTTGAGGCGTTGTACGGTAGACCTTGTCGTTCCCCAGCATGTTGGTTGGAGGTGGGGAACCACAAACTACTTGGGCCGGAAGTGATTCAGGATACTTCGGCAAGGATAAAGCTGATACGGAGTCGCATTCGGGTTGCTCAGGACAGACAGAAGAGCTATGCTGATGCGAAGAGATCCTTCAGGGAATTTGAAGTGGGGGACCAGGTTTTGCTCAGAGTATCTCCTATGAAGGGGATTATGCATTTCGGGAAGAAAGGGAAGTTAGCACCAAGATATGTGGGACCGTTTCCTATTATTGAGCAGATTGGACCAGTTGCGTATAGAATTGGGTTACCGGAGCATTTACATCGGATTCACGATGTGTTTCATATTTCCTCGCTAAGGAAATATCTTAGAGACGATTTGGCTCATTCTCACATTGATTTGGAGAACATTGATCTCCATCCTGATACCTCCTACGAGGAGGGACCGATTGCTATTTTGGACCAAAATGAACGGAAACTGCGGTCAAAGATAGTTCCGTTAGTGCGTGTTCAGTGGTGACATCATAATGTCGAGGAGTCCACATGGGAGCGCGAGGATGAGATGCGCGGACGTTATCCAGAGTTGTTTTTACCAGGTACTTTTTAGTTCCGAATTTTGGGACGAAATTCTGTTATTAGGGGGGAAGTATGTAATACCCCGTATTTTTGGTGATATTTATTTATGAGATTAATTGAATTAAATGTGTATTAATTGGGAATTAATCCGGATAAAATATTAACGAGATGTGAGTTAGTATTTGATTATAATGTTTATATATGGCAATATATGAATATTGTAACTATTGAAATTGTCGCGAGATTGAAATACGGCAATTTGGGAAATTTTATTGAGACGCTTGTGACAGTCGCGTTCGAAAAGTAATTATTTAATTTAAAAGTAAATTGTATTTCTATTAACTGTATGGTCATTTTGAGTGCGCCAACGTGTCCAGAAGGGTCGAAATAGTCAGAAAACACTAGCCGGGGGTTAAGTTTGGGTCCCGGGGCATTATTGGGCCATACCGGTAACTTAAAAGGGCATTTTGGTAATTTCAGAAATTTGGGAATTAAAACCCACGAAAATTAGAAATAAAAATCTGACTTATTCTCTATCCACTAAACCCACTAACTACACTAAGGGACTTAATGGGCTACGGGAGAAGTTAAGAAATAGTTCCAACTTGCCAAAAACCAAACCCACCCCCATTGTCACCATCTTTAGAGAAGAACTTGTAGAGAGAGAGAGAGAAGAGAATTCTGCAGAAAGAGAGAGAGAGAACAACTCAGCCTTCAAGATTCAACATCAAATTCAGAGAAAGATTAGAGGCAAGTGGTTTAATTATAATTGATTCAATGCTATGCTTTTCCATGTTTAGGATAATCATCAAATTTATCTTGGAAGATTGATTAGACCCATGAATTTGAGGATTAAAACTATGAACTATGTTAGGAATTGCATGTAGAAACTTTCTGGATGAATTATGTATTCAAAACAGAACCATTGATGATCTAAAAACAGATTTTAGAAGAAGTTTATTAATGTTCTGGAAAGAAATAGAAAACTAGAATTCTTGATGAAGTTTTGATCCAAACAAAGCCCTGGAATGATGAATTATTGGTTTTAGAACGTTAATACTGTTGTAGGACGGTTTTATGATGATATTATAACGTATTCTTGGATTTTCGTGCTTGTTAATGGTGTTTTGAGATGATTTTAAAACTGCAAAACGAAGCAGTCCGCAGCCTACCTGGTGCGTTCGATCGATCGACATTCATCAGTCGATCAATCGACCACTATCGATCGATCGAAGGTCAAGGTCGATCGATCGACCTTCCCAGAAAGAGTAAAATTTCCCCTAGTTAAATTTTAATGATGTTAACCCTTGGAAAATATTATTGGAGACCTTATGAATATCCTTAGACTTAAGGAAGACTAGTAGGTATGGTTATAAAGTTTGGATCTTAATTAGAATTTAATTTGAGGAATTATTCTAAAAGCTAATGAAGCTCGATGAGTGAGATAATATTAGGATTAATAGAGTAATTTTTAATAAGTTGATGAATTGAGGTTTGGGGCAGAAGTAAGGACCTTAAGAATAATGATGTAATATGTGGGAATAATAGGAAACTTAATAATCCCTTTGAGATAGGTTTTAAGTATAAGAATCTAAGACGTGACATGTGTCGACAATTTACATTATATATTATCGGAAGACTAAAAATATGTACAATTGGGATAATGGTATAAGGATGTAGAAAATACCTTTATTAATATTGAGATATCTAAGATGTGTGCATGCTTAGTATATGATCTTATGTGTATGACATACCTACCATACTTGCTATCACGGGAGGTTTATGTTCGCTTAGGGCCTTCTAATCCTTATGTGCCCGGATTTAGTTTGGTACCTAGAGGACATAGTTCAAAGGAATGACTTAATTGTGAGTTATTAAGCCAGCTGACTATGGAGCGTAGGTATGTACGTGACCATGGATATGTTGAATTATGTTCGCCTCCATTTTTGTGTGTGGTGTTTATTCTAACAATTCCTGAGAGATTCAGAATTTGTAATCCTTATGTACGTGATGTACCGGGATGGATAACAGAGTATGTGTGCACCGCAGCTTAGCCTCGGGGTGCTTATATTTTATATTTATGATGCGAATAATATACGGTTGAATGAAAAGGAATTGTGATGTTTATTTATGAGAATCATTTATAGTAACTCCATGAGAAGATAAATAAGGGGATAACCTCTAGTAAATGGTAATGCTAACAATTGAGAATCCGAGTTCAAGTAAAGCTATCTATTTAAGTAATAACATTGGGAATTCATATTGTGAATCGAGTAGTTGGGTTAGAACTTATGATGGTTTAGTTAGATAAATAACACATGAATGGGTGCAGGAACGTTAGGAGTGCACTGTTAGACGAGAAGTGAGTATATCATGTGAGAGAACGTCCTAACATGTATCTTGCATTCATTGTTTTAATTGTTGTTAAAGCACTTGCTGTTTTTAAAATACTCTCCACATTCGGGCTCTGACCCGTTTGCTTTCAAATTTTTTTTTTGTAAAAACCATTTTTAGGTGCCCAGCCACAAGGACACCATGCATAGTGTTTCCAGTCAGGTGACGAGCTGTAGCTGTTGTGGAAGTTATAGGGCCTTGCTATTAGACGCTTCATTTGCCTTGACTCTATATTCAGATTTCATCAGTTGTAGTGCATGCGCCCATTTCTTTTAGAGACATTTCATTTTATATTTCAGTTATTCAGACTTTGGTTTGTAATTAATTCAGGATGCAGACTTGTTTTATTTCCTTTCATATTGGAATTGTTGTGAGGAGTATTTCCTCTAGACTCATCTTTAATTGTTGATTCATTATAGTTGGACTTTATCGTGAATGGTTGTGCTACATTTTTATATTTCATTTATTGCATGTTAATCAGATTTAATTTAAAATTTGACAACTCACTTTTTAAATACTAGGTGGTTAGTAATCATTAAAAATGTTTTCGACAGTGATGCTATTAACTCGACCAACTTGGCATTTTGTATTGATTTAATAAAGGAGTAGCTACCAGGTATTTAATTAGTCGGGGTGTCACAGCCGAGCAGCCAGCAGCTCCGGCACAAGTCACTATGACTGCTAATGAAGTAGCCGCCATTGTTGCTCACGCGGTGAATGCCGCGCTAGCGGTGGTTCAGCAGGCTCCATCCCAGATTCAGGCAGTGGCGCCAGTACCAGTACCGAGCATTATTTTTGCCATTCCGGGGCAAGAGATGTTTGTAGTGGTGATGCCTCGCCCAGAGGGAGGTTCGACCGCTCATTTGTATTATATAGAGGAGGATACCTCTAAGGAGGTTGTGATTCCTTTAGACTCGATCCCAGTCCTTCGTGAGTATTCCGATGTATTCCAGGAGATACCAGGCCTACCCCCCAGTCGAGAGATAGACTTTGTCATAGATTTATTACTAGATACGAGACCTATAGCATGCGCTCCATAACGTATGGCTCCGGCGGAGATGCGAGAGTTACGAGATCAGATAGAGCAGCTGTTAGGTCAGGGCTTCATTCACATGAGTGCCTCACCTTGGGGCGCTCCAGTCTTGTTTGTGAAGAAGTTAGATGGTTCACTGAGGTTATGTGTGGACTACCGGGAGTTGAACAAGGTCACGATACGGAATAAGTATCCTTTGCCTTGAATCGATGATCTATTCGACCAACTGAGGGGAGAAACTTTCTTTTAGAAGATAGATCTGAGGTCGGGGTACCATCAGCTACGTATTAGAGAGCAGGACGTTTCAAAGACTGCCTTCTTGACGAGATATGGGTCTTACGAGTTCAGAGTGATGCCATTTGGTCTCACAAATGCTCCAGCCGTATTCATGGACTTAATGAACTGAGTATTCAGAGAGTTCTTGGATCAGTTTGTCATCGTCTTCATAGATGACATTTTGATATATTCACACTCCGAGGAGGAGCATGCCGAGCACTTGAGGCAGGTTCTTCAGACTTTACGAGAGCATCAGTTGTATGCTAAATACGAGAAGGGTGGATTCTTGTTACGAGAAGTACAGTTCTTGGGGCATGTTGTTTCTGAGCAGGGGATTGCAGTTGACCTGAGTAAAGTGTCAGCGGTGAGGGAATGGGGACAGCCCACGACACCGACGGAAGTGCGTTGTTTCTTGGGGTTAGCCGGATACTACAAGAGATTCATTCGGTGATTCTCCAAAATAGCGGGTCCATTGACGAATCTGACTCGCAAGGGAGTACCATATGTTTGGAATGAAGCTTGTCAGTTGGCTTTCGACGAGCTGAAAGACAAGCTTACTTCAGCACCATTTCTTGCGTTACCAAAGCTGGGTGTGGAGTACCTGGTTTACACCGATGCCTCTTTACGGGGACTTGGGGGAGTACTTCAGCAGGAAGAGAAGGCTATAGCTTTTGCCTCCCGCAAGCTTAAACCGCATGAGAAGAATTATCCCACCCACGACCTGGAGTTAGCAGCGGTCGTCTTTGCATTGAGGATATGGAGACACTATTTATTGGGGGAGAAGTTCCGTTTGTTCACAGATTACAAATCACTGCAGTACCTGTTCACTCAGTGAGAGCTGAATATGCGTCAGCGCAGATGGTTAGAGTTTGTGAAGGACTATCAGTTCGACATACAGTATCATCCGGGGAAAGCCAACGTAGTTGCTGATGCGTTGAGCCGAAGATCGGTAAATGAGGTAGCGGACGTCTGGAAAGCGAAGTGAAAGGAGTTGGGTCACCAGGACGCAGTAGCCCGTTCCTTCATATCTGTTATGACAGTCACACCCGAGATTGTTACGAGGGTAATACAGGCCCAAACCACAGACCCGTTTTTCCAGGAGCAGATTGTATGACTTTTAACTGAGGGTGCTGAGTCCAATTCTGTTAGTTTTGATGGGGGTTTGAGGTTTAATGGAAGGTTAGTGGTTCCAGAAGGGGCAGAATTTCGTCATGCAGTGATGACCCAATCTCACGAGTCCCGATTTGCGGTACATCCTAGAGGAGATAAGATGTACCAGGATATGAGGAGGCAATACTGGTGGAGTGGCATGAAGAAGGACATTGTTGAGTTCGGGTCCAAGCGTTCTACCTGCCAGCTGGTGAAGGAGGACCATTAGAAACCAGGATTGCTTCAGCCATTGGAAGTACCCGCGTGGAAGTGAGAGAGTATTTCCATGGATTTTATTACAGGGTTGCCTACATCACAGCGGGGCCACGACTCTATCTGGGTGATTGTAGACCGTTTGACCAAGCTGGATCATTTTCTTCCGGTGCGGACAGATTATACCACGGGTCAGTACGCTCAGTTGTTCATTTCTAATATTGTCAAATTACATGGGGTGCCCCTGAATATTGTGTCAGATAGAGACAAGATTTTCGTGTCACGTTTCTGGAAAAGCTTTACGGAGGCTATGGGTACTGAGTTGAGGCTGAGTTCAACTTATCACCCACAGACAGATGGACAGACAGAGCATACTAATCAGATGTTAGAGGATATGCTACGCATGTGTGTTCTTGATTTGGGAGGAGGTTGGGAACCACATCTTCCACCGGTAGAGTTTGGTTATAATAACTCTTATCAGTTTACGATTGGTATGGCTCCATTTGAGGCTTTGTATGGATGACCTTGTCGTTCTCCAACTTGTTGGCTCGAGGTGGGGGATAACAAGTTGCTAGGACCAGAGGTAATTCAGGAAACCTCCGCGAGGATTGAGATGATTAGGAGTCGCATTCGATTAGCCCAGGACAGGAAGAAGAGCTACGCCGATGGGAAACGGTTCTGCCGGGAGTTTAATGTGGGGGACCAATTGTTACTGCGTGTATCTTCTATGAAAGGAGTGATGAGGTTCGGGAAGAAGGGGAAATTGGCCCCGAGGTACGTGGGACCATTTCCCATCATCGAGAGGATTGGGCCGGTAGCATACAGATTGGGACTACCAGAGCATTTGCATCGCATTCACGATGTATTCCACATCTCGTCGTTGAGACGGTATCTTCGGGATGATATGGCCCATACTCACATCGCGATAGATGAGATAGACTTACAGCCTGACAGCTCTTACGAGGAGAGACCAGTGGCTATCCTAGACTATAGTGAGAGGAGATTGAGGTCGAAGATAGTTCCACTTTTGCGAGTCCAGTGGGAGCATCATAATATGGAGGAATCTACTTGGGAGCGCGAGGCCGATATGCGCGAGAGATATCCAGATTTGTTCTTACCAGGTATGCCTTGTTTTCCGAATTTCGGGATGAAATTCCCTTTTTAGGGGGGAAGTATGTAATACCCCGTATTTTTATGCTATATTAATTTGGGGATTTATTAAATTTAATGTGAGTTAATTATTTAATAAAAATTCAAAAATTAATTATGTTATAATTATTAACGTGACGAGAGTTAGTAATTATGGGAAATTTGTTGAATATTACTAATGAGCAAAGTAATATGTAATACTGTTTATATTGAATGTCACGAGTGAATAAAATGACAATTTTGGAAATTTGAGTCGGGACGCGCCCGTGTCGCGTCGGGACTAAACTTTGATAAATAAAAGTGAATGTTTTATAAGTCATTCGTATGGTCGTTTTGAGTGTACCAATGCGTCCGAAAGGGTCGAGATAGTCAGAAAAGTGTACCCGAGGGTTTAGTTTGGGTCTCGGGGCGTTTTTAGGCCTAAGTGGTACCCCGGGAGGGCATTTTGGACATTTCACATTTATGGGTAATTAAACCCACGAAAATCAGTAATCTATATCATCCATTTAGGTTAGTCAGCTAGGGTTAGAAATCACAAACACAAGAACGACCATAGGAGAGGAAGGAGAGAGCTCTCAAGGCAAATTCAAGGCCCAAAATCCATCCGTTTGCACCGCCACCACCACCAACGCGTAGATCGCGCGACGGGCTACGCAACCACACCAAAATCATCTGCAAATCAGAACACCAAAAATCCCAGGCAAGTATTTATCTTTCTTATTTCGTTGGTGCATCCTTCATATTAGTTTAGGAATGATTAGGGATGAATTACATTGAAGAAAACCTAAATTATGATAGGAATTTGCATGTAGTGATGACTTAAACCTTACTCTGGAAATTATTGGTGATGTAGAAGAATAATCCATGAAATTTTAATGTTGTATTAGAAGGAAATTTTGGGAAAAACATATTAGAACAACGATTAAGAAATTTCTAGGGTTCTTGATAATTGTATAGATCTTGGGCTGTTAATCCATGATTAAATGACTGAAATCCACATGCTTTACATTGAAAATACCTAATATGATGATATAAGGTTAGTAGTATCAATTCTGGGATGATTGGGATTAGAAAATATGGAAATTGTTGAAGTTAGGAGATGAAACCCGTAACTGCATAATTTCAGTCTTCGCATACCTGCTTGATCAATCGATCAAGCCCAGAGCTTCGATCGATCGAAGGTAAGATTGATCGAGCCCCAGACCTCGATCGATCGACCCCTCCTGGCAGACTCCTATTTCCCTTTTTAAATGAGTTAAATTCAATTTATCGTGAAATAATTCTTGGACATCCTTAATAAAAGTGTTTTGGGAGATAGGGAAGATCAGTAGGACGTATGAATAATTTTGGGACTTTTAATATGAGACGAGAATTGTATTTTTGGGGATAATTACTTAAGGGTCGATGAATTTATGTATTAAAGGGGGAGATACATAAGAGGGTTACGTTGGAACATAAAAAAGACACCTACCGAATTTTATACTTGGGAAGATAGAGTCCATGTGAGTTACGTCATAAGATGGAAGAATCCTTCGAATTAAGGTTAGAGACGAACCCTTATACGCGATACCAATAATGTGAAAATAAGGATAAATTTCGTAACTATGGGATTTGAGATATACCTAATATTGTTATGGTAATATTAGTATAGTAATATGATTGTGTATGCATATATTATTTATGTGTGAAAATCATGCCCACGCTACTTACTATCCCTAAGGTTACTGCGATGGGACAGTCTTATCTCGATGGGACCTTTATGGGGGATATTGACTTGTACCCTAGAAGATAGATATCCTTGGTACAGACTATCACTGTGATAGTTCAGACGGTCCTAAGAGACGCAGTCATGTGCCATCCTCTTAGAGACTTGGAATCTATACTTCGCCTCAATATTGTTTGTGTATGTATGTTAATACAATTCGAGAGTGATTCCGAATGTATTCCCCTTAATGTGAGTGACATGGGGCTTTGGATAGTAGAGTATGCCCGCACCATAGTTTATTTGGGGTGCTGTTATAATATTTATATTATACGAGTAGTTAATATATATATGAAATTCTGAAATTTGGAACTACCTACTGTGAATTGATATGTAGGACATGGTTGATGACTCAAATTGTAAATACTTGTTTTGAGAAAGTATAATATGACACTGGAAAACTTTATTGACTAATAAAGTTAAAATGAGAACTTTGGTTATTAACTGAAATATTATTTTCAAACAATTGCATCGTTAAATTTTGAATCCTGCGAATAACCTAAGATAAGTTAAATCATTGGGGAGAGATAGCGTGTTATATGATGAGATAAACCATTAGGAGGGTTAGTACGATAGGAGTGCACATTAGAATAGAGGTGAGAATTTCTCAAGAGAGTGTCGCACTAATATGTTGTTGCATTGGCATGTATCAATTTAAATACTTGCTAAA
>OX422219.1:500825172-500987672 GCA_949130495.1 Sambucus nigra
ACAACCTCGTGTATTGTTGCCTAACCGTAGGAGAAGCCCTAACTCAACTTGCTCGGCTAGGGTCTGATGTCTTCATTTAAAAGCTACAAAAAGCTAACATGAAAAACAAGGTGTAATGTGAGTCTAGACGACAACTCAAGTTGACGTGCCAACCTTCCTATTCGCCTTGTGACCTTAGAAGGACCATCATACCATTGAATTAGCCCTTTGTGTGCTGTTTTTCGGCTTACTTTCTTCCAAACTTGTGGAGTAAGCTCTAACATTACCATATCCCCAACATCAAATTCCATCTCTTCCCTGCTCTCGTTGGCCGACTTCTTTGTTCTCCAAATTGACTTAGTCAAAACATCCTTTGCTTCTTTGGCCATCTCTTGCCTCCCACTTGCATATCGATAGGCTGCCGGGAAACGCCCTTGGGATTTTTGTTTTGTTACTTCATGCGGAGTGAGAGGACTCTGTCCCGTTGATGAAATTGATGAAGATTATAGCAGAATTGTGCCACATCAAGTAACTCAATCCAGTTTTGTTGGTCGACAATCACATAATGCCTCAAGTACTCCTCTAACACTGCATTTATCCTCTCCGTTTGTCCATCGGTTTGAGGATGATTTGCTGTAGAGAATTTCATTCGTGACCCCAATAATTCAAGTAAGGCAGTCCAACGTCGCCCGGTGAATCTCGCATCTCGGTCGCTAACGATGTCAAGGGTAACCCCCATCATTTTACAACATGCCTAAAGAACAAGTTTGCTGCAACTTCTATCGAACAAACGTTCAGAGCCGGAATTAATGTAGCATACTTGGAAAAATGATTAGCAATTACTGTAATTGAAGTGATGTCTTTCACTTTGGCAACCCGCTGATGAAATCCATAGAAACACTTTCCCAAGCCCTAGCTGGAATGAGGAGAGTTTCCAAAGTCCCTTTGTCTTCTTTTTTTTCTGTTTTATTCAAGCAACCAAACACATTTGAACATACAACTCAACGTCAGCTTCCATTCGGGGCCAATAGTAACTTTCAGACAATAAGGCAAGAGTTTTGTCTTGCCACTTGCCCCCTGCGCATCGTGAGTCTCCTTCAGTAACCTCGACCTGATTCCCCTAGTTTTCAGAGCATACAGCCTGTTCCCTTTTGCTTAGAGAACACCTTCCTCTACCTAAAATGTGAGTCACACCATCCTTAACCTGCTGCAATAACACACTTGTAACAGGATCTTCCTTAGCCTTTTCTCTGATTTGAGGCAGCAAATCACTTGCAATTTGGGAAAGCACAACAAGTATAAACACATTTGCTGCATTGGATTTTGCCTCATCCTGCAAATTTGACTTTTTACTTAACACATCTGTTACATGATTTGCACTTCCCGGTTTATACAACAAGATATAATCGAACATGGACATAAAATCTTGCCACCTAGCATGCTTCGGGGTCAGCTTCTTCATTGAATTGAATCAACTAGTAGCAACGTTGTCTGTATAAATTGTGAAATGACACCCCAATAAGTAATACCTCCACGTATGGACGCAATGCACTACTACTGTCATCTCTTCTAATGAAACGAATATCGCCTTTCTGTATCATTCATCTTCCTGCTTTCAAACGAAGCTGTATGTCAATGCTGCACCAAAACACCGCCCAATGCAAAGTCTGATTCATCGGTCTGAACTTCAAATGCAAGTTTGGAAGTCGCAGAATTGGATGTCTAGTCACTGCCGCCTTTAACTTGTCGAATGCATCCTGGCATTCTTAGGATTAGTTCCAAGGTTGATCTTTCCGTAAAAGATCAGTAAGACACGCCACCTTTGTTGAAAAACTCTTGACGAACTTCCTGTAATAGTTGGCCAAACTCGAAAACTCCTCAATTCTGTCACTATTGAGGGTGCTGACCAATGTTTAAAAAGGCGTTTGAGGCTTACGCCTCGACGCGAGGCGGGCAAAAAATGCCTCGAGGCTTAAGCCTCAGGGTCGAATTTGAGGCTTACGCCTCGATGCGCCTCACGCCTTTTTGCTGAGGCGCGGAAAAAAAGAAGCTTTTTTTTTTTTTAAACTGCACGTAACTTATACTATTTACTATTGTAACTTGAGAGAAATTTTTAAAAAATAATCAATATGTTAATGAAACTTAAAAATCTGATTTTGTCGATTTGATTTTGTTTGAAATAAATGTACTAAATTAACTTCAATTTGACTTTTTTTTTAAAAGGATTATGTTTTTTGGTTTTCAGCTTAGATTATTATGTTTTCTTTAACTAAACTGAATATATTTTAAGAAACTAATATATTTTAAAGGTTGCTGTTTTTTTTAATAAACTTAGGTTGATCTGTTTTATTATTTTTTTAATACTTTTTTTTAATCTTAGCTTGAAAATCAATGTTTTTTCAATAAATTTGCTTATTAAGTTGCATTGATTAATTTGCTGTCATATTATAAAATAATCAATATGTGAATGAAGCTAAAAAAATGATTTTGCCAATGTGATTTTGCATTGATTAATTTATTGTCATATTGTAAAATAACCAATATGTTAAAATTGATTTTCTCAAATTACTTTTTTTTAAAAAGTTGTCTCGGGGGAACAAAAAAATGTCAAACTGTGTGAGAAAGTCCTCAAGAATGTTTTTTTTTGTAGTTTGATTTTATATTTTATATTTTTTGTTTTTTATATTTTTATGGTTTTATTAGTATTTTTTAAATATTATTTTGCTCTTTTTTTTTCCTTTTCGGTGAGGCTTACGCCTCAAACGCCTCGCCTTACGCCTCGCCTCTCCGCGACTAAAATGCATCACCTCGCCTCACCTTTTTAAACATTGGTGCTGCCCAATCAACAATATCATCAGCTTTCTTCGGGTCCATTTTCACAGTCCCTTCAAAAATTAAATGGCCAAGGAAATTGATTTGCTGCAGGCCAAACTTACACTTCTCTGGCTTCAAGTCGCCTCCCGCAACTTATTAAGGGCAATTCGAAGGTGCTCAACATGCTCTTCCAAACTGTTACTATACACCACTATCTCATGCAGGTAAATCATAATAAAATCTTCCAAGTATCTCTAAATACATTATTCATCAAGCTACAAAACGTTGCAGGAGCATTAGTTTAGCTGAAAGGCATCATTAAGAACTCAAATGAACTATACCTTGTTACACAAGTGGTCTTTGACTAATCTCCCTTTGCAATTCGAACCTCATAATAACTTGAACGGAGATCCATGAAATATTTGTCCTTGCTCAAATGATGAAACAACTCAGCCGCAATTGGAACCTGATAATTGTTCTTCACCGTAACTTTGTTCAATGCGCTATAGTCCACACACATTCGCATTGATCCATCCTTCTTCCACTGAAATAGGACTAGAGCACCGTAAGGTGCTTTTGATAGTTGAATCTGCCCTGCCTTCAACATTTCCGTTAATTGCTTTTGCAACTCCACTAACTCAGTTGGAGCCATTGTAGGAGGTTTCACTCCTGGCAACAACTCAATGGTATGATCAATTTCTCGACGAGGCGGCAACTCGACAGGGAGTTCATTAGGTAGTACATCCTTGAACTCTTCCAAAACAGCTTTGATCGGTTCAAGTTCCCCCTCATGTAACTGTTCTTCCTCCTCAAACAACAACGCCAAATAAGTTTCATCACCCCTCCTAAGTCCATCCTTCACTTGCAATGCGAAACACATTTCAACTCAATTATAGGACTTCATCAGAGGAACGAAACAGGGACGGGGCATGTCCTTTATAAACAAGCCCTGCAAACGAGGCATCACCAAAACCTTAGGATTTGTAAAGAATTCCAAGCCCAATATGACTTGAAATCGTCCAAAGGAATGACCATACAACTGCAATTACCATGCCATTATTCTACTTTGAGAGAAACTTCCTTTGCCACACCACTAACGGTTTCGCCTCTGAATTTACTGCCTTGATTCTACTATCGTCATTTGTCAACGACAATTTCAACCGTTGCACTTCTCGATAGAAACAAAATTGTGAGTGGCTCCGGTATCGACCATTGCCTGAACAATAACGTCGTTCATCTGAATTTGAAAATTTAAACATACATCAACCCTCTTCCAGCCACAAGAGTCAATAACATTGAGAATTTGAAGAGGATTAACCAGTTTAGGCTCACCACTCCTGTCATCACCATCATCTGTAACCAGCGTATTTAACTTCTCCTTTTTTTGACAGTTCTTCGTTGAATGGGACCCTCGCAGATGAAGCACCTTTTGTTCTTGGAAGGGGCTTTATCCTTGGGTTGGGGAGCATTAGAACCAGTGGAACTGGTTTCGTTACCCTTCTTCTTTTTCTACCATTTTTGTTTCTTCTGCTTTGCCTGTGTTCTAAAAGGCCCGCCTAGACTTGAGAGAAACGCATCGCCTACGCCTTATTCTTGGTAAAAGGCTTAAGGCACACTTTTAAAAAAACAAAAACAAAGGATTAGTTGACAAATATTGGTTATGGAGCACGAGTATGAGAAAGATGGCTACTAAAAATATGGATATATTTTCAAAATTCAAGGTATGTATTATTTTATTATATTACTAGCCTTAGAATAATTAAAATAATAAAAAAAAGAAAAAATGCCTTTTTACGCCTAGGCTCCTAAGGCTTGAGACTTGGCCTCTACGCCTCAACCACGCCTCGCGCTTTTAGAACCTTGTTCCTTACCCTCGTGATTACCATCTCCCTTCTCCGTTGAACTGGGGTGGATTTTAGTAATCCACCAAAGCATCAACGACCATTGTTGCGGGCAAGTATGTAACACCTTATCGACGCTGTTAGGACTGTGCCCACCATTGTTGTGGGCAAGTGTGTAACACCTTATCGACGCTGTTAAGCCTGTGCCCAATTCTGAAGGCCTTTCGTGAAGTTAAAAAGCTTCTCTTCATGCAACATGTTCTTGATATTCAACAGTAAGGAAAAAAATTGCTTAACATACTCACTTACATAACCGGTTTGCTTTAAACGTTGCAGTTTGTCACGAGTCTACCACATCGTGTTCGTAGGTTGCTCCCTAATTTCAGAAACCAACGATTCCCATGTTGTAATTTGAGAACGAGACTTGTCTTGTGTGCGTGTTTGCCACCATAACTTTGCATCTTCAGCCATAAACATGTTTGTGAGATCAACCTTCTTATCATCCGGCGTTTGGATTGCCTTGAAGTAGTGCGACATACCCCAAAGAATTTTTTTAAACTTCTTTAGCATTACGACCGCCCGAAATGGTTTTGGTTCAGGAACCTTCGTCTTAGGCAACGACTCCATCGTTCCACCACTAACACTGTCGAAGTCCATCTGTAACAACTTGATTTCTTTATCAATTCGGTACAAATGAGACTGGTGATCATTTGCAACATCGCTCGATATTCATGATTGTATGCACATCTTCGGACTGCTGCACGTGATCTTCCAAAACCCGCCTCATATTCTGAAACTTCACACGCATTTCTTGAAAACGTGCATGAAGTGAAACGACTTCAACAAATTTAGGTGGAGGGCCAATGAGTTCCTCCAACCTTGTAACACGTTCTCTCAATTCTAATGTACTTCCACCGGCCATTGCAACACAAAATGCCTAAAATTAGGCTCTGATACCAATTATCACAGGCAAAAGTTTCAATTTCGTATTTCCCACAGCTGTAATGCGTGTACACCGAGTAAAGCAGTGATTCCAAACAAGCAAAACACACACGAATTATATTTATGCGCACATAAAATTTAAGGGGAAAACACCTTGACCTTATATTTTATTACTCAAACAAATACAAGGAACTTTACAAAAATGTCCAGACACTCTCTACCTAGAAATGCAGGCAACAAAAGTTTAAATACAAAGGCTACAATGCAATTGACAATCCCAACTGCTAGGTTAAGTGACTCAATAACAAGACTGTCAGGTTTTTCCACAAAATTGCGTCTAATAACTGCTGCATTAACTTCCCAACAAGTGTCCAGGGCGGTGACCCATGTTCTCGGGGCTGTTACCCATGATCTCCATGTGCCCAAATAGGTGTATTAACGTTTTTACACATGTTCAACCCAACAACTCCCATGAAAACTACTCAAAACCGTTTTAAGACATGCCAAACTGCTTCTTGAAGATAACCAGCAACCATTCCCACGTTTTTAAGACAATGCCAAGTATAAATAAGCTTGCTCAACCCACACATGCAACCCACGCTGCAAAACGGAGGTGACTAGGGAAATTTTTCTGATCATGCCCTAAAATCATGCACTACCAAACCCTCGTTTGGTCGTTTGATATCCCACATATGCCCACGAAGTTGCCATGAGTCTAGGAGCACTCATGGCAGAAACCCAGTTCTGCATTAGGAGGACCCTCTCCATATAATACCTCTTCACGAAAAATCACTAGTGGTAGCTGTCCCTAAGCGACCAGGCTGCTCACATACTCCCAACAACTTCAAATTGCATAATCCACTTTGTTCCAGCTGCATGCCATAGCCAAAGTGAAACTAAAACTTGCGATTCACCCTAACTTAACCTAAGTTATGAGCGTGATATATATATATATATATATATATATATATTATATACTTTATTAACATGTCAAGTGTCCATGTATGTCTCTAATTCTCCTATGTGTATCATGTCGTATCATACCCGTCTATGCTTTATAGTTTTTTAGCTACTGTATCATATTTTGTTGGAAGGACTAATTAGTTTTTACCAAGTTATTTCTGGAGTCTATTAGCCTTAAATTTGTAATCGTAAGCAAGGTTCTAAAAGGCGCGAGGCGTGGTCGAGGCGTAGAGGTCAAGCCTCAAGCCTTAGGAGCCTAGGCGCGCCTAGGCGAAGCCTAGGCGTAAAAAGGCGTTTTTCCTTTTTTTATTATTTTAATTATTCTAAGGCTAGTAATATAATAAAATAATACATACCTTGAATTTTGAAAATATATTCATATGTTTGGTAGACATCTTTCTCATATTCATGCTCCATAACCAATATTTGTCAACTAATCCTTCGTTTTTTTTAAAAAAAGTGTGCCTTAAGCCTTTTACCAAGAATAAGGCGTAATAAGGCGTGGGCGATGCGTTTCTCCCAAGCCTCAAGCCTAGGCGGGCCTAGGCGGAGCCTAGGCGGGCCTTTTAGAACACAGATCGTAAGTAAGTGGAGGACATTACAAGTATAATTGACGATATTTTATTAGCGCTTGGAATACTCCCCCAAAGTTAATGCGAGATACAAGGTACAAAACGCAGGTTCCTCCTATTGGAGTATGGTGACTGAGGAGTTTATGGCTTTTGTGGTGATTACAATGGTGGATCCAGGGACGGGAGCAGGATTGGGTGATTCGTAGAACATAGTTTCTGATATCTGGGTTATATATATTCAAATCTTCTGGTTTCAATCCCTTGGTTTGAATTAGAAGGCTATTATGATCAGTGCTCCACTTTATTATCTTCTTCTACGTCATGCTGTTGAGATTGCAATTCCCACCTGCTTAAGCACTACAATTGTTTCTTCAATGGCGATTGCCTCCACAAGTTGGTTGTTTATGACTTCCGTGGTCATCGTATTAAGGCCTTGCTGAGGGCGACCTTGCTACATCATTGTGCTTGTCTTCGGGGATTCCTGGGAGGTTATGGTTTTATGGGTCATGAGATAGGTATTATCTAATAGGTAGCCTCAGCGTCATGCTGTTGTTTACCAAGGAAAACCCGTATATTCCATATGAATCCCTTGTCCCACGTAATGTTATCTTGTTCAGCTTGAAATCATTTGGCACTGAACTTTGATCCCAGCCCTTTGTGCCAGCAGTATCAGAAAATTCCTCGCACTTGCATATGACAATAGTATTTATCTTTGTATATGAAGGGCTAGATTTCAAAATTTCTGGGATATATGCCCCACAGAATATATTTTTTTTTATTAGTTACTCACAGAATATAACAATCTCATCACCACCTTTGACATGAGTTGGGCTCACATGCACCTTTGCTTATAAATACACCTTATAGTCTTATTTGTAAGAGACATTTTGAGAGATCTATTGAGAAGCTATTAAGAATTTTTTCCAAAAATCAATTTGATGTATAAATCAGACTGGATGAACTATTTCTTTAAAAGAGGAGCAAGAGCTGAGAAGCAATAATTCATTCTTAATTCATTGTCAATCATCTAAAGTTTATAAAAACTAATATTAATAGGATTTATCCGATTGGTCCAAATACAGAACAAAACTATGGTTCCAAAATTATAGAAATTACACAATTAGACACTTATTTACAACAACAAACCCTGAATTAAATATAATATAAGAATTTGTAATCTTTAATCTTCAATCTTAGCCTCATTCAATCTTTTGTAGTTCTCAATCAATATAATTCTTTTGAAAGTAATATCTAAGTTTATGTGCTGGACGTGTGCCTGAGAATGTCTTTGAAGTATCAGTGTGGCATGTTCAACATGGATACACTGTCTTTTTAAATGTGTCCGTGCTTCCTAGATTCTCAAACCTGGCCAGGCAATGACCTCTCTTTTGTTTACATATCTGGCTATCAAATCAAGATGGGTGTGAAAACTTGGGCACGTGATGATATCTTTGTATAATAGATTTTTGATATTTTAAAAGAAGATGTCTGATTGTCTCCATCTTGTACCAAAGAATTTTAACTAATATAAAGCATTTTTGTGCCTAGAACCCAAATGAGACTTTCTAGCTGTTGTAGTCCGACATTTTTTAAGGTTTGAGAGCTTGGGTTAAGTTGCTTGGTTTCTTTAAAGGGACATAACAAGAATGATATGATCATGGTTTTATTTGCAGCAAAACTGAGCTGCGATGACGACTGCTCGACAGCGAAAAAGGAAGATAGTTGAGGCTCCCCCAAAGCATAATGCTAGTTCAGGGGCAACGGGGGCCAAAAAGTCTTCAAACAAATCAAGTGGCCATCACCAAAAAGCAACAGGTTAGATGTTTTATCGAATGTTGCTGCATCCTTTCAGCTTTGATGTGTAATATGTTGCATATACCACAATTATAGGATATTCTATATATATCCCTATTATGTGCTTAAATGTGAACGGAATAAGTATAGAGAACATAACCCTCTCTTTCAACATTCTGAAAACCCAATGGCTTTCCGCAGTCAACTTATAGTCGAGGTCCAGTTAACTCGTCATTGTGTAAGGGACACTATTTTATACAAATTTGGGCGTTCTGATAATTGATACCTATTTTGCTTATAATTATACACCACTATGGCTTTTGTGCTCATCTATGAAGCACCGACACTCTCCCGGAAGCCACGAGTCGGCTTTGACACGTTGCTGACACGCTGGGACACGTAAAAAGGACACTTTTTTAAATTTTTTTTTTTTTCTTTTCTTATGCGATTATGATTCTGCCTTATTTATGATTTTTAATGTTAAAGTGTGTTT
Organism: Sambucus nigra; assembly: GCA_949130495.1. Taxonomy (NCBI): domain Eukaryota; kingdom Viridiplantae; phylum Streptophyta; class Magnoliopsida; order Dipsacales; family Adoxaceae; genus Sambucus; species Sambucus nigra. Next base: position 500,834,571 of record OX422219.1, read on the forward strand.
GAATTTTGTTTTATATGGTCCATTTTCTTAATTTCATGTTAAGAATGCTCTAATAATGTATTTTATGGAGAAAAATCTATTTTATTTTATTAATATATATATTTAAATATATATTATATATTTTAACATATATTATATATTTTAACATATATTATATGTTATACATATCCTAGCGTGTCGTATCCTAGTTTTTGAAAAAAATCACGTGTCGCGTGTCGTGTCGAAACACGTATTACGTGTCGAGTCCATGCTTCATAGGTGCTCATATATCATGTATCATTAGTGAGTTGTATTCTTCACCAAGGCTTGCATAGATTTCATAGATCGAGGACACACTGAAGGGGACATCTTGTAAGGGCATCTTTTGTAGTGAGGACTCCCGTTGTATTTGGGAGGCCATTGTGAGAGATTTTTTCATATTAAAATGAGTATTGCATTGATATGGAAGGGCCATTTGGGTGTAGAAGAGTTGTAATTTGTATTATCTTTTGATTTGTACGATGTCCTCCTCAGTGACAGTATTTGTACGCTGAGTACAACCAGGGATGAATCCAGGAATTTGACCTAAAGGGGTGAGATTATGCGTGAACAATAATTATTTTTTAAAAATCAGATATTCGTTTTTTACTAATACAAGAAATAAAAAATTTGCCAAAAAAATGTATAAATAGATATTTTTAGTATACATATACACCTAGGAATTGTAAATTTAGCCGTAAACGACAACTTAATATTGACTTTTCATTATAAATTTATATAGATGCACATAGTGATTCTCTATATTCATGAATATATTCCCAAAGTTTTTTGATGTAAAGCGAAAGCAATTTAATCTACACAACAACAGCGACAACAAATGGAGAGGAAACTCTCTCTAAACATTCGTTATAATTCTCCAAAGTCTAATTATACTATGAGGTTAAGGGCCCTATTTATAAAAGAGGTTATCTTGCTAATCAAGCTAAGCCTAAAATGTCTAAAATACTCTTCATTAATCCTACTTGATTTAGGAATACTAAAAAAGACAAAAATACCCTTTTATATACTAATGGCTTTACATCATTAATAAAAGTATAACTAAGCATGAAGTCATAAATGCTCTAAAAGACAAAAATATCCACTACCACTTTCCACTAACAAAAATGACAACTCTTCACAAAAAGTGCAAGCACTCAAAATTGTACCAATATTAACCCTAAAATTTGGGCTGATTTCATCTTCGTCCCTTACTGAGAAAAGCTCGACCACGAGCGTGAAAGTGACATAGGTAGCCTTCATGTGCAACATGCAAGCACCCTTGTTCTCCCTTAATTAAGTAAGGGAGGCATCCACGAAAATTCCCAACGTATCGGCTTGTCAACAGATGGGGGCAACTAATTAAAAATCCTAACAAAGGCCGACAAACATGTACTTAGCCTCGGAGTTTGTCGTATTGAAAACCAACACACCGTTGCCTTGGGGAGGGCCAATGATGCCAAAAGCAATCTGAGTCTCCCATAATGATCATACTAAAGGTTAGGCGCTGCAAATTATCCCCCAAACGTACCTCAAACCCATCCTAGATTGGGTCCGTGTAGTTAGAAGCAGAAGCATCCATATCAACCCAAGATAACAACCCAATTTCAGAAAACCATGAAAAGAATCAACCATAGCAAAGTTCTCTTCGTTCCCAAAGAGTGGGAAAAAGTCACCCACACAATACGACTTCACCTCCCTAAATCGAGTGCGAGTCACCCACCTATCTTCAATAAAGATATTAAAGAACTCCCTGATAATAAACTTAATCTCTTCTCCCCTAAAGATGGAAAAGAAGTCTTTGAGCTCAAACGCCTCAATTTCATGATACCTGACTCGAGTGATTCAACGATCCGCATCGAAGATGTCGAAGCAATGCGCAATCTAATACGCCGGGGCATCCTCCGTAGCCGTCATTACACCTAACATGGCATTCGGTGTCTCCGTAGAGGGGAGGAAACAAGGCTCATCCAAGGACAAACAACTAGCGGTAGTATCAACGGGTGAACGGAACTCGGTCACATGTGTGTTGCACTCAAGCCAATGTTTTAAAAATCACTAGAGGCGGACGCCTCGAGGCGTCCCTCGAAGTGAAGCAGGAAAAAAACGCCCCGAGGCTTAAACCTTAGGTGCTGAAAATGAGGCTTGCGCCTCAGAGGGTCAAGGCGCAAGGCGGTTTGAGTCGCATGTGTTTGAGTGTGTTTTGGCAAAAAAAGATGAAAGTAAAAGTAAAAGATGCAAACATAAAAACATGATTTCGTTTTCTTCTCCGTTGGCTTGATTTTTTCTTTGTGGCCTTCATTTGGCTTGTGCGACACGGTCGATTTCTCCTCTGATCATTTGTTAAAATCCTAGCTTCGTTTCTTTTTGTTTCCCTTTTTCTTTTGTTTTGAAATTTTTCTAACTTAACCCCGCACTCACTCCTCCATTTCTTTTTGTTTCCCTTCTCTCTTGTTTTAATATTTTGTTTTACTATTTTTACTAAGTAAACTTTTGAAATTTACTATTGTAAAGTAAACCTTTGAATACTTTTACTAGCTCAGATTTTTTTTTTTATTCATTTTGTACTTTGAATAAATATAGATATATGTACCAATTTGTTATGTAATTTATAAATATAGATATAAATGTACCAATCTAATCGATTATTTATATTTACAATATTTTTTTCGTACGAAATTATTAATCAACGCATATTAAATAATTTGATTTTGCATTGACTAATTTTTTGTCATATATAAAATTACCAATATGTAAATGAAACTAAAAAAAATGATTTTTTAAATTTGATTTTTCATTGATTAAATTTTTGTCATATATAAAATTACCAATATGTAAATGAAAAAAAATTGATTTTTGCATTAATTAATTTATTATCATATTGTAAAACAGCCAATATGTATAAAATTGATTTTGTCAAATTATTTTTTTCAAAAAAGTCATTTCGAGGGCACAATTTTTGTAAAACTATGTGAGAAAGGCCTCGAAGATTTTTTTGTCTTTTATTAATATATCTTTGTTGGATTATTTTTGTGGTTTTATTAGTATTTATTTAATATTATTTTATTTTTCCCCCTTTTTTGGTGAGGCTTACACCTCGCCGAGACAAAACGTCTCGTCTCGCCTCGCCTCAACTCTTTTTAAACATTGACTCAAGCTTCAATTCATATTCAGATTCCCATTAAAGGACTACCTCCCCGCACTCCTCAGCTCGTAAACGACACTTCTCATATCGGGATAGTGTGATGAGGCCGGCTTGGTATCCCATGGTCTCGATGTGCCAATAAGAGCGTTTTTTCTTCAATTTCTCAATCATTCCCTCAATTTCTTGTAGAGCCTCTTGATAGTAAGCCTCAAATTTGCTCAACATAACTCAAATCATTAGATGCGGATTCAAGTTGGATGTGGGGTAAATTATGGTTTGTTCAGGGAAGTTAAAAGGGGATTCTCTGTCATGTTGAAAATTTGAAGTGAGAATTGAAGGGCTGAAAAAGCTGAGGGGCTGTTTGAGCAAAATTTTCGGACAATAGAGGGGATTGATAGTAATTTCTGAAATTTTTTGGGGCAGAGTTTGGATTTTCAAAATATATGGGAGCGATAAAGCTATTTTCAGAAATAGTGGGGGAAGGTTGGGTGTCGCGTTTGCAATGGTTTTGACATTTGTAAATTTCAGGGGGCGTGTGTGTTAATTTTTGATGAACAAGAGAGGCTGAACAGAGAATAATAAAAGGAGGGGCATAAATGGAATTACCTCCAAAAATGGAGTTGGTAGAGGTCGCCCCACTCCGGCGAGGTCTGTGGGAATCCTGCTGGGAGTTGCCGGGTTCGTGTGTTTGAGATAGGTTTATGGGTTGTTTGGGTGGTAGATCTAGGGTTGGATCCCTAGGGTTTATCCAACCCTCACCCCAATCGCTCCAAATCTCCATGTAGAATTCTCTAAATGAAGAAAATAGATGGTTCAAGAACGAATCATGCTCTGACATCAAATATGATGTAAAGCGGAAGCAATTTAATTTACTCAATAACAACAACAACAGATGAAGAGGAAACTCTCTTTTTAAACATTCTTTATAATTCTCCAAAGTCTAATTACAATATGAAGCCAAGGGCCCTATTTGCAAAAGATGTTAATTTGCTAATCAAGCTAAGCCTAAAATGTCTAAACTACCCTTCATTAACCCTACTAGATGTAGGAATACTAGCAAAGACAAAAATACCCTTTTATATACTACACTAAGGGCTTTACATCATTAGTAAAAGTACAACCAAGCATGAACTTATAAATGCACTAAAACACAAAAATACATCTGCTATCACTTTCCACCAACTAAAATGATAACTCATCACAAAAATTGCAAGCACTCAAAATTGTCCCAACATTAGCCCTAAAATTTGAGCCGATTTCATCAGCTTTTAAGGGGTGAACTCCTAGTTTTTAAAAGAAAATCTTAAGAAAATACTACTATAATATGGAATTTATCAACCCTCGCCGTGTCGCCGCCCGACTATTGGCTGTACTAGGTGACAATGAATACTGTTTTCGTGGATGTCGTTTTGTTAGGACGGAATATGTAAATCTTCTGTGCATATTCTCTTGTTTCTTTTTTCTGTTGTATATTTCTTTGGTTCATAACCTTTCATCATTGTTGTATACATTTCTGCATTGATTGGAAATGCGTTTTTTGTACCCAACTTTTGGTATCTAGTGTTGTCTTGGATATGCTGTGGGTACCATGGTTCTGTTAGGTGGGTTTCCACGACTCTATAAAGTAAAAGTCACTGAAAAAACTCTGTCGAATATAATGCTGTACTTTAAACTTAAATCAATCATTCATCCTTAAAATGCTTTTTAACCGCTTCAATTATTCAAAACTTGTAATTCGATACTTAAAACCTGCGATTTCCGTTTTTTATCAAACAGACCCTTGGTGTATATATTTAAACCATTGGCGCTGTAGTTTTAACTTTGGGTTTATTCGTTTTCTTGGTTGATTTACAAACAAAAAGAGAGAAACTCCCATCTGTGTGTGTGTGTGTTTTATTCTTGTCATTAGTGTATCTCGACCTTTCTTAGGCAAATGGGTATATAATTTTACTGAAGAAGATTCAGGTGTCTTGCCTTTTATAACTGCCCAAGTATCAAGTCAGCAGCTTGCAAATCATCCAGAAACAATAAAGGAAGTACTTGCAGTGGGGCTTAGAACTAGACAATTTGATGCATCTCCGAAGATTAAGCTGCAGCTTTTTCCAATAGATGAAGGCACTCGCATACGATTAGAGAAGGTAAGCTTAAGAACCTAACAGCACAATCAGATTGCTACTATGCATAAAATAGATCTGAATTGAAGTTTGCTAATCTTACAGGATGGTCATAATCCATTTCTGGAACTCACTTTAAGAGCCCGAAAGAAGGTATCATCTGTGCTTAAACACATCAGTACCAAATGGGGCAGTTCAAGCATAGCACATGGCGAGCCCATGCTTTTTCCATACAATATACCATTGGAGAACTTATCAACGGGCATAAGATGGACTTTAAATGACACGAGCATTAGTGCAGGAGATGTGTATGAAGCTATAGGAACTCCTGTCATTTTTCGCCTAAGGTATGAGTAGGGGTGTTGTGTGTACATGTTACCTCCCCCTTCCCTTCCCCCCAACTTCCAACTTTTATGAAATCCTAGCCGATTTTGGAATAATGTCTTCAACTTGCTTAGAATGATTTTTTTTAAAGATTTTCCAGATTCGATTATTCCAAACTTGGTCTGATACAAAAAATTATTACTTTCCCTTGAAATTATACCATTCCGTATTTTTGTTTATTATATGATGGTCCGAAATTATACTATTCCGATTTTTCCAGAAAATTTTCTCATTTCGGAAAAAAATAGCTTAACTTTTGACTTGCTCGTTCTTTCTAGTTATGGCTGGTTCACCAATATTGAGCTAATAAACTATCGGGTGCCTTCTACAAATACTCCATTGGAAGTTTCTTTAGGATTTGAAGGCATTCCGAAAGGTTGCAGTACAACTTCGAAGCTTACACATGACCAATTGAAGAAGTTTGAGATAAAAAGTAAAGAAGTTGAAAAACTAATAAATAACAGCAAAGCGACAGATGCAGTTGTGACTGAGAAGATGCCTTTGGATGTTCCAGTTGACCGTGTGGTAACTTTTGACTTTCCATATGTTTGTTTATTATCAGTTTGATACCCTGAACGAAAATTTTCCCTTTATCTCTACAACTTCCGACTCTCTTCATATGCTGTTTGTTTATTCTTAATTTTATTTTTGAAAATATGGCTTAATCTCAATCATTTGTTTTAAATTAAAGGGCTATTTTCAGATTAATCCCCACTTTCATTACTGGTTTTGAGTTAGAACCTCAATTTTAACATACTTTGAAATTCACTCATATTTAGGGTTTTAGCGATACTTTGGGAGAATCTTTTGTACACTATGTGATATAAACACAGTAGAATTAAAAAACCCACTTACACAAACACAATAAATCATAGAAGTTTCTCTCAATCGATATTCATAACTCAATAATAAAATAAAATTTAAGTGATATAACTAGAGAGGGTCATTGCCCATCTTCCTTATTTATACTAATAATAACTAGCGTCCCAATTAATAATTAAAAAGATAATCCTAGATTAATTAGCATACAATGTAGATCAATTCTAATCTAAATACTGTCTAATATATATTGTAATTAACAACTATAAAAATACTACATACTTTCCATTCAAATTTAAAATCCCTACGGTCTATACACTTCACTATGTTAGTTTTTGCGATGCTATTTTAATTAATTTAAAAAATGGGAATGTAACTCAGAACCGGCCAGAAAAGTAGAGTTGAAACTCAAAATAACCCTAAAATAAACGCTTCTGTCAAAACAATCAGATGGATATGTTTTTCAATACTAGCTTGACCTGATTCCAATGTGTGATTTTGTTCTTTCAAGGATGAAGTAAAAACTGAAATTGGCTTTGCACAATCAGAAGCACGATGGGATGATTGTGTGACTAGCTTAAGCATGGGGGGCCTTTTCTCAGAAGCATCTTTACAGGGAAAGATAAATAATATTGAGTCCACATCGAAGAAGGCACCTGAAGAGCCATTATCATGTTCATGGGATGATAGTTTTACTTCATTAAGCATTGGAGGCCTGATATCTGAAGCATCCTTGCTGGGGAAGATCAGTAATTGTGATTCGAAATCAAATGCCAGCAAATCAGGGTTACCATTGATCTCTGATTCAATTGATGCTTTTATTACTCAACAGTACAATTCTCATCCTAATGCATCCAAGCCATCATCACATGGCACTCACTCGTCTATTTTGGATGCCGAAGAGACTTGCCATGCATTTTCCTTCCGGAAAGTTTCTGCTCCTGATAAAGATGTTGCTTTGAGCGGCAGAGCTATTTCTGGGAGCTGCAGTCGCGATTCAAGTTCAAATTCATTCAAATTTCCTCGTTTTTTGGAGGTTAGATATACACCCCCTCTTTTGTTTAACTTGTATTGTTGGAATTTGAGAATAATTCTGGCATTTAGTCACCTTTAAAAAAATCACATTCATCTTTCTTCCATGGTAAGAATTATATTATGTGTTGATTTCTACGAAGCACCTGCTCTCTTCCGGGGCCATACCAGCATCCGACGCTGTCACGCTTATGGCACACACAAAAAAGTGTCAATTTTTTTAATCACCCAACGTGCGGGGACACGTTTGGGGTTGCTGTTTGATACTCCCCAACATGTTTGGAGGGCTAATATGTAAATTTTTACAAGAAAATGTTGGGGTCACAGTTCATTTATTGGGGGGAATAAAAGGGGATCTAAGTATACTTTTATGTTTATCCTCTTTCTTTTTGACTTGCTAATTTCAGTGATATTCTTGTGTGTGTGTATATATATAAAGAGTGAAAAGAAGAAATGAGATTCATGTAGCCAACCCTAAGTAATTGGAAAAATTGTTATGATATGTATGTATATAATATATATAGATAGAGGGAGTCTCTTAAGCAGACCAAATTTAATGGACCGAAGAAACATACCGATTTTCTAAAATAGTTAAAAATTAATTAAACAAACTTGGTGGAGATGAACTCCTTAGTGGGGTGATCGTTTACAAAAAATATCATTAAAAAATTCAACATGGAAGTGAGCAAAATGCAAAATTGATTAATATGTGCATTTCGGCTGTTGAAACCTTTTGATAATCCTCTCACTCACTTTTGGATTGAATTTTTTGACGATATATATATTTTGGATGATCTCTTCACTATGAAATCATCCCCTCCAAGTTTGATCAAAAAGTTCATTTTTTTACCAAAATTTTAAAATCTGCTCAGGTCAGTTTTTTGGAGTCTGCTTTAGAGATGCCGAATCTCCCTACCATTTTCTTCTCATCCATTTTGTTGCTAGCACGGGATTAGTAGTCAGGCAAAAGACAAAGGCGCAAAAGACATTGTTTCATCCGTTCCATCTCTTTAGTCAGGAAAGTGAAATTAACCTTTGTTACTGTATTTGTAATTGAGTAATGGCAGTTTTAGATTCCAGCGAGCTACGTGCATAAACTTTTTTGACTACAAAAACGATTCCTCCCTCGGCAAAAAGTGGCATCTTTAAGTGGTCTATTAGGAAATCTGCCTCCTTTCGCCCCCCATGTCAGCCTACGGCCAGATGCGCAAGTCGTTCTCTACCTGCTATATTTCCTGTCCCACTTGAATGAGTCTTTCTGCTTCTGCAATGACCATCGATCCAACATTGAAGTTGGAGAAAGCGTTTAACAAGTCGGAGTTCGCCTGCCGCTTTCTATCTGTCTAAGTAAGTCGAACGAAGCCGTTAAAGGAGCGTTTGGAAAGAGCACCAAGGAGGAGGAAGAAGAAACCGGAGAAAGACCGTTCTCATCGGAGTTCCGCTTCTTCCTCAATCCACTCTAAGAAAAAGGCGAGTACAGCTACTATTGTACTTTGGAGTCGATCCAACTTTTGCTTCTCTCTCGATTGGTCCAACCTTCTCTATTAGCTTGGTCCGGTAGAGGATCATGCTATGGTTGGTGGAGCGTAATCGCTAACGACTGACTTCCTCGAGGCCATTGGACCGGGGTCTTTAAAGTAGGACGAGCAAAAGTAGTAAACAAGAATGAGGTCGGCTGCGCCCCTATAAGTCATTCGGAGGGTGGTCCATGTCAATTATGTCGACGGGGATGGGAATTCTACTGAAAAGGGCGGCCGGACAGGGACCAGACTATAGAGCCTGATTAAAAAGAATTCGGGTTTGCTTTCTCAGTTCACATCTATGAGCGATGAAAGTGCGGAAGCCCCCAAATTTTAAATTCAAATATAATGAAATGGTTTAAATTTTAATTTTCTAAAAGTTATTTAAAATTTTCTTTTCTTAAAGAGAACAAACCAACTTATGAAAAAAAATAAAACTAAACTAAAAGTGAAATTAAAACTACACGCACAATTTTTATTTTGACTCAAACACACATTAATCCAATTCAAGTTAAACTTATGTTATCAAGATAAAGTAATTTTGCACTTGAATTAAATTGAATATACCCAAACATTAAATTTGCACCAAATTAAATAGATTGTGATTTTGAACTAATTTTATCTTTTAGTCCTAATCATGCATCTAGGTGATATAGCAAGATAAAATAAATATCAATCACACTATGTCGGATGTACGAGGAAAACCCAAATGGAAAAAATCTCGGACGGCCCTAGCCTTAAGTCCACTAAGTACGGTTTTACAATTACAAGACAGATGACTTACTTCCTCGACTCGACTCCCTTGAAGCCTTGATGCGTCTTCTTGTAAACACCTCCGCCTAGTCGACAACCCCGAAACTCCACCGGAATCTTGGAATCCACCAATGAGACTTTTGGACAACCGTCAACCCTCAATGAAGCCTTTCTTCGAGTGGGAATGTCACATCAAACAAAGCTCTTCTCCTTTATGAGTTGAAAAGAAAACTCAAACTCTCTTCTTCAATGGTGTAGAGAAAATCGGTGCCAAACACTCCAAGCAATATATATATGTTGAAAGTTGGATATAGACAAACATATGGGTGTATATTTGTTTTGAAAGAAATTTACTCCATAAAACTTAACACATAAAAAGAAACTTTTTCTTCAAAGTATTTTGCTCTAATGACTCTTGGAAATGTGAAAAAGTTGTCTTCAAAAAGTTAGTTCCCGCACTTAAGAAGTATGTCAAAAAGGAAGTGGGGCAAAGTAGTGGAAAAGTGGAAAAAATTGTTCCCGCTGTTTTTTCGTTAGAAATCTCGTTCGAACGAGACTTCTAATGAAGAGACAGAAAGAAAAAAAAATTCTCGTTTGAAAACTCGTTCGAACGAGAAGTCGTTCGAACAAGGTCGTTCGAACGACCTATCTAACGAGATCTCAGGCCATGGTTCTAGATAATTTCGATACGAACGCGTGGCCGCCAGTTTCGTATTTTTCTGATTTTTTTTGGATTTGATATGATTTTTCTACTGAAAGGTGTCCGAGAACAAAATATTTAGAACTATGAATTCAAAAAAAGTTTAACAAAAAATTCCAACACCCAAAATAAATTTCTAACATACACCCAATAAATAATGTTCCAAGCTCCTATATATATATATTAAAATGCATTCATACCTTAGGAACAATGGAACCATGTTGATGTCGTAGAAACGAGGCACAACACACACGGCATTTGATGAATCTTTAATATCTTGGCCGCTACGTCTTCAACAAACACGTCATAGGCTTGAATGGATAAACTTGAACTCTATCCTATGACTCAAATGTTTTTGTCTGGAATTGAGCCAAAACTACAAAGGACTCAATTGGAAATTTGTGTCCTTACAAATCCCCCCTTTGGCTATTCCGGGACAAAAATTAAACAAAAATCCTGAAGGGTCGTCAAGCTCACTAGACTCAAAAACAATGCCCCACCCAAAATAAAAATACAATGCTTGACTCAAACAACCCAAGGATCAATATCTTTGCCGATATTGAATGTTGCCATTTTGAAGTATTCCTGCACACTTAAGCAAACTATCAAACGCATGGGGAATATCAAAATATTAAATGGAATTAAATAATTACTCCCCCTAAATTAATTCTCCCCTTTATCAAACAAATGACCTACTTAGAAATACGTCTCCCCCTAAGATTAATCTCCCCCAAACTAAGATACGATAATAATAGGATTAGATACCATTTCTCCGCCTATCATTCTCCCCCTTTTTGTTCAGGAATAGACAAAGGCTAAAGAATCAAAACAGTAACTTATCTCCCCCAAATAAAGCATATACACCCTCTAAACTAAGCAAGGGATAAAAGAACAAGATAACAAGCTAAAACATGTAATTGTGCATATAGTGATGAGGACGTTAAAGCATACGGGCAACAAAAGTTCAACTAATCCAAACAATAACATCGGATACCAACTAGGATGCAATAAAATGATATCAATATGATATATAAATTATTAAGCATGTGATATCAACAAAGAATGCAATAAGATGGATACCAAGTATGAATTAAAGCATATATGGATTAGAAATCAAAGCAAAGACTAAACAAAAATATCAAATATATGTATATATAATATATATCAAAGAGACTCAAGTACACATATATAGATATAAACACACAAATGACACACAAAAAATATAATAGGAGTCTTTCACACTCGTATGGCAAAAATGTGTCATATGGAAACGGAAATGTTGGGGTGTGAACTAGTAACGATTAAATTTAGACCCAATCACTTAAAACATGTTCACGGAGTTCTCAATTGATTGCAAACTTCATCACATTTGAAAGACAATATAAATTGAACATAATGAACAAACATACACAATGCATACAAGCCTAGCGTATTGATGATTCTACAAACCAATAGAGTCATGACATGAAATACGCAACTAGGATAAACGGACATTGCGCAAACCGTTGATATACCATCCAATCTCCCTCAATATGCATTTATATTAAATTTGAATGAATATATCAATCAAACATAGGCCTTGGCAAATTATTTTTCTTTTTAATGCCATATGTTATGTTTTTAGCAGTGTTTTTAAAAGCGCGCTATTGCGAACGCAATAGCGCGCTATTGCGTTTTGCGGTGGAAAAAAGCAAGGCAAACAAGATTGCTATTTGGGATGCTCAAAAAGCGTGCGCTATTTGGCGCTATTGTGCGCTATTTTGCGCTATTTGGCGCAACAGGAACGCTATTCATGTTTTTTTTAGAAATCACAGTTTAGTTAAGGAGGGGGAAAAGTGTTACCTTATTTCACGTACGGACTTTGTTTGGGTGAGGTATTCTTTGTTCCAAACCCTCAATTTACTTATTTACAAAGGTCTCAATGATGTTATTTGCTTTTTTTAAAAAGTTTAGCTTAAAAGGTTACTTTTATTTAATATTTTCTATTCCAAACTCTCGGTTTACTTAAACGTTTACTTATTTTACATTTTTCAGTAAATAATGTTTTTTATTTTATAATTTCCAGTTTTAAATGTTACTAATTTTTCAAATCTCAGTTCAAAATGTTTTTTTTTTAATAATTGTCAGTTTAAAATGCTACATGTGTCATAAATATCTGTTTAAATTGTTATTTATTTTATGATTTTCAGCTTTAAATGTTACTTATTTTTCAGATTTCTGTTTAAAATGTTGTTGTTGTTGTTATTATTATTATTATTATTATTATTATTATTATTATTATTATTATTATTATTATTATTATTATTATATTTGTCAATTTAAAATACTACTTGTTTTATAAATTTATGTTTAAAATGTTATTATATTATAATTTTAAGTTTAAACTTGACTTATTTTACAAATTTCATATTAAAATTTTATTTATTTTATTATTTTTAGCTTTGAATGTTACTTATTTTCAGAATTCTGTTTAAAATGTTATTATTATTATTATTTTTTTAATTGGCAATTTAAAAAGTAACTTTAGAATTTTTTTTTATTTTTTATTTTATTTTTATCTTTGAATGTTACTTATTTTCAGAATTCTGTTTAAAATGTTATTATTATTATTTTTTTAATTGCCAATTTAAAAAGTAGATTTAGAAAAAAATAAAAAAAATCAATTTCAATTATAACTTTTTTTACCAATTTCAGTTTAAAATGTTACTTTCTTACAAATTTCATTTTAAAATGTTATTTTTTTATTTATATTTTATTTATAAGTTTTTTTAATTAAAAAGCGGGAATGCATGAATTGCTTGCGCGATGCGCGACGCGATTAGCGCGACGTTACTTAGGAGCCAGAACGCGACACCCTGCGCGACCGCGATTTAAAACATTGGTTTTTAGGCCTTTGAACCACGTATTTCTTTTAGGTCCATTCAAAAACGGTGGCTTACAATCGCAAAGGATAACTAAGTCCTTTCGGAGCCCTTCCCCGTGCGCATTTGTATTTATCATGTTTTTATGTTTCACACAAATCTCACGTGCAACGGATTTTGACATGCACTAGTCCTCCTAAGTCACAAATATGTAGATGACAAGATTGGTCGGAGAACACTTCACGAAGCTCAAATATACCTATGAAGTTAAAATTTCAAAAGAGCTCGTGCATGTGTGAATAGAGGCATATAAAAATAGAATCCATTTAATCAACACAAAATCCAACTACTCCATGTAAGCATGGTAAAGAACATAATAAGGATTGACAATCTAAACCAAAAGTTCTAGCCACATGAGAGCGTAAAAGATGGGATTCAAACACAAGTGTATGCCACATAAAGTGTGTCAAACTAAGATACACACAAAATAAAATCTTTTTGAGTTTATGAAATTTTTAACCAAAAATAAAAAAATATATACTCAAAAGACAAACAAAAATCATTTGAATTTTTCATTAAACTTAAATTACCGAGAGATAAAATCCAAATGATAAACAAAAATCTTTTTGTATTTTTCATTTAATGCAAACAAAATGAAGGAAATATAATACAAAAGATAAACAAAAATCATAATTCTAGCATGTGATAAGCATGGAGCATAGACTAGAAAATGATTAAACAAGCATACATTTAGCATGTGAATATAGCATGAAGTACAAAAGCTAAAGTATGCAAACACTAACACATTCATCCTTTAGATTTAGCAAGGGAGGAAGCATGTGAAAGTAAATGAGAATCAAAAACCCCATTTTGCAAGGCAACCAAGTCGGATTTCCTAACCCAAATTAATGAAGAATGACTATCTTGGGGTGTAGGAATTTAACTACCTTGGTTGCTTTACGTTGGGATTTTCTAGGAATACGTTTAAGATCAAAACAAAATTTCATAAGATGACCTTTTCGACCACAATGTGTACAAGTAAAAACATGTCGAAAAGATTTACCTAAGGAGTGATCTCTAAAGACTTTCCTAGTAGATTCTCCTAAAACATTGGTTTTGGCGTTATGAGTAAATTCATTACAAGTATTGAAGCCTAAACCACAAGTGTCATTTTTAATTTGGACCGTTCCTAATATTTTATCTAATTTTTCCGAACGACACTCCAAATCAAATTTGACATTACTAGAGTCTTTTAATTTATTTTGCAATTCTAAAATGTTACTCTAATAAAACATTTCGCTCTTCAAAAGCAAGAAGCTCATTTTTCAAGGATTCCATTAAACCCCTAAGGCTATCTCTCTCGCCTTCTATATATTCAAGCTTCTCCAGAATAGTTTTCTCTCGTGTCCTAAGGTCTTCAACCAACATACTATTATCAACGACCTTGACACGTTCTTTCAAACTAGCTTCTAACTTCAAATTAGCTCTTTTCAATTTAATAGATTCTTTATAAAGTTCTTGCAAAACATTTTGAAGTTCACTCACATTAAGCTCTTCTTCATTTTCACTCTCTCTTTCTTCTCTACTCTCACTATCATAAAAAAACAAGCGAATCAAAAACTTTGACTTCGGAAGTGTCATGTGTTAAAGTTTCATCAATCGACGAGTTCTCACTATCACTCACATGACTAGCCATAAAAGCCATAAAGTTGGGCTTAGTTGGGGAATCGGGTCCCTCTTCCTTATCACTATCACTAAGGGCCGCATTATATGAAATGGGTCGCTTACCCTCTTTCCTTAGTTTAGTGGGGCACTCAGAAGCCCTATGACCATAACCCTCACAACCAAAACACCTATTTGACTCGTCCCTATTTAAATGTTCATTGATAGGTTTAGGGATCTTCTCGGTTTTGTCATACTTAGAAGTTTCAAATTTCTTAAAGTCATTTTTAAATTTATCTTTGTTAAATTGAAGAAATTTTCTAAATTTTCGAGCAAACAAAGCCATGTCTTCCGAGTCACTATCACTCTCGCTCTCTACTACTTGTTTGACCTCTTTTCGGGCTTTTAAAGCAATGCCCTTTTCAATTTTCTTTTCGGTTTTAGAGGGAAACATGTCTAGTTCATAGGTTTGTAAATCACCTACGAGCTCTTCTAATTTCATAGAGGCTAAAGTTGGTAAAGAATTTAAAACGGTCACTTTTGGAATAAATCTATCGGGAAGGGACCTTAAAATTTTCTTTACTACTCGGTTCTCGGGTATTTTCTCTCCCAAGTTAAAAGATGAATTAACAATATCGGAAAGTCTAGCATAAAATTCATCAAAACTTTCTTTTTCGTTCATTTTGATAGTTTCAAATTGAGTGGTGAGGTTTTGGAGTTTCGAAGCTTTAACGGCACTAGTACCTTCGTGGGTGAGCTGTAAAATATCCCAAGCTTCTTTAGCGGTCTCACACGTCATAATGCGTCGGAATTCATCCGGTGTGACAGCGCTAAACAAGGCATTTAAACCTCGGGAATTAAAATTAGAAAGTTTAAATTCACCCTCACTTCATCTATCGGCCGGTTTGGGAACACGCTCATTATCTACTAAATGAGTAGGTGGGGACCACCCGTTAATAACAGACATCCAAACTCTCTCGTCGATAGATTTTAGTGCCGATTTCATTCGTGCTTTCCAATACGCGTAGTTAGAACCATCGAAAATAGGAAATTTAGAAAATGGGGAAAATTCCATTTTAGCCAAAAATATTTAAAAGATCTTAACGAAGTAATTTATCGTTTTTGGCTCTGATACCAATTTGAAAGTGCGGAAGCCCCCAATTTTTAAATTCAAATATAATGAAATGGTTCAAATTTTAATTTTCTAAAAGTTATTTAAAATTTTCTTTTCTTAAAGAGAACAAACCAACTTATGAAAAAAAATTAAAACTAAACTAAAAGTGAAATTAAAACTACACACACAATTTTCATTTCGACTCAAACACACATTAATCCAATTCAAGTTAAACTTGCATGTTATCAAGATAAAGTAATTTTGCACTTGAATTAAATTGAATATACCCAAACATTAAATTTGCACCAAATTAAATAGATTGTGATTTTGTACTAATTTTATCTTTTAGTCCTAATCATGCATCTAGGTGATATAGCAAGATAAAATAAATCTCAATCACACTACGCCGGATGTACGAGGAAAACCCAAATGGAAAAAACCTCGGACGACCCTAGCCTTAAGTCCACTAAGTACGGTTTTACAATTACAAGACAGATGACTTACTTCCTCGACTCGACTCCCTTCAAGCCTTGATGCGTCTTCTTGTAAACACCTCCGCCTAGTCGACAACCCCGAAACTCCACCGGAATCTTGGAATCCACCAATGAGACTTTTGGACAACCGTCAACCCTCAATGAAGCCTTTCTTCGAGTGGGAATGTCACATCAAACAAAGCTCTTCTCCTTTATGAGTTGAAAAGAAAACTCAAACTCTCTTCTTCAATGGTGTAGAGAAAATCGGTGCCAAACACTCCAAGCAGTATATATATGTTGAAAGTTGGATATAGACAAGCGTATGGGTGTATATGTGTTTTGAAAGAAATTTACTCCATAAAACTTAACACATAAAAATGAACTTTTTCTTCAAAGTATTTTGCTCTAATGACTCTTGGAAATGTGAAAAAGTTGTCTTCAAAAAGTTAGTTCCCGCACTTAAGAAGTATGTCAAAAAGGAAGTGGGGCAAAGTAGTGGAAAAGTGGAAAAAAATGTTCCCGTTGTTTTTTCGTTAGAAATCTCGTTCGAATGAGACTTCTAATGAAGAGACAGAAAGAAAAAAAATTCTCGTTTGAAAACTCGTTCGAACGACCTATCTAACGAGATCTCAGGCCATGGTTCTAGATAATTTCGATACGAACGCGTGGCCGCCAGTTTCGTATTTTTCTGATTTTTTTTGGATTTGATATGATTTTTCTACTGAAAGGTGTCCTAGAACAAAATATTTAGAACTATGAATTCAAAAAAAGTTTAACAAAAAATTCCAACACCCAAAATAAATTTCTAACATACACCCAATAAATAATGTTCCAAGTTCCTATATATATATTAAAATGCATTCATCCCTTAGGAACAATGGAACCATGTTGATGACGTAGAAACGAGGCACAGCACACACGGCATTTGATGAATCTTTAATATCTTGGCCGCTACGTCTTCAACAAACACGTCATAGGCTTGAATGGATAAACTTGAACTCTATCGAATTGAGCCAAAACTACAAAGGACTCAATTGGAAATTTGTGTCCTTACAAGCGATGATTCCTCTATCTCTTGCTCGCTTCGATCGGGCTCCGAACAGCTTAGGGAAGAATGATGGGTCGCTAATAAGGCCCCAAAATGACCGCTCAGAAGGCTTTAATCATTATATTTTTCATCTTCGTATAGAGACTTGGAATGAACTGAGTTATTTTTGTATGACAGACTCCATTTGCCCTGGTTATGGCGGCCTTCTTCAGCTCCTCGATCGGCACCGCAACTCGATCAGCAACAACATAGGAACGTTACCCTCCTTATCTGATCAAGGGACGGGGCACAAGGGTCCTGGTACTATCCAGGTGCAATGAACCCCGGAGATGACTTCTGCTATCTTGCCTTGTTCAATCAATGGCAGAAAAACCTTGCGATAACCTTTCATCCGAATATCTTTTGCTCTTTATGATTTCAAGCATCACTTTGCTTAACACATCGAGTTCGAAGTGGGATAGAGATAATGAGCTCTGTGAGCTACTTACTGTCTCTACTGTCTCTTACATCCCGAATCTACTTATTGATATATACTATATTCCTTTGTCTTCGCACTTTTGTCCCGGATTGACTATAAGTCGTCTTTGCTATAGCTTGAATCTGCGATCGACCTATAATAAGTCTTTCTTTGCTTGCTTGAGTCCGCGTGATTTATCTACCTTATTAGTTTAGTTGCGCCGAATCCCAAATGCACGAATGGAAGATGCAAGAGTAGGCTTTTTATTTCATTCGAATATAGTAGCAAAATGAATAGAATAAACGAGCTTTTAGCTCGAGAAGCTAGTCCGCCTACGCATGTTATGACATTTCCACGAACCATCACGAATGGCGAATGAGAAGAGGAACCCCGACACTTGAGATGGGTGCTTTCCTTCTTTTTTCTTTCGAAGGTGTTCAAGGGCTGATTGAGGTATAAATTCAATACATATAATTACAATTTACATATAAATATAAGTCAACATGTTCCCAACCTGTCGAGTTGAGTTGTGCATGTGCCGTGTGTCCACCATATCTGATCTTCTAGGTTTATGTTATTATGTAACTTTGCAAAAATGAGAAAGAGAAGAAGAGGTTTCATTCGATATTTAGTAACTGCGCCATAGCTACTAAAAGTAACTTTACGAAGATATCTTATGCAATTAGCAACATGTACACCAAATTTAATCAATTTAATTGACTACAAATGCAATAGATATCTGCTATAAATGTGCCAAGAGTTTATGGGCTATAACTGCCTGAGGAAATTATTTTGATGTAGATCTATGTTACATGGACTTGGTTATTATTCTTAATTTGGGTATGTGACTAGGCATCCTAATTAATTTTAAGTTCATATCCTCTCCATATATGGGGGTAAGACAAGTTGACATTCGCCTCTCCCAGACTCTGCAGTTAAGCGGGAGCCTTGTGCACCGGGACAACCTTTTTATATTATTTTATTTCCTAGTATAAATCGTATGTTTATATAATAGTCTCATTTTGAAGCAGCCATTTTACAATATGGTGGTCTAACCATTTGAAAAAGAGTATCATGTTTTGAAGGTGTCATGTGTCCATTTTCTACACCAATAAGTACGTACATGTGTGACAAGGTCCCACGTACAAAATATTTGTCTTTATAGTGGTATACATGTGGTGGGACCCGTGTAACACTTGTGTCATGCTGTTATTTGTGCTGAAAAATGGTACATGATATGCTCAAAGCAATTTGCTCATTTAGAAGAATCCATGTTAATAGGCAGACACTTTAAGGAGTACTATTGTTCGTCACATAAAATAAAAAAAAGGTGGACTTTGAAGATAAAATTCAAATGCATTAAAAGGGCAATCAAACTCGACATTGTTTTGTCTCACTTTGTCCCTTTCCCCACTATTTGAATCTTGGATTGATCCTAGACATTATTTGTGTTGACCAATTATAATCATTGCTGGCAAAATTTGTGGGGGTCTTAAATTAAATTCGTGTGCTGCAGTAGGTCCAAATTTTGTTTTTTAATATATTTTTTTGGTTTTGCAGGTAGGTCTTGCACTTTTCATTTTAATTTTAATTTATTTATGGGTCAATTATTAAATAGTCCCTACTATAAATATATATTTTTTAAAAAGGACACATATTTTTAGTTTAACCCATTTAGTCCCTCAAGCACTCAATATCCTCTTATTTTTAGAGGTCCGCGCCAGCGGCACTCCCTCTCCAAAATATGTGGCAAAGGACTTTTTGAGGCAAAATAAAAAAGTTTGGACTAAATGGGTATTAAAAAATGTCCGAGGGACTATTTGGTATATGTCCCTTTATTTATTGGTTGCGATTGGTCCTGCCAGAGTATAATTATCCATTTATTGGAATTTTGAATATTGTTTTTTGTGAATGGTTGATGAAGTTGTATATTCTGCCCATATGTATGTAGTTTAATAAATGTTAACCTCTTATAAATAATGTGGGAAGAAGATTTCATATAGATGATAAATTTATCTGAGTCCATGCGTGTCGTCGTTGCATATGATTATTTTGCTATGATAATTATTTAACGTACTACTAATTTTTTTTGTACTGCTATAGTGATTTTATACGCTCTATTATTATCTGTAGGACGTGTGGCTTATCTCTTTAAATGTGAGAAACTTAGGTTAATATGGACAAATGTCCCTTATTCGTTTTTGTGAAATAAGAACAATTGCTAAGTTGTATTCTGTCCAATTTTGCATGCAGTATCATTTAAACATGGCATTGAACCACTTTTAGACACATACATTATAACTCCCTTTTAAAGATAAATTGTGGTGTTGGTTTTGATTTGTTATTGTAGCTGAATAAACAAGCTGGAATTGCCCCAGATCCTCCTCGCCAGGAATCAAACACAGAACTTTTGCCTTGTTCACGAGTTTTTAATGAAGACAACAGCCTTGGGTTAACAGGCATCAAATGGGTACTTCGAACATCTTAATAATCTTCTTTGGATTGTTTTATTGATATTAGGGCTGTGTTTTGGTCGTACCGAATCCGAAAATGGCCTTTCGGATTTGATTTTTCCATGAAATTTTCGCCCCCCCCCCCCCTCCCCCTCTCGAAATCAAAAAGTTTGGCAAATTCTGAAAAAATTAGTATAGTTTCAGAGACATGTTAAATTTTTTGCCCCTCTTTATGTTTTGTAAAATACCGGTCATTCTCGGAAAAAAGCTAATATGATTCGAAAGTAAAGAAAAAAGGCACACCCCTAACAGATATATCTCGATTAGCAAAAACAGCTAATGTGATTTTTCGCTTTAATGTTTGAATGCAGAATAATGACTCTTTGGAACCCTTTGATCTCGGCATATCTACCTTTCGGCAGGTTTCCAATGGGGACAGTTTGGGCATCACCAGATTTGTTCGGTAAAAGCTTTCTTGCACTTGGTGCTTTTTTTCTGTAAACAGAAAGGTTCCTCCACTTGAGGACTTGAAATCCAGGAAACTTTAAAATAACAAATGCATTGCTAGTAGCTCCATTGTTCAAATTGGATATAGCTTTTACCAAAGATATGTACACTTCCTGAAGCATAAGGTACAAGCCATTATAATAGTTTTCTGTAAGCTGCAGTTAGAAAGTAAGTTAATTGGGTTGGATCTTGGGTTCAAAATCAACTTTTTATTGCTCAAGAGGTGTTTTGTCTTTTAAACCGTTTGCAATTCGTATCCATGAGACCATCACAAATGTGTTTAGTGGTGCTTGGTTAAATTATGAAGAACATTGTTTGCAAAGAGGGGTTTCATAACTACCCATCATTAGCTGCCACTACCATGTGAAAAAGTACCGTAGCTTTACCGCCCATCTTAAAAGAAAGGGTTTATTATTGTTTAGTTGAATTTGTCTATTTAATGTTTAATCTTTTTTTTTTTTGGTAATAAATTGAACAAAAAACTCCATATTGATGACATCTAAAGCGACAATGTTGCGTCGATGCGGGTGATTTGACAGTGACATGTCGCAGGTGACTTTTTAGCGAGTGTTGACATGACATGCGATGTTGAAATGGTGCTGCCATGTTCCTATGTTTTTTGAGCTATTGTTACTACTCTTGGGCTAAAAATTATTATTGAAAATATGTTGCATTCAAAATTAAATAAAAATATCAAGATTTTTAGTTTAAATGTCCCTAAAAGAAAATAAATTCTGTCTTTTGGGTTGTCTAGTGGTGGTAATAAAATAATTAGTATTTTGCACATGTTTATTGTGTGTGTTTTGGGGGGGGGACAATTCCTTAATAAATTCTGTCTTTTGGGTTGTCTAGTGGGGGTAATAAAATAATTAGTGTTTTGCGCATGTTTATTGTGTGTGTTGGGGGTGGGGGGTGGGGGGGGGGGGGGGGCATTCCTTAACTAGTTACAATCGGTTAATGTGACAATAAATTAGTGGGTTCGAGTTTAGTGTGAATGGGTTTCAGTCGCTATTAAGTTTTGTAAGATATGATTTGACAAATGTGTGATGAGTCCACCAAAAGTGATGAATACATGATTTAAATGTGACACAAACCTGACTATCAACATGTAGGTTTTGAGTGTTATCATTCTTGACACGAACTTGATAAGACACGATACGAAATTGACACAACATGTCTTATTGACATGCCTAGTGGAGTAATGCTAATTTTTTAATTTTAAACATGAATGGGGATGTTTGATATTTTGCCACAAAAGTTGTACCCAGTGGACTTTGATTGATGTATGCTAAGGATATGGTACCACATGGGTCGGATTGAAGAACACAATTAATTGTAATTTATTATTCATAATATAAATAGAATAAATTAAGGATTTAATTATTCATACTTAATTATATTAATTAAGAGTCTATATAGTATATATTGGTGGTTAAGACATGTAATACATGCAATAAAGGTTCTTATTTCCCTCTTTTGTATAAAGTTATTGTCACACGAAACCCAAATGAAGGTAGGCGGTTATGGACGGGTCAAAAATGGATACAGATAAATTTGGCCAGGTCAAAAGCGGGTTGAACATAATAATTTGGACGGATCGGGCGGGTCAGGTCAAATTCGGGTCGGGTTGGGCCAAACCCGGATCAGGTCTGGTTGACCTGCTTTTTCCCTAAAAAACAATTATTATACCATATACGGATAAATATGGTATAATAATTTTGAAAAAAAATATACAAGTACTTAAAAGAAAAAAAATTTCAAACTCTTTGGTAATTTGAGTTTTATTTTTGAGAGGTTTCAAAATCATTTTGACCGGCTAACAAATCGTCTTATTGGATCGCTCAAACCATTTTGACCCACAAACACAATTAATGGGTCCCAAACACATTATTTTGGATGAGTTATGGACGGTTTCATCCTCAAGAATTCATATTGCCGAGCCTAGTCATCACCAAGATAGCGAGACTTGGATGTTATTACCTTGTATTAGGAAAGAAACGAACTTCTCCATTCGTTTAAACCCTTGAAAAAGAATCAACAGTGATGTAACTTAATTGAATGAATGAGAGAAATGCACTTTATCCGCTCCAATTTTTGCCAACAAAACTATTTTCAAAAAATCCCAGGATGCACTGTAAGATTTTGAGGTCAACATCTGTTCAAAAGCTTCAAAAACCTTAACCATAACTCTTAGATTTGAGGTCGTTGAACCTCCATAAGAGGGTTATGAGGTCTTGCGTCCCTAACTCGAACATTTTAGTCTTAAATGAGGTTCACAAAACCTTTTGGCAAAATGCTGAAGTTTTAAGGAGGTCCAAAGCCCCTCGACAAACCTCAGTCTTAACAAGATCTAAGGATCCTTTGACAATAAATCTAGTCCCGAGGTTCGAAAACCCCTGGCTAAATGTCGGTGTAAAGGTAAAAAAATCCATGACATAAACAAAAAAAAATCAGCTTCAAAGCTCGTTACAATTTGAATATTAAAAATCTATGAGATCTTCACCCTTATCTCAAAACCAATAGTTGCTAAAATCGGACAAATGCTCGAAGAGGTTAACAGACTAATCACCCCTAATGCAAGCACAAGGACTGTTTTACCAAGCTCTACAGTGGCTCAAAACTTCAACCTTAGCCTCGGGGGGGGGGGGGGGGGGGGGGGGGCATTCGAGGGGCTTCCCAAGCTCTACAAACCAATTTGACAAGGTGGTAGAAAGCACAAGGACTGTTTTAGCAACCCTCACTTACCACTTTGTGCTTGTCCTAGAGCATTAAATGACATTTAATTCTCTCATCTACCATTACCACTCACCTGTAAGATCTTTTATTAACACTCCACCATTCTACTATTACGAGAAAGCTCAGTCATGTCCGCCCATGATTCACCTGCAACTTTTGAGCTGCTGTTGGCAGCTGACTATATAAAGGATGCTTGGAGAAGGTTGAATGCATAAAATCCAAGTGATTTCACTGGGTAACAAGGGTTGAGAAAACTATTTAACATTTGTAAAGAGAGATAAAACCACTTTCGACCCTTAAATTGTATAGCTCTCTTTATCATATCTCGAGTCCTGAGTAAGAAGTATTTAGAGACGTCAATCAGTTACTTCCTAATCAGTTACTTCCTGGTGTCTCTCTGCTTATTACAAAGAACTTAGACTTAGTTAAACCATCTTGGCTGATGGCCAAGGTTGATTATCATTGTATTATTCAACATTATGTTGAATATACTAGAGAGAAACGCATTACATAGATACCTCAACCGAGGTACTGAACCACTATATACCATTGTGCCTTTTTTTTTAAACTAAAAAATAGCTCCTCCTACTTTAAGGAGTTCTTTTTTTGGTGAGGCTGAGGTCAAAACCTATTTTAGCCCCATCAGATGTAATCCTTGATGGACGTAAAATTAAGAATTCTAAAAGAATGAGCATTGAAAGGAGAAGATGAATAATCTCACACGTGTGTTCCGGGAGTTCAATAGAAATTCTTGAGAAGTGGGAGGAAGATCTTGAAGCCGAGAATGGGTGGCAGACATAACGCCACTACGACAATGATGTTGATTTTGATTTATTGAATAACTCATGTATTTTTTTAGTTATTTAGTATAATTTGTTAAGTTAGTTTAATGTCGAGGTATAATAATACAACTTCTAATATTAAAAGGCCTTATTATTATTTTAGTCGTTGCGAATTTCGTTTGGCAACAAAACTATTATTTATTCTGCGTTTTGGGAATTGACAAAAAATATAAATGTCAATGTTAATTCACGACGCAATGCATTTAGACATCAAAAGCAAGAAATAATTGATCGCCCCTCACTGCTAGGCTGTTGATTGTTGAACTTTGGTTAAGATTCGCACGATGGTTTAGTTGTTGCGGGAAAGCCACATGCAATGGTGGAAATGTTGTGCGAAGGTCATATTTACCACATTTGAGGTGGCAAATTTGTTGCTAAAGTAACTTAAATTTGCCATAATTTAAATATTATGTACAATCAACATTTTATGTTAATACTTTTAGCGCAAGTTAAATTAGGGGTTAATATAGCGCCAAATAAAAACGAGGGAGTTAACATTGCAAAAACTGAAATAGTGGGTTTGAAATTGAAAAATCCCCTAAACATCAAGGTAAAATTTACCGTTTTCCATTAGTGTAAGGGATGATGAAACACAATTTGATATTATTTTGACACTCCGTAAAATTCATAAATATATTGTTCAGTTCTAATATAAAATTCACGAGAGTCACACAATTAATAACATTCTAAGCATAAACGAGATAAATAATAAATAACCAGAATACTGTATAACAACAATGATAAAAAGAAATGCAACTCTGATACCATCCAAACAACAATAAAATAGAACCCTACCCATGCAATATAATAAATCACAATAATCCAATATCCAATTCAGAATATTAATCCATATAAATAAATGAATCTCATACAAATATTTGACTTGGAAAGACTGAATAAATACAACTGTCTGAATAAATGAATATAAAATAGTACAAGAAGGTAAATGAGCTACACACTCGATACCTATATCCTAAGAAATGATAAATGTAACTGATGCCGAGGAAACTCCTCCAACGAATAGCTCAAGTCCATGGCGGCAGTTGTGGCCTAAGACCCGTTGAAATATTTCCATATAGTTGATTAAACATAACAAATCTACAGTGTATAGAAATATCACCACATTTTGGGCATAATAATAAGACCATATCTTCTGTAACACCCCATATTTTGGAGAATATGAAAATTAATTATATTGATGATTTGGGAATAATTTGGTGAAATTATTCAATTTGGATGATTTAAATTTAATTAATTCAGTTTAAGTTAATTTCATGCGTGCCGTAATTTGAGGTGAAAGTACGGTGATTTTAAAAGTAACTTGGATGGTGATTTTTAGGCCACGGTTGATTTCGAAAGGGTCAAAATAGTCGAAAAATGTACTCGGGGTATAGTTTGGGTCCCGGGACGATTTTAGACCAACCCGACACTATTTAAGGGCTTTTCGGTCATTCGAGAGTTTGTGATTTAGAGAACTCCGAAAATGATAAGTCTTATATCTGATATTTAAGAGAGAAACTAGGGTTAGCACAATCATAATAGAAGAGAGGCAAGGGGAGAGGAAGAGGAGAAGAAATCCAAAGGTTCCTACACAGTTTTTCGCCCGAACGCAACGGAATCGAGATCGGAGCGAGGGGAGAACCACCACACCATCTTGTCAATGAATTTCAGACCTGCTATTGAGAGGCAAGTATTTAAATGACAATTTATATTAAGCATGTTATAATACCGATGTAGATTAGGGTTTGATTTCATGCTTTTGGAAGTTATATATGAATTTAGGAGGGTTTAATTCATAAACTAAAGTAGGAATGTATGTAGAGATGTTCCTTAATGATGATAATATGAAATCATTGGGTTTGGGTTGATTAATAAGAGAGAAATCTGAGTTCTTGATTAATAAAGATGATGAACATGAGAGAACTAGGGTTTTATGTTTATTAAAGGAGAATTTGATTCTTGGGTTGAATCTTTGACGTTATTTGTGTAAACTTTTCATCGGAAATTATCCCTATGTGAAGATAAAATGATATTTGAATATATTTGATGATTAATATTGAATCTTGATCCATTCTTAGTTGAAAAACATGAATCTTGAATGCCTTAGGGTTTAATTGATGAACAAAAGATGTCAATCTGTCAGAATTTTTGACGTAACTTTAAACGTATTCCATTTCAACTGTACTTAAATTTAGAGTGAGGTCCACACATTCCTGGAAAGATCTATGTCTTAGCTTTCTAATTAGATTTAAATCAGGTCAATCGGAGTTCTGTAGAGGGAGTAATCGATATTTTACTATAGGGTGTTTGATCTGCCATCATAGTAATTTGCCAGAATTTTTGACGTAACTTTGAACGTATGCCATTTCAATTATTCTTAGAATTAGAGTGCGATCCGTACATGTCTGGAAATCTCCGTGTCTTAGATTTCTAATGAGCTTTGAATCAGGTCAATCGGAGTTATGTAGAGGAAGTTATCAACATTTTACCACAAGGTGTTTAATCTGCCAGAAAATTTACGACTCGATTCAGTTTACCAGATTTTGACAATTTTTCCTTTTTAAGCCCAGAACTTGCGGATAAATATCGAGGGAATTTTTGCTCGGATGTTTTCTCCTACTTATGTGTGACCGTAGTGAGCCTAGATTGTGTGTATCTAAACAAAGATTTATCTACTTATGTGGGATAATATTGAGACGATATAATATGTATCTAAAGAATGATTAATCTACCAAAGAGTAAATAATAGGGAGATTATATAGGGTAAATCTAATTAATGATGAATCTACTAAGGTGTAAATAGTAGGAAGATGGATGGTGAATATCTAAAATAAAATTTAAGTAGAGAAACTTAAATGGTAAGGCTTGAACCATAAAATATGTGAAATGGTAACATGGGTTTAATAATAACAGAGGAAGGATGTTAGTTATTAAGGGTATTCGGTAGCTTACTGTATGGGCGGTACGAGTAAGTTAAGGAGAATCTTAACTATGATTAAATGGTAGTTCAGGGTATTCGGTAACGTACTGTATGGGCGGTACGGGTGAGCTTGACTGATTTGAGGCTTATTAGATACTTAAGACCTAGTTAGATTGGGTAGCTTGACTAGGTGGGATGTTAGGTGTGCACTATAGATGAGAGGTGAGGAAACTCAAGGGAGTGTCCGCAGCCTAACATGTGTATCTAATAACTGTTCATTTAAATTGATATTTTAATGCTTGCTAAATATTTTCAAATGATTTTTACTTGGGCTCTGACCCGTACTTGCAAAACCCTTTTTCCAAAACCTTTTAGGTGTTCAGCCACAGGGATGCCAAGCAACATGATCTATTCTAGGGATGCGTAGCTGTTGCACTTGTGGATTCTTACAGGATTTGGAATTAGACGCTTCAGTTACTTCATTCCTAGTGTAGGGTGCAGTTCAATATTTCAATCGGGGGTGTTGGTCCTCAGTTATTTCTTTATGGCAGTCAAACTATGTATTTGAATTTTGTTTATATTGGACTTTTATTTGGATTTGGGAACCGATGGTTTATTTGGTATTATTTTATATTCGTTGCTTATCAGATGATTGTTCAACTTATTCATTTATTACGTGGATGTTTAGTTATTGTATTTGTTTCCGCATATTATTTTGTTTAATAAAAAGATAAAATTTGGCACCGACTTTTTTGAATACTAGGTGGTTAGTAAATGTTTTAAAAAGTTTTCGACAGTGATGCTAAGAATGAACCAAATGAGAATCCTGTTTTAATTTAATGAAGGCCTGATCACCCGGTATTTAATTAGGTGGGGTGTCACATCTTCCTCCAGTATTAAATTAATTTTAAGTTAACACAAGCAAAACAACCTAAATAAGCACATGGTACTAATCTCACTACCAAAAAGTATTCATATTCTTTGAGTCCATTTTTAATTAAGTATTCTTTACTTTAACGTTCCCAGGTTTGTCTCTTAATTAAGCAATTCTTACTCTAACTGTATTTTCTTGCCTTGACAATATTCTTTTACCTTAACAATTATTTCTCACTTTAACATTATTGTCTTATTTCAGTATCTTGGATTCATAATTCCATGTGTATACATCTTTAGTATAATCATCATAACGTACAAGCTAATGGAAAATCACATAATCCAGAATACAACAGTATGCGCAATTCACATCAGATCATATAGGGCTACACATTGCCCGAATCCAAAGTATAAAGGCCTATATTTATGCATTCGGGGATCACTCGTGACACTACTAGTTAAATCTATAGGACGTCCCAACCCTATAGCCTTAAAATAACATCAAAGGAAAATCACTACGCCATCACACCAAACGCACGAACCCATACCCAAGGCTATACGAGAGGATCTAACCCCATTGTCCCAACTCGGGAGACGGGTGCCTCAACATGTAGGATCAGGGTATATATGACCTAGGCAGAACCCGTCTCAATCATCGAAATATCACGCATGGTAAATTTTGTATGTGCCCTATCATACTAGAAGGTTACCCATTGACGGGTACACACCCTTGGTATAATTCACATAATCTAAATAAATTAGCGTGGGCACCCCAATTTTCAATTGAGGTGGGGGTCATTTGCCCCATTTGGTAAAAAAACCTAAACCTAAAACCGCAAGAGTAAAATAGGGAAACCACCCCAAAAACAAAGGGTAAAAAACCAACAAGGACAAGACTTTGAGGGGTCAAAAGTGAAAATATCAAGAACATGCTGTGACACCCCGCCTAATTGAATACCAAGTGATCAGTCATTTATTAAATTAAATCAGAATATCCAGTTGGTTAAGATTATGCATCACCGTCGAAAGCTTTATTATTAAACACTAACAACCTAATATTTAAAAAGGTTGATGTCAAAATTTTATCTTTCAAATTATATAAAACTAGGCTACGACATAATTAAACATTCACCATTCACATCAATCTCATATGCTAGGAAATAACTGCAATAATAAATGAAACTGGAGAAAACATTTCCAGTCTAAGTCCCCAAATACAATATTCCAACATAAATAAACCCAACAACTGAATGAAGTAAATAACTAAATCCAAAAATCTCTGAATATCTGAATAGAAAAGAGGCAACATGCCCAAACTGATGAAATAACTCAGAAGGAAGAAATGATAGACATAGAGGCGTCTACTACCAAGGTCCTGTAACTTCCACAACAACTACAGCTCGTCGAGTGAATGGAACTTTTATGCTTGGTGTCCCTGTGGCTGGGCACATAAAATAATTTGACAAGAAAAGAGATTTGCAGAAAACGGGTCAGAGCCCGAGTTGAAAATAATTTAAAAATTAGCAAGTTCTTAAAATGAGTTTATAGCACATATATTAATCATGTTAGGTTATCGTACTCACTTGAGATGCTCACCTCTCGTCTAATGTGCACGCCTAACGTTCCATCAAACCCCACTAGTTTCTATTCCCATGCTAACTAGGTCTTTCTCGTCTAACATCTAAACATAGTCCAATATTGTTTCCATGTATTTCCCTTGCAGTACACATAATACCTATAATTAATTCCTCTTTAATATGGATAAGAACCCTTTCAATTTAATATATGTAAAATGTTCGCCAACTTAGTTCATTTCATATTCCCTTATTATACATGCCTACTTAATTCACGCCGTAGATAGTATCACAAGTATATATATACACATACGCTCTATTATATATATATATATATATATATAAAGACATAGATGCGATGCATGCATACTCTGTTATCATGTCCTGGTGCATCTCTCATTGCATAAAGAACTATAGGTTCAATCTCTCGCGAACCATCAAAACAAACACACATATTGTAGGCAAACATAGTTCCAAGCCGATGGGCTAAGCATATACCTATGCACCCATACAACCGTCATCACTATCATTCTCATAAATAGCCCGCACCTAGGTTCTATGCTCTAGTGGTACAAATCAAAATCCCACCCGAAGGCTCCTCAAGGCATGATTGTCCACAACACGCAACCTCCGCTTGATAGCAAGCAGCGTAGGTACGTCGTACACATAACAGTTCAATCAATAAGTTTACATACAACTTATTATATTCATTAGGTATTCACTCAACCTAAGTTCCCAAATTTGTATGTTATATATTCGTCCCTACTATCCACAATACTTTAACTGCACGGTTTACCTCTCTATCGTAAATACTCTTTAAGATTTTCTCATTCCAACCTATTCCCTTAGTAGTTACACAAGTCCCCTCACTACTAACTTATGAAAAGAAGCTACCCTAGAATAGCGTAGGTCATATTCTCTCACTTAAAGGAACCTAGAAGGATTTTTAACTAATTTGGCAAAAAATTAGAGTTTCTGAAATCTCGTTAGAACCTGGGAATTCTCGTTCGAACGAGGTCGTTCAAATAAGTTTCTCACTTCGAACGAACTCTAAAATTTTGTTGATAATCTCGTTGGAATTCTTGTTCGAATGAGGTCGTTCGAACGACGTGGGCAGGTCTTCGAACAAGAATTCAGGGTTCGTCCCTGTTTACCCAAAAGTTACGTTTTTCCAATCCGTTCAACACAAAATCACTTCAAAACTCATTCTAATCTAAATTCAACAACTCTAAACCTTATCCCCAAGTATTAGAACACTTTCCCATCCGTTTTTTTTAACATCAAATCCCTAAGAATATAACATGAATTTCAATTAATTTCTCAAATCTTCAACAAGCCCTAATTTCACATAATCTCCATAAATAACCATTTAATCCCAGATTTAATTTCGTAAAATT
This sequence comes from Sambucus nigra, assembly GCA_949130495.1. Classification (NCBI taxonomy): domain Eukaryota; kingdom Viridiplantae; phylum Streptophyta; class Magnoliopsida; order Dipsacales; family Adoxaceae; genus Sambucus; species Sambucus nigra. Next base: position 500,865,970 of record OX422219.1, read on the forward strand.
AACATATAAAACCCAGAATTATCATGCCCAGAACATGGTTACTCATCTACATGAAAACCTATACTCCCAATTAAAGATTAACATCCAATTTCAATCCCAAATTCATAATATCATGGTTATTCCATCAACTACATTAACATGAATCATATATGCTCTAAAAAATTCAGCAAGATAAACACTTGCTTTTTTGTGGACCTCTGATTCACTGGATGAAATTGGTATAGGGTTGATCCTCTCTTCATGATCTATGCGTTGGTGTAATTTTTGGTGTGAGAGCTTGAGTCTTTGCCCTTGGGCTCCTATGGAGTTCTTCTTCTTCCTATTTGGTTCTATCTCTCTCTCACATAGGTTTGGAAACTCATAGATAAATTATCACCCATGCACTCTTCCTTTTTAATTTTTTATTTCCGTCCATTTTAATTTCCCAAAATCTCAAAAGACTAAAATACCCATTCAGGGTGTCGGTTTGGCTTAAATTGCCCCGAAACCCAAATAAAACACGCGAGTAGGGTTTTCTGAGTATCTCGACCCTTTCATACTCATTGGCGCACTCAAAATGGTCATACGAGTTACGTAAAAATAAATTATCTTATTAACCCAATAAAGTAGTACCGACACGACTCACATGCGCAACCTAACTAAGTATATTGTAACTGCCGTATTTTTTCACTCCCGGGCGTAATAATTAGGGGTGGACAAAAAAAAGATCGACCCGATTGGACCAAACCGGACCGGACCCACATTTATAGGATTTTTTTATAAATCGGTCATAATTCGGTCCTAAATTAAGAGACCCGAATATATTCTGTCCGGTCTAAAAAGTCATTTTAAATTCGGTCTCAGGACCGGACCGTTTATTTTAATACTACATAATATATATTAATTTTATATAAATATATGATATATGTTTATTAGTAAATAATAACTAGACCCTAAGCTAAAAGTCTCTCACATCACATTTACACGGCTGACCAACACAAGTAAGTTTCCTCTCTCTTGTCTTTTTCGTCTTTCCTCTCTCAACACCATGGCAGGTGCTGGGTTTCGGTGGGTTGGGCATGTCTATGAGATTCCGGCCTCGGGTTCAAGGGTCGGATTGATGTGGTTGGTTTCAAGTTTTGTCGGCACGAGTTGGAGGGGGTTAACGGGTAACTGGGTCGCAGGAGGTAGTCGTCGGGTTCCCATTTTTGAGATGGTCGCCGATGGCCGGCCCGGGACATCTGATCTGACCCATCCTCAACTTTCCAGCAACTCTGCCGGCGCCGCCGACGACAGTTCAGCATGCTACGGTATATTACTTAAACTATTTGTTTTGATTTCTTATTTTTTGTTGTGATTTGTTGGTATAAAACCCACAATGGGTCTCTGATATATGTTTAATTTGGTTTACTTTCCTGGTAGCTTTCGATTTTGGACCCATTTTTCTGACAGAAAACCCATTTGTGAATCTGTGATATATGTTTATTTTGGTATAAAACCCAACTGTTGATTGTTTTGTGGTTTGAACCCATTTTTCTGGTAACTTTGAACCCAACTTTGCTGATATATGTTTCTGGTTTACTTTACTGGTAACTTTGGACCCATTTTTCTGATAGAGAACCCATTTAATTTGGTTTACTTTACTGGTAGCTTTCGATTTTTTTTGGGTTACTTTTCTAGTTTAATTTGAAATAACTGTGATATGTGTTAATTTGTTGTGACTTGTTGGTTCTACTATAGTATAAAACCCAAAATGGGCCTGTTTGTGAATCTGTGATATATGTTTATTCTGTTATAAAACCCAACTGTTGATTGTTTTGTGGTTTGAAAAAAAAGTAAATGTAAATAAAAGTGGACCGATTATTAACCGAACCGGACCGAAAATAGCTTAGACCGAATAAACAGGTTAAATCGATTAAATCGGTCCAAATTCGGTCTTCTCAAATATAGGACCGAATGATTCGGTCCGACACTTAAAAAGGCCAAAAATCGAACCGGACCGGACCGCGCCCACCCCTAATAATAATATTTTCTTAATCATATGTTACTTTACTCGCTAAGTAATATTCAAAATAATTATCATCAATAAATACTAACTCTCGTCACGCTGGTAATTGTTACATTTAAATTCAAAAATTATTACATTTAAATTCAGATTAATTATAAATAAATTTTCTCTATTTAATTTAATTAATCCTAATTCCATAATTAAAATAAAGACCCTAAAAAATATGGGGTATTACACCTGCCAAAAGGGGCAAAACCATCGTAGGTGGTCCCTTAACCGAACGGTTAAATGATCCTAAACCCTTTAATTGAATGATTAAAGGCCTTTAATCAAACGTGTGAGGACATATTTTCCATCTTGTCCCTAGTTCCTAGTTTAAATTTTGTATGTCGTATCCCGTTCCAATCGTAAAGGCATTTCATGTTCTTAAGTTTAAGAAGACGGATCCAAATATCAAGCATCTTCAACAAAGTTCCTCGACGAGACATAATTTTGGTATGGATTTAGTTTTGTGTTACTTAGATTTTTTACATAGTATTGGGATATTTTTCTAAACCGTTTTTATCAAAACGAGGCATTTTTATTAAATGTTTTCAAATAGTTTTGAGTAATTTTTAAATCTAAAAAAATATATTTTTTCGCTTTATAGTCGTTTAAACGAATTTGCAATGCATGTCGTTTGAAGTTATGCTTCTCATATGAATCAAACGACATTTACATGTCGTTTGAATCCCTGTTTCTCATATAGATCAAACGACCCCGTACTGTTTTGTGTTTTTGAGTCCGTTTGATACGTCGTTTGAAGGGTGCTTTTAATGAAATGTCAATCTCGTTTGAACGACCCTAAGATCTCGTTCTAATGACTTTCTGCTGCTTCAAAATTCATGTTTGCCTTTAAAAACCTATTTCGTGAAGTTTTTTCTTCAAAACTTTAACTTTACACAAACTGCAGAACATCTGCAAAATAGTCTTCACTTTGTAGGGATAAAACTTGTTTTTGATTCACCAATTCATTTCCAAGCACTTTGTGAATCATCTTTGGAATCAAAACACTTCTTTATCAAAGTTATTCTTCTGGAGATCTTTCTTCACTACCGATCTTAGGGATACTTGAGGGTATTCATTATTGAAGAGGAGGACTGAGGTTCTTGTGATTCTTGGTGGAATCATTGCTGGCAGCTGCAGTCATTGTGGTTCTTGAGGAAAGCCATTGCTAATTTTAAGGCTGCGGTCTTTGTGAGTTATCATGGGAATTCATTGTAGTATTTCTCTAAAGTGTAGTAAGTTGCGATTTCTAAACTTTAGTGAAATAAAGGTTTTACCCTGTTAGGATTTTCCCTCAATTTGTGATTTTGTCGCATGCTTATTGATTAACTGCTTTTAATAAAATAGTTGCATATTTAGGGTTTAATTGAAATTGAAATTGAAATTGAAATTGGTTTGAAATTGACATCTAATTAAATAAGTTCAACTCCATTAAAAAATTGCAAACTTTGAAACTGATATCACACCGTGATTTTACAAATTGGTATCAGAGTAGGTTGCACTAAGTTATTGTGTTAGATCCTTGTTTAGTGCGTTTTGGATGATTTTGTTTTCTGTCGATGGATTTTGATAAATTAAATTGTTTGAATTTGACGTTTGCTAATAGAATTGAAATTCTTGAAAATGAAAATTCTTATTTTAAATCCGCTATGGATATTTTGCAAATTGTTCAAAATCAAAGAGATTTCTTTCGTGAAAAACTTGTGGACATGGATCGTGACTTTAGAAAATTAGAATTGTCCAAAAAGGAGAGTGATAATAGAGTCTGGTTTTTAGAGAAATAATTAGAGGGCTTGAAGAATTCTAGGGTTAATGTTTGTGCCATGGAGGATAGTGTTTTGATTAATGACTTTAAGGCACGCGTGAAGACTCTTAGGGATAAGTTTGCTTTCATTGAGGATTGATTGAGCATATGAAGAAGGAGTCCCTAAAACTGGAAGAGTCTAATTCTTTGCTTGAGTATAAAATTTTGAACATAAAAGATGATTTAAAAGACTCGAGTTGTGTTGGTAGTAATGGCTCTAGCTCACATGCTTTTAATGCTTCGAGTGTTAAAGACAATGTAACACCTCGTATTTTTGTGCATTTGATATTCAATTAATTCGACTAATTTTAAATTACTTGTGTGTCGTAATTTAATTTAATTAATTATTATTAATATTTATTTAAATATTAATCTGGAGAGTAAATGGTTAATATTTATGGAATTTAAATTACTAAGTGAATAGTAATGATTTATTTACGTCATAACGAGTGATAGTGATGTGGCATTTATTTATCTCAACCGAGAGTCGGGTATGGACTATTTTGGGGTCGAGATAAGAACTTTTAGTAAAATAATTCGAATGACGATTCTGAGTGTACGGTTGATTCCGGATAGGTCGAGATAGTCGGAAAAGAGTACCCGGGGGTAGTAAATTGGTCTGAGGGCATTTTTAGGCATAACCAGGCCCACACGGGAGTGTTTGTTTGGGCCACTTTAATAAAGTCCACAAGCCTAAAAATGAGATTGGCTTAATAAAATCTAAAAGTGAGAGGGTGTGGCAGTCATAACTCATTTACAAAAAACTAAGTAAGTAGAGGAGAAAAGAGGGAGAAATTGGAGAAACCTTGGGAGCCAAAACCAAGAACAAGTGTGTGTGTTCTTCATCAAATCATCATCTACACCAAATGAATTCAGACCCTGCAAACCCTATAAGGTAAGTGGTTAACTTGATTTTAATATAAATTGCTATCTTTAATTCATATCATAGTGTGTGTGACAAAAATCCATTATTCTTGGGTTGGGTTGATATAAATTTGTGTTTTCAATTTATGGTGTAATACGTATTAATTTTATACTATTGAAGAGTAATATCATTGGGATACTGTTGGGGGAAATTAAAACTTATGAGTTGAACCCAGATAATTATTATGTTAATTTGATAGTCTGTGGAATCAAATTTAGATGGAGTTTGGTAAATCTTGTGTAATTAGATCTATGAACTTTGGGAGATAACACTATGGACTGTAATTATGTTGGGATGTTTAAGTTGATGATGGACCTATATAGATTAAATCAATGATGGATTTGGGAGTAAATTCTATTGAGAAAATGGTGGAATATTAAAGGAATTAAAGAGTATTAGATAAATTAAAGATGCAGCCATGGCAGCGTTCGCAGGAATAAGGAGGGAGAAGAAACCTAGGAGGTCGTTCGAACGACCTGGGTTTCATTCGTGCGACAACCATTATCGTTCGAACGACAGGTTGAGTCGTTCGAGCGACGGGACAAATCCGACCACTTTTCTTCCCTTCTACGGTTTGGTATGGGTTTTATTTGAGGAGGGCTACAGTTGTGGTTCAGTACCCTTGGCTTGGCACTTATGTGAAAATTCATATTGGGACAAAATAGTGAAATGTTAAGTAGGGTAATTAAGGTTGGAAGATGAACATTAGGGAACATTAAATTAATATGTGTGTCAAACTTATTAAGGGGAATTTTGGATAATAAATTTTGAATATTAAAGTACGGGCCGAGTGAGTGGGTCCGAGAATTTTTGTTGAGTGACACCAAGTCAATGAATTAATTAACGAGAGATTAATTAAATTAAGAGTTGGGATATAGATTCGAGTATATTTTAGGCTAGTTCTACGGATGCCGAGCATGGTCGGGCCGGGATTAAATTTAAATTATATATATATATATATATATATATATATATTGTGTGTGTGTGTGCTATGAAAATATCGGTGACTAGGAATTTTATAATTATATACCTCTAGTGCTGCCACAAGAGGTTGGGCGATGTAAGTGAATCCCCCTAGCTTGAGCGGCAGAGAGAGTATAATCCACAGGTCATAGTATCCAATAGAGGTGAGGCATTTTGAGATGATTGTTTTCATTCTTGGGAAACTATGACCGCCTCCACTACGCTTATATTTTTATGTTTCGACTCGACGATATTGAGCTGTCTCGGGAATCTAGGCAGGACTGAGTAGACCTGGGATGATAGCACTTTAGAGAAGCATCCAGTGAGGTATTACTCAAGAGGATGGATCTATATATATAAGACATATGTGTGAATGTTGTAATATAGTTCTACGTATATAATAGAGTAAATAATTACATGCGAGTAAAATACATGAAGTGAACTGTATTAATTATATATAACTAGTGATAATGTTATATGATCTTAAATGAAAAATGATTAGTTAAGGTAATGTGATAAATAACTTATAAATCTTATATTAAACATACTCCGGCTTGAGTAGTGTGACATGAAGGAGTTATAACAAGAACAAGTTACGGGGTAAATGACTAGGTGGGTTATAAAGAAAGTGTTCGGTGTGCACAATAGTTGAGGGGTGAGGAGGTCCTCAAGGGAGTGCGACACTAGATTAAATATGAAGGGCATTCATGCATTTTAAATTACTTCAACTCAATCACTTATTAAATATTTTTAAAATGTTTTGGGTTTCAACCCTTGCTGTCAAATATTTTCAAAAACCTTTTAGGTGTCCAGTCACAGGGACGCCAGCCTTGATTCTATTCCAGGGATACACAACTGCGGTATATGTGGATGTTGTAGGAGTTGGAGTAGACGCCTCTTTTATTTATTCCTAGTTTAGGAATTCTATCTTAGTTTTATTTTCGAGCATGTTGCTCGCTGCATTTATTCAAATTATTTCAGTTCAGATTGCATGGGATTTATTTACTATCTGTCAGATTTATTTGGATTGGATTTTAGCCAATGGTTAATTAGACAAGACTTTGATTTAGTTATTTGATGGGATGTTTAGACTCTATTATTATGTGATGGTTCTATTTAATTTTCTATTGTACTTAATGTTTTGGTTATTAAAAGATAAAATTTTGACACCGGCTAAACTAACTAATAGGTGTTTAGTAATTAATAAGGTTTTCGACAGTGATGCTAAGAATGAACCAGATGAAAATACTATTTTACCCGGTATTTACTTAGGCGGGGTGTCACAGCCAAGACCATTGTTTGTTTTATTGGGTCAACCACATCCAAGGACGTTAGAAATGGTCAACCCATTGGTAACATTCCTCGTGTTTACACATGTTCACATTGCGGTAGGAAAGGACACCTTAGGTGTTTTTGTTTTGATCTTGAAAGAGGTCCTAGGAAGTTGAAGTCTCGTGTTCCCTTGGTTCCCAAAACCCATCACGTTAGTTATACATCTATTTGGGTTATCAAATCACTTTTAGAGGCACTAGATGGTAGATTAGTTGATTCTCGTTTACTTGCATATGATTCTTCTCTTGCTATATCCTATAGATGATTGTGTTAGTTTATTTTTCATACTCTAGTTGTGCTTCACGATATATCTTTTCTTGTGTTATAACATGTGTAATTTTTGTATTATACTTTTCTTTTATTGAGTCATATTGAAAAAAATACAAAAAGATTTTTTGTTTTATATATTTTTTAAAAATTATAAAAAGATTTTATTTTCGAAAAATTCAAAAAGACTTTCTCTTTTTGTGTATTTTAGTTTTAAAAATTTTGTGTGGCATATTGGTATGTTTGAATCCAATTCACTCCATACATTCCATGTGGCTAGGAGATTTGGTTATGACTTTTGATGCTTAGATTGATCTTAACCAAGTTTATGGAGTTGTTTCGAACTTGATTTGCTTTACGGATTCGAATTTTTATATGCCTCCGCACACAAATGCACGAGCGTATTCGATGTTCACTTTATTTTGTGCATTTGAGGTTGGTGAGATGTTCTCCTATCAATTTTGCCATCTTCATGTTTATGTAACTTAGGGGGATTTGTGCTAAGAACCGTTGCCCGTGAGAGTTTATTTATTATTAAAAAAATATGAGTGTACACGGGAAAGGGCCACGAGAGACAGGTAAACTCGTCATGAAAGACACCATTTGAAAAGAGCCAAGGAAAAAATTAAGGCAATAAAAAGAGAAATATGCAATAAGGGGCCAAATAGTTTAGTTTGTTTGATCATTTAAAAAGATATCACTTCAACAAAAGAAAAGTAAAGAATAAAAATATGATCATGTTTTTCTTTTGAGGGAGTTTTGTTAAAGATCAACGGGTTTACAATGATACCTAGTTATGCTTATTTTGACATGACGCTATTGATTTGTAGAATCATTAATATTCTAGGCTTGTGTGCATTGTGCTTGTTTTGCTCATTAAGTTCAACTTTATTTGTTACTTGAGGCTAAAGCTTAGTTTGATAAAGTTTTGTAGTCATTTATACCTATATATTTGTGCCGAATTTTGTTGATATATTTTGAATATATTATATATGGTATTCTGTGTTGTATTTGTGAAATCTATTTCTTTTGAAAAAATGGAAAATTTTCAAAAATAGTTGGTTGTGTTTGCCTTTAAGATAATCATTACACATGCTTGATTTATATCGTTTTATGATGATATCTTATCTTCTACGTGATACTTCGTATTTCATGCTTATGTTTTTCCGTTCTTTGTCTATTTTGGACAAATAAAAATGGGGAGAGCGAATTATGAATTATGGGGGAGTGAGAGCTTGCTTTATGAGGGAGACTTGATTTGATATTTGATTTATATTTTATCTCATTTAAACTCGATACGTCACAAAGGTATTTATTTATCTATTGTGTGTAGGACTTTGATGAGCATTTGAAAAGCACACATTTGACAAAGCGCGAAAAAGAAGATCAAGAGCAAGAGATATGAAAATTTGAAAGTCGAAGATTTTGAAGACTTACAAATTTAGTATTGTTCCATTTTTGGGTTCTTGGGAGGGTATTAGATTTGTATAGGATATTTAATTGATAATTCAAATTTTTTATTTTGTACCGGAATAGCCATATGGGGAGATTTGTAAGGACATACTTTCCATCTTCTCCCTAGTTCCTAGTTTAGTTTTGTATGGCATATCCCGTTCCAACCATCAAGGCTTTTCACGTTCACAAGTTCAAGAAGACGGATCCGAATATCAAGCATCTTCAACAAAGTTCCTCGATGAGACATAATTTTGGTATGGATTTAGTTTTGTGTTACTTATTATTTAACTAAGTATTGAGATATTTTTCTAAACTGTTTTTTATCAAAACGAGGTGTTTTTATTAAATATTTTCAAATAGTTTTGAACATGTTTTAAATCTTAAAAAATATTTTTTTGCTTTATAGTCGTTCAAACAACTTTACAACGTCGTTCAAATGACATTCACATGTCGTTTGATAGGTCGTTTGAAGTCCTCCTTCTCATATGGATCAAATGACATTAACATGTCGTTTGCTAGGTCATTTAAAGCATTCCTTCTCATATAGATCAAACGACCCCGTGTAGTTTTGTGTTTTTGAGGTCGTTTGATGTGTCATTCGAAGGGAGCCTTTAACGAGATGACTTTTCACCTCCTCAAAATTCGTGTTTGCCTATAAAAACTATTTATTGAAGATTTTTCTTTAAGACTTTGACTTTACGCATACTGCAGAACAACTGCAAAATAGTCTTCATTTTTTAGGACTAAGAATTATTTTTGATTCAACAAATCATTCCCAAATAATTTATGAATCATCTTTGGAACCTAAACACTTCTTTATCGAAGTTATTCTTGTGGAGAGATTTATTCACTACTGATCTTGGGGATACTTGAGGGTATTCACTGCTGAATAGGAGGACTGAGGTTCTTGTGATTCTCGAGGGAGTCATTAATGGTGACTGTGGTCATTATGGGTTCTCGAAGGAAGCCATTGCTAATTTGAAGGTTGCCGTCTTTGTTAGTTCTCATGGTAATTCATTGTAGTATTTCTCTGAAGTGTCGTAAGTTGCGATTTATAAACTTTAGTGAAATAAAGGTTTTGCCTTGTTGGGATTTTTCCTCAATCTGTGATCTTGTCGCATGCTTATTGATTTACTGCTTTAAATCACATAGTTGCATATTTAGGGTTTAATTGAAATTGAAATTGGTTTCAAATGGACATCTAATTAAATAAGTTCAACTCCATTAGAAAATTGCGAACTTTGAAACTGATATCACACCGTTATTTTTCTGAACGGTTAACCATATCAGGAAATGATTGCAGAATCTATGCATTCTTACCCCCATCATACACGTGTCTACCGCACCCCAATCCACTATACACGAGGTAAGATATTTAACCACACGATTAAAGGTCCCTTTTACCAAATGGTCAAAGGATTCCGATCGACCCCTATAAAATAAAGTCCCCATAAATATTGAAAAGCACCCCAAAACAACATTAATTCAGTTTTCTAACTTTCTTCAATCTCGAGATCCTTGGACTCATTCTGAAAAGTTTCAAGTGAAGTTCATACCTCAAAAAATTCGCTTCCCTCTGAGGAAAGTTCGTAATTATGACATGTCACTTCCTTCAAGTGAAGTTCGTACTTCTGGAAAATTTCTTCCTCCGAGAAATAGAGGGAAACCTCTATGCGTATCCCCTAAAATTCGGCACTTCCAAACAAAGTTCTGCCCGACTAAATGACGCTACCTCACAAAGGACACTCCCCCCCCCCCCCCCCCCCCCGGAAAAAATTCATTGTATGCTTCAAAGGTAAAGAAACTCTCCAAGAGCCTCGAGTTAATACCAAAAAATATAAATTGGAATAAACTGTCAATATCTATTTATTTCATTTAGCTCGACCCCTGTTCAGGGGATCGGGTATGCACTTTATAATGTTTATATTTTGAAGCCTGATTTTTAACCCATCACCTTTGTTATTAAATTGAAATGACATATTCACATGTTAAATAAATGCTAATAAAATTCCATGACTCAATAAAACACAAAAATATAATTTTAAAATCCGTTCTCAAGAAAGTGTTTGTGAGTCAAGTCGTTCCAATACTTTGCTAAAACCAAAGTTTAAAATCGAACTACTCTCACCGCTTCTCTGAGCGAACGAAGCTCGTTGCTATGGCGAGACCTCGAATATGTGTTATCCTGTAAATACTTGTCAGTCATCGACATTTTATTAACGTATTTTTAATATATAGATATGCCAATCTAACTTATAACGAAAGCATTATTTAAGGACTAGGCTCTATAAATACCGTAATGATGTACATTATATTCCCTATATCCCGTCAACCTACATTAGTAAAAATGTCCCGTATGTTGGAACTGCATTGGCTTTGATCCCAAGTTCGCTTGGGTATGTAGGCGCTATACCGAGCCAAACTCGTGAAGACCAAGCCTTATAATACATCCCTTAATGTAGTTTAACTAGGGATACATCCATATCTAGTCCAAATACAGAGAGACCATCCCAAGGACACGACACCTCCGGGTTATTAGTCATGCAGATAAGAGATGCATAGATCTCTATTGATAGCTTCTGGTCCACTCCAATCCTAAATATTCCCTCCCTTCTCCTTCTACACCTCCAAACTAGCCCTAAGGACAATACCTTCCTGCTAGTGATCACCCGACGATCATAGTATGATATGCCAATATCTATGATCTTCGAGCCCACTTCCATTCTGAACCTCCACCAAAGCAACCTTCTGTTCTATAAATAGCTTCTCCCCCTCTCAAGTTAAGTCTTACACTTGCACACACATCATGTTTGAACATGTGTACGACCAAACTACATAAACGTTGCAGGTATGTACACATAAAACTGAGACCTTATCGTGATCCCAAGCTTAGACAATATGTTTGTTAATGTATTATTCCCACGAAGATTATTCCAGCTCTTATCTCTTATATAATCTTTCTCTCATTTTGCAACTGAGATATCAAACTATCTCAAGATGTGACCACTCGTGCACATCTATATAAGCGTTCAAATACGTACACACTCATAAACCAAACTACATAGGCTTTGATCTCATGGCTACATGAATACGTTTGCACAGTATCGAGTCCTTATCGTGCGTATAAGCATCGGCAATATGTCTCTCGATATGTTTTCATAACAAAGATGCCTCCATCTCTCATATTAACTTTCTATCCCTCCTTATCTCGAACGAGATATCAAACTATTTTAAGTCGCAATTTCTCACGCGTACGCGCACGCGCGTGCGCGTGCACACACACACATATGCATTCAAGGACTCCCATTATGTAGGTCGAGCTTTCTTGCATCCTCACATACATAATAGCGACCACCCGTTATCCATGTAAACATTCACGCACATGCATTCTTGTGTGCCCACACCGATTTAAGTGACATTCCTACACCTCTCACTAAAACAATTTTTATACCGAAGCACCTATCTACGTTTAAATGAATTATTAAATTAAGGTCTTGTGCCATCCCATAAAATTTATAACTAGATTTATCAGGTCTAATAAAAAAATTAAGATAATAAAAAACTTTTGATAACATTTTTAGCATAACAAAACTGAATGAAAAGGAAAAAAATAAATGTACAACAAGATAACAACTACATAAACAACTACAACATCTATCATACCAATCTTTCCCAAGAGAAATAAAATCAACTTTGGAATATAAAAGCTCAATCACAAAATCCAATTCTGAATATAAGTACCATATGTACAATCTCTGAATTGGTATATAATAAAATCAAGTATAATTTTCCGCTGAAACATAATTAAATACAAGAAATAGATGAACTATAATACTCGACTTCTACATCCTCGGAATGATGAATAAAATGTCGCTAGGGATGTTGCTCCAATGCATAACCCAAATCTATAGCAGTACCAACAACCTAATACCTGTGAAAAATAGATTTAAGAACAACGTAAACAATAAGTTTACAAAGGATAAGTATTTTGTAAGGGAAAATTTTGTGTCCATTCAATTTGTATGTATATTGGCCTAATTTCGTTTGGACAAAATTTATTTGTGTCAAAGGTTAGGATTTGAGTTTTTTGTCCTTCAAGCCTATGATGTGTGATTGAAGACCCTAATGGCTAAATTAAAGCAATATCGAGTACACAACGAATTTCATGTTGAGTTTCATCTTCAACATCCGAAGGATCTCTTTGAGGTATGAATTCATATTTATGGTTGATCCCTGGAATTGAGTTTTGAGTGTTAGTTTTTAAAATATCTTTTTGAGACATTTTCGTAAAAAGGGATTTTTAAAGAAAAAATATATTTTGGTTTATGTCGTTCGAACGAGATTTTAAGCCTGCACAAATGAGTTTTAATAAGTCATTTGAACGAGTTTAAGGTAGTGTTCAAATGAGAAATGGTTTATTGTTCAAACAAAAAGTTTATGTTGACACAAAAATTTCATTCATAGATCGTTTGAAATCTGTTCAGATGAGTTCTACAGGTTCGTTCGAAGGATATTCAATTTTGTTCAAACGATAATGTAGAATTTGTTCGAACAACCCTATGTATTTCATCAAACGAGATTTCTAAAAAAATGTTCCATCTCGAAATTCGCATTTTACATAAATACTTAGGGCTGACATCAGTTTTCGTTAAGGTTTTTGCAAAACTGAATTGTAGTGTTAAATATAAAGCCTCCCAAACCCTAGTTTAAACCTAAGGTTTTGAGATTCAAGTTTCACATACATATGTCTGTTTGAGATCTCCTGTGGACTGCACCATAGTTGTTTGATATTCCTATTGAGAGTGTTTCGCGTGGTGGAGACCATATTTATGTTGTTCAACGGATGGATTGATCACGTGATAAGTAGGATTGGTGGGATACCGAGATGGGGGAAAGCGCCATTGTTGTGTGGCTGTTGGAAGGCATCCAACAGTGGTTACGATGAAGGTTATAAGGAATAAGTAAGCGCGTTAAGGCTCTGTGAGTAGCTCTAAGTTATTCTTGTAAAAGTACCTATATCTTAGTGGTCTTGGATGGGTGGATCGTCCGAGGTTTTTCCTATTGTTGATGTTTAAAAATGGTCATGATACCATTTTCATAATCACAAATAAATAGATAAAAGCAATCCAATAAAACATGTAATAAACAAATTTTTAAAGTGGTTCAGTTGTAAGGAAAGCCTACGTCCACTATTATTTTATTCCAAGGGTTTATAATAGCACATTATGGTGTGCTATGAATGATTGAATTGTATTTTGAGCTATGGGAGAGTATGTATTTATAGGGGTTGGTAGGAACCCAAGAGATGGAATGCCTTTATATCTCTAGGCATTTACATCTGTATACAATAAATACAACCCTTGATATTCACGGGTGTATAATGACTCCATGACAGTGGATCTTGATATTCATGATGGTTCATATTCTCTAGGTTGGCCGGGCGGTTGACCGACTAACTGTCTTCGAGAGCCCACTATGTGAGTAATTAATGTGAATATTGCCACGTAGGAGAACAGGTGCCCATTTCTCATTTGTCCACGTATTTGGATAATTTTTGGCATCAACACCTATAATGGGCTTTCCTCGTACATCGCATTTTTGTGGTTTACTATATTATTCTTGCTTATATCACCTCGATGCATGTTTAGGTCAATATTAAAATTGGTAAAATGTTTATAAAACATCGCTTTTAATTGGTGCAAAATAAAGCTGAAAATTTAGTGTTTATTTGATAATCCATAAAACCCTAGGGCGCTAGTGCTTTTTTAAATTGGTATCAAAGAGAGTTACACTAGTTTGCTATGTTTGATCCTTATTTTAGTGCATGTTTAGGGTTTAAATGGATTTTAATAGATAGGGGAGTTCCGTTACCCGACCTCCATTGTTTGATGGGACAAACCATCCGTATTGGAAGGTGTAGATGTGATTTTTCCTGAAATCGATTGATGAGAATATTTGGAACTTTCTTGAACAATGGTGGATTCCTCCCATCAAAGGTGGTGCTCCAAAATCGTTCAACTCTTGGACAACAGCTAAAAATAATAACTCGAATTTTAATTCTAAGGGTGTAAACTCTATCTTTTGTTCTCTCACCGCAGAAGAATTTAGACGTATCATGACTAGTGAGAGTGCGAAAGATGCTTGGGATATTTTTTGCGATCCACACATAATGGTATCGATACTGTTAGTGTTTCCATATTACAGAATATGACGACTAAGTTTGAAACGATTAACATGTTAGAGAAAAAGTCTTTTAATGAGTTCTAGGTCAAGTTATCGGATATTGTCAATTCCTCATTTAACTTAGGTGAACCTACCCCCAAGCCTAGAGTAGTGCAAAATATATTGAGGTCGTTCCCTAGAAGATTTAACTCCAAAGTTACGATCTTATATTTCCTAAGTGGTGTTGACACTATGAGAGTCAAAGAACTTATAGGTGACCTTCAAACCTATGAGATGAATATGTGTCCTCTGAAGAAAAATAATGAAAAGAAAGAAAAGGGATTTTCTTTGAAATCCCCAAAGAAGGTTGTATCAGATTCTGATAGTGATGGTGAGCTTGGTGCTGAATAGATATATAGGTTTTCTAGGAAGTTCAATAAGTTTCTTAAGCTTAGAGAAGTTAACAGTTTTGAAAAGAATCCCAAGAACTTTAATGACCGTGATAGGAAGAAAAGGGATGGTCCTAAAAATATAGATAACCAAGACGAGTGCTTTAAATGCCAAGGATTTGGGAATTATTCTCATGAGTGTCCCACTAAGCTAAGGAAGGAGGGTAAGAAACCGAAGGTATTCAATGCCACCCTTAGTGAAAGTGAGCCTAAAGAGAACTGTAATTGCCTCATTGAGCTTAAGTACACCGTATTCACGAATAGTCATGTGGGATTAGATGAAAAGTCTTCCATCATTGAAGATGATCATTTGCATGATGGTTTCGAGGTTTGGTCTTATAATTCTCAAGTGAGGAGCGATAAAGAAGAAGAAAAAGAGGAGGATAGTTAACTTTAAGTGGCCTTTCATGAGTGGTTTACCGACTCATTAAAGTTGAAAAAGGCTAGCTTGAAGTTAGAAGTGAAGTTGAGGAACGTTCCATATGTAATGACAATAGTAAGTTAATTGAGGATTTGACGACATGTGAGAAGAGTCTCAAGGAGAAGCTCAAGTATGTTGAAGGAGAGAGAGAGATAACCTTTATGGTTTGATTGAGAATTTGAAGGAGGAGTCCCTTATGTTTGAAGAGCCCAAGCGTTTACTTGAGTCTAGGATTAAAGAGTTAAAATAGATATTAGAGGACTCAAGTTAATGTCGTATTTAATTTGGAATCTAGGTCAGAAAAGTTTGATAAGATTTAGGCACCATCCAAATAAGAAATGATAATTCTGGAATTGGTTTCGACGATCTAGTTGCTTCTGCTGCTAAAGCCAAAACCAACATGTTAAGAGAGAAGACTGTTGTTAGGGACATTAGAAGAGGTCAACCCAAAGGTAACAATCCTCGTGTCTACACTTACACACATTGCGATAGGAAACATCACCTTAGGCATTTTTATTATGATCTTAGAAAAGGTCCTAGGATGTCTAAGACTAGTGTCACCTAGGTTCCCCAAACCCAAAATCGTCATGTTACACCTATGTGGGTTAGGATATTGGATTTGGATGAACCTAATGTTTGGCTTGTTTATTCTTTCATGCTTTCACATGATACTTCTTATGTTAAATCTAGTGATTGAGCGTGTTTGCATGTTTTTCATACACTAGATATTCTACTTCTTGTTATACTTTATTGCTAGTTGTATGATGTTTATGTCTTTTGCATTTTGATTTTTTATTCATTGGGTCTTTTATAAGAAAAATACAAAAAACATTGTTTATCTTTTGAGTCATTTTTGATAAAGGTGAAAAAAACTCAATTTTTTTTATTTTGTTTGTCTAGTTTAGTTTTATACATTTTGTGTGGCATATTGGTATGTTTTAATCTCATTACTTCCATGTGGCTAGGACATTTGATTATGATTTTCAATGCTTGGATTGTTCTTAATCATGCTTTCATGGAGTTGTTGACTTTGATTTGCTAAATGGATTCTCTTTTCATATGTCTCTGCACAAACTTGCACGAGCTCTTTTGGATTATAAGTACCTATGTGGAATGAGATAAGTGAGGCATTATCCTATCAATATTTGTCATATACATATCTATTTGACTACGGGGTATTTATGCATGTAAGAACTATTGTTCCAGAGAATGTTGTGTTAGAATTTTTTCGAGGGTGCAATGAAAAGGGACTACGAAAGAAGAAATCTTCCTCGCATAAAAGTCCACCATTGGAAAGATTCTAAAAGAAAAGAAAAATTTCCAAGGATAAGTTTTTTCATTGATGCTTCAAAATTTGATATCTTAAAAAAGACAGAGAAAAATGATTTATGTTTATTTTTTGAGGGTGTTAAGTTGAAGATCAATGGGTTTTCACAATGAGTTCTAGTTAATCAAATTGTTTTGATGCTATTGATACGAGAATCATCAATATTTTCTCGGATAGTTTGCATTGTGCATGTTTGTCCATTATGAGTTCATTGTTTATCACTTGAGGCTAAATTGAAGTCTGATAAGCTAATGCGGTCAAATAGAACTTATTGGACATATTTTGAATGATTGGGTCATATTTCTTTTGTTTCTAGTTCACACCCCTTCACTCCGTACCACATTTTGTTTATACATATTAATATCATACGAGTGTGGAAAGAATTTGTGTTTTGTGTGTTTTTTGGTGTTTATACCTATATATTTATTTGCATCATTGGTATATGAGTGGTTATATATATATGGTATGTTTGTTTTTGAGTCTTTGCATTGCATTTAATCCAGGTTTGACATATGCTTCATCTTCTATTCAAAATTTTCATGTTTTATGATCATATTGGTATCTTTTATTGCATGTTTACATTGGTATCTTATGCCTTAATTTATGCTTTAAAACTGTTGTCATTTATTGGATTATATGTGCCTGTTTTGATGAGTTTGTTTGTTGTTGTATTTCACTTCACATCATTACATGATATACTTGTTTTCCTATATATTTACATATGTTACATTTTGGTGGAGAAGTTGTTTATATTGTGCACCTTTATCTTTGCCTATTCCCTAAAAAAGGGGGAGAAACGATACATATTTCTTTAACTCAGGGGGATAAATTTTTACCTTAGGGGGAGATGTCTTACCTTAGGTGGAGATTTCTAGACAAAGGGGAGGGTTTTTCATATGCGTTTTATATATTGTGATTTTTTTTGCATTAGAAAGGCGTGTTAAGTGTGATGGTTTAGCAATGATGAGACCAAGTTTCAAAAAAGCCAAGCTACTCAAAGTTTATATCTATCAAGTGCTTGTACTTTTTCCTTTTAGGGTTGGGATTGAGTCTTAGTGAGCTTGATGGTCTAGTAGGTTTTATTTTTACGTTTTGTCCTGGAATAGCTAAAGGGGGAGATTTGTAAGGATAATTTTTCAGTCGAGTCAATTTATATGTATATTAGCTTAATTCCGTTTGGAAAAAACTTGTTTGTGTCATAGGTTAGGATTTGAGTTGTTTGTCATTAAAGCCTATGATGTGTGATTGAAGACTGTAATGTCCTAGTTAAAGTGACATGGAGTACACATCGAGTTGCGTGACTCGTTTTGTCTTCAATATCTGAGGGATCTCATTGAGGTATGCATGCATATTTATTTTTGATCCCTCGATTCGAGTTTTGGGTGTTAGTTTTTAAAATATGTTTTCGAGGCATTTTCATAAAAAATAATTTTTAAAGAAAAAATCATTTTTAGTTTATGTCGTTCGAATGAGATTTAAGCCTGTTCAAACGAGTTTTAATAAGCCTTTTCATTAAGGCTTTTTGAGAACACGAATTTTAGCATCAAATCTAAAGCCTCCCAAACCCTAGTTTACACCCAAAGTTTTGAGATATAAGTTTCACATACATACGTATGTTTGAGATCTCATGTGGCCTACACTATAGCTGTTTACCCTTCCTATTGAGAGTGTTTCTAGTTGTGGAGATCATGTTTATGTTGTGCAATGGTTGGACTGGTCACGAGACAAGTAAGATCGCTGGGATACTGAGATGTGGGAAAATGCCTGAATTGTGTGGCTATTGGAAGGCGTACAATAGTGGCTACGAAGAAGATTACAAGGAACAAGTAAGCACGTCAAAGCTTGAAGGTGTCGAGCCTATGAAAAAGTTTAAGTTGGTCTTGTAAAAGTACCTATATAGTAGTGAATTTGTGTGGCTGGGTCGTCTGAGATTTTCTTGTTGTGGGCTTTCCTAGTACATCGTCTTGTTATGGTTTGCTATTTTATTCTTGCCTATATCACCTAAATGCATGCTTAGGTTCAGATTGAAATTGGTAAATTGTATATACAACACTGTTGTTTAATTGGTGAAAAGATAAAATTGAAAAAATTGGTGTTTGCTTGATAATCAGTAAAAACCTAGGGTACTAGTGCTTTTTTAAATTGATATCAGAGCGGGTTACACTAGTTTGCTGTATTTGATCCCTACTTTTGTGAACGTTTAGGTATTAGATGGATTTTAACTGATAGGGGATTTTCATTACCCATCTTTATTGTTTGATGGGATAAACTATCCTTATTGGAAGGTGCAAATGCAATTTTTTCTGAAATCAAAGGATGAGTTTGGAACTCTGTTTAGCAATGGTGGACTCCTCCCACTGAAGGTTGTGCTCCTAAAGCATTCAACTCTTGGACAATGGCTGAAAAGAATGGCTTGACTTTTTATGCCAAGGGTGTAAATACTATCTTTTGTGCTATCACCACATAAGAATTTAGACGTATCATGATTTGTGAGAGTGCGAAAGGCGCTTGGGAGATTTCGAGATCCACACATGAAGGTACCGATACTGTTAATGTTTCCAAATTATAAAATCGAACGATTAAGTTTGAGACAATTAAGATGTTAGAGAATGAGTCTTTTGATGAGTTATATGCCAAGTTATTGGATAATATCAATTCATCGTTTAACTTAGGTGAGCCTATCCCCGAGCCTAGAGTAGTGCAAAAAATCTTAAGGCCATTGCCTGAAAGATTTAATGCCAAAATGATGAGATGAACATGTGTCTTCTAAAGAAAATGATGAAAAGAAAGAAAAGGGTGTTGCGTTGAAATCCCGAAAGAAGGATGTGTTAGATTTCGATAGTGATAGTGAGCTTGGTGCTGAAGATATAACTAGGTTTTCGAGTAAGTTCAAGAAGTTTCTTAAGCTTAGAGAAGATAAGAGTTTTGAGAAGAACCTAAGAACTTTAATGACTGTGATAGGAAGAAAAATGATGTCTCTAGGAAGATGGATGGTCGGGATAAGTGCTTTGAATGCCAAGGATTTGGGCATTATTCTCGTGAGTGTCCCATTAAGCTAGGAATGAGGGCAGGCAATCGAAGGTATACAATGTCACCCTTAGTGATAGTGAGTCAGAAGAGGGATATGTTCCCCCATTTAGCGTAACTATACCGTGTTCATAACTCATCGTGTGGGCTTAGATGAAAAGTCTTCCATCATTGAAGGTGATCATTTGCATGATGGTTTCGAGGGACGATCTTATGATTCCTAAGTGAGGAGCAATGAAGAAGAAGAAGAAGATGATGAGGATAGTGAACTTAAAGTGGTCTTTCATGAGTTGTACACAGAGATGTTGAAGTTAAAAAAGCCCAATGTAAAGTTAGAAGAGAAGTTGAAGAAATGTGCCATAGGTAATGATGATAGTAAGTTGATTGAGGATTTTAGGGAACGTGAGAAGCTCGGGTATGTTGAGATCAAGAGAGATAACCTTCGTGGTTTGATTGAGAATTTGTGGAAGGAGTCCCTTATGCTTGAAGGGTCTAAGCATTTACTTGAATTTAAGATTGAAGGTTTAGAAGAGAGATCGAGAGACTCGAGTCACGCTAAATTTGATTTGGAATCTAGTTTAGAGAAGTTTGATAAGATTTTAGGCACCGTCTAAATAATAAATGATAATTTTGGAATTGGTTTCGATGATCCCATTGCTTCAGCTGCTGAAGCCAAAACCAACATTTTGAGAGAGTCGACCATTGCTAGGGACATTATAAAGGTTAACCCAAAGGTAACATTCCTCGTGTCTACACTTGCACACATTGCGGTAGGAAAGGTCGCCTTAGGCAATTTTGTTATGATCTTATATAAGGTCCTAGGAAGTCCAATACTTGCGTCACCAAGGTTCCCCAAACCTAAAATCATCATGTTACACCTATGTGGGTTAGGGGTGGCCATGGGACGGGCTTAGTCTGACCTAACCAAGCTTCTTTCGGCCTATAAAAAATTGAGCTATACCAAGCCCGCCCAAGCTCGAGTCGGGCCTCATTGAATCATCCTAAGACCGCCCAAATTCGGAAGTTTCTTGGCCAGGCTCGAATACAATCTTTTTTTTACCTAATTTTATTATTTAGCAAATTTATGATCTATTTTATTGTTTAGCAAATTTATTTTAGAATGAACTTTATGACTAAGAGTAAATAAAGCCTAAAATTGATATTTCTAAATGTTCCCTATTTATATTCTTTTTTATAACTTTTAATATTGAAGGAATAAAAACTAAACTACTAATACACACACACACACACACACACACACACACACACACACACACACACATATATATATATATATATATATATATATATGATAAATATTTTATACAATTCTTAGGCCTCATGCCGGGACGAGCTTAAGAAGGCCTAAGAATACATGCCCAAGCTCGCCCAGATAAAAATAGGCCTATAAATTTTTTTTAAGCCTGGTTTGCGAGCCGATTTAACATACCCAAGCCCTACATTTTTCGAGTGGGCTGGGAGGGCTTAAAGGGCCTTGGGCTTATGTCCACCCCTAATGTGGGTTAGGAAATCTGATTTGGAGGTACTTAATGTTGGACTTGTTGACTCTTGCATGATTTCACATGATTATTCTCATGCTATTTCTAATGTAATGGTTGTGTGCTTATTGTTATATGATATTTCTAGTTGTATGATGTTTGGGTCTTTTGTATTTTGTATTTTCATTTATTGTTAAACTCTTTATACAACATGGTGGTTTTATTGGTGCAAAGATAAAATTAAAAAAAATGTTGTTTGTTTGATAATCCGTAAAACCCTAGGGCACTAGTGAGTTTTCAAATTTAACTGAAGTTGGGACACAATAATAATAATAATAATGTATCTTCCTCCCGTATTAAGTAACCTTTAAGTTATTTAAGTTACAAACAACCTAAAAATGAATATGCGATTGTACTCCCAAACCCCAAGAGTCCCACATAATATATATATATATCATACTTAAGTATTATTTACTTTTATGTTCTAAAATTTATCTATTAATTTAAGAATCATATACTCTACTGACATCTCTTACATTACAATTAACTCACTTATTAATCATTGTATTAATAATTGCCTCTACTTATGAATCTATGAGACTATCTCAAGTTAAATATTCTCAAATAGTCGTACGCCAATGATTTAGGATATACGTTGTGGTATATGCATTACATTATTCCCGAGTCATATGTTATTAGTTATCCATATCCAGTATCAATCATAAATCGATACAACCATCTCAAGTGCCATAAAAAAGAATCACATAATCTGTGCGGTTCTACACAACTAATATAAAATACCATGGGCTTCATTCATGCCCGCCGATAAGGAAAGAAAATATTAAAGTCTACTATCCACATAAGTATGGTCCCAGTCACGTACAAAATAAATGGGCTACACTCAAGCCCATACATAATAAAGGCATATCCATATTGCATTTGAGGATCACTCGCGTGTATTAGGTATAGTTATAGGTTGTTCCACACCTATCACCTCAAAGAATCAATAATGGACGATCACTACTCCTTAACACCAATCATATGGATCCCTACCCTAGGCAATAAGAGAGTATCCCCCATTAAATCCCCTAGGATACAATGTGTACTTTTATCACATAGTGTTCGGAGTAAAATGATCTAGGGAAATCCCATTTCATCACTGGGGTACCAACGCATTTGACCTCATACGCTCCCCATAAGGATATCCCTTATAGTATGTCCTATGAGCACTCACACGGGGTATGTTTGCACATAAAACACACAAATAGTCATAACCCTTACCATCCAGGTTTAAACAAATGCATACAACCCTACATAAACGATTTGTACGTAAAGTCTCTTTTCATTATTAGTTAATACGCACGTTAACTATAATATTATTCCAATCTCCCAAGGCTCTCCAAATCTAGGTATCATCCCACACCTAACCATTAGAAGGAATATCTTAATATAATCACTATCCTACTCAACGGTTTATACATACATTCTAAACTATCATTTGATCTTCACAATCACTAACTAACTATTGATCTCATAATTTATCTCAGTCTTATACTCAAGATCCTCAAGTCACATGAATTCAAACTACACACAGATTACTACACCTTATTCATATTCTCCCATTAATTAACTCTAATTAATTTGGGATATAAATACCCCTACAAATGTGGTTTTAAGTTCCTTAATTAATATCCCAGTATAGCCTAACCACCATATCATAAAATTTCCCTAAGTTCGTTTAAAGATAGAAAATCCCCAAATCAACCCTGATCCGTGCGCACGACCCCAAAATTCTACCATGCACACAACCTAAATATTGAAAAACCTAGAAATACGTCTTTTTTTAAATCTCGAATCCCCCGTTACGATCCCAGACCCTGAACCCGCCATTAATGGCCAGAAATAGGGTTCTACTACCTCAAATACACACATATATGTCCTAAAAACACTAATAAATCAATCTCAAATCATCTCTACAAGTCTTAGATTATTTAACAAAGATTTAAGTACAAATTTCATGTTCTAAGCTTAAGAACCGTATCTTCACATTTCTAACAACTTAATCTCAGATTTGTTTCAATATTCCAATTAAACAAGGGGATTTTACATAATTCATTAACATGATTCAAAATATAACAATTTCATATTGATTTAAAGGTTTCAATCGTAGGTTTTGGCATCAAACTATCCTAATGCAATATCATGATATTAAGGTTTAACTTATCAATTAAATAATTTCTAAAATTGGTTTTTGCAAGATTAAAATTAAGATATCAACATATTAGTTTAAAATTCAATGAACTACTACTACTACTACTACTACTACTACTACTACTACTACTACTACTACTACTACTACTACTACTACTACTACTACTACTACTACTACTACTACTACCATAACACAATCTCGATTAGATGATTAAATGACGCAAACTTGCCTTAGGCCAAATGTAAGAATTCAAGCCTAAAATCTTCTCCCCCTTGAGTGCTTATTCCCTCCTTAGCCTCCTAGGGATTCTCCCCTATTTCAATTATGTTTTAGGTTGGACTAATTAAACTAAGAAGTAAGCTTTCCATGAAATTGGGCTCGTGTCTCACTTAAACCCCAAACTAATGAACCCATATAACCTTCTAAATGGTCCAAAACTCTACTCAAGTTATGTACCAACCCAATGGGCTTAAACCCCAATATGTTAAGTCAAAATGGACATTCTAAACATCTCACTACGAGATATGTCAAATTATATTATATTAATTATCTCATTAGCTTAAGTTATAAATCAATATAAGTCTAATTAATTAAATTTTAATTATTCATTAGTTCCGTGTGACTTGGTATTATAATAAACTACCTCAAAATTGGTGGAACCCGATACCGAGGGAATAATCTAAATAAGGAAACCTTCAATACCTAGTTCCTGACTATTCTACAATCGTCCATACTACTAAGTCAATTTCAATATTTGATTAATGAATTAACGTATCATGAAAGAAAAATGCAATCACATATAACCGTCATGCAACAACACTCATCAAATATAACGAGTGACATATCACATGCAAATATAATCAATTTAATAATTAATAATTATTGCAAAAATAGAGGGTATTATAGGTCTCTAATCATGTTCTAAAATAAAACTAAAAAGTAATCACATAATATTAAGAGAGATAATAAGCATATAATTATGGAAGCATAAAGAACAAGTGGGGTGACTAACACCTTACCCACTCATAACCCGGTTCCCGAATCTCATAACAAGAATATGTGGATCTATTGTAGAGCTAAACCTGCTTTAGGATTAACCAGAAAGGGCTAACCCAAAACATTTTGTTTGTTTTTATATAAAACAATCTGGAGACTTTGAACAACCGATAACCCATCGCACGGAACACCAAGGCCTAATCCTAAACCTGGGGCGTGCGACTAAAACTGGATATGGTGTCTAACAGTTTCCAGGGGCAAGTCATTGACCCAATCTAACCGACAAACCCGACCTCGGGCAGAAACGATGGATTGAGAGACAAGAACTCTTGCATCCCTGTAGGGATCACTAGCCTCACCAATGAGTCATGTTTCCCCCAAAATGCAGTGAACATTCCACTCCCCCCCGAGCCCAGTCCGGGGCCCATAACACCACAATCAGAACAAACCATACTCAATGGGCCATGAAGACAATCTTGTTTATTTTTATATTATTACTCATGTTTAACATTAACCGTTTATATACACTTTAGCCCGAACCTAAAGGTTCCCAAAAGTAGGTATCATCCCGCAAACCTACTATTTATAAACCTATTTTAATTTAACAATAATTCCCGCAAACTGACATTATAAATTTTGACCTGAATCCCAAGATTTTCTAAAGTAGGTATTATCCCCAAAACCTATTAGTTTTATATCTCTTTTTATTTACCATAAGGTCCCTAACATAAATCCATTTGAAAATTCGAATCAAACACCCCTAAAACGAACCAAGTCGAGATAGCACTCAGGGCTATATCAATTCGAGTATGGGCCATATTAATCTGATGGGCCCAATGCTTACTCCATCCTCCTTCTATGGGCCAATTAAGTTATAGATATTTATAGAAGAAGGATTTTTGTATACACAATCCGTAAAATATTATTTTAGTAACATAATTTTTATCTAGAATTTGAGATACTCTTCAAGTATTTCATCTTATGCTCACCGCAAGTCCTGTAAACAAGTTGGATTTCGTTTATTAAGCAACTAACTGATTCAAAGCTGAATTCTTATTGACAGTACTCTCTCTCTCTCTCTCTCTCTCTCTATATATATATATATATTAATAATGCTCTTGTGCGGACTAGTCTGCATTTTAAGAATGCGGACCGGACATGTGTCACCTAACGGTGTACCTAGAAATTATCGCCTAAATTATAGGTACAAACTCTCTCTCTTTTGGGCTCATCGTCAGGTGACATATGTCCGGTCCGCATTCTTAAAATGCGGACTAGTCCGCACAAGAGCAATACCGATATATATATATAATATGGTTGTAAATATCATTATTAGTTGACGTGTGCATGTAAAAGAGGGTAGTTTTTTTTATCTCACATCGAATATTATATTAAATGAGGAGGTTACCCTGAATTATAGATAGGCACTTCCTCCTCCTATTATAAACATACCAACGAAATGAAAAGTTTATTCTCCCCCTAAATTTTCTCTATCTCATATTTTCACAAGACGTTGTCACGGTGCTCTAATTATATATTGGATTCTCCAAGATGGATTGTTCCTTTGATAGCTCGATTCATTTTTTAGTTCGGAGAAATGGGTCGAACTTTCTTGGATAATTTTTTTTGAAGAATTATAGGTATGTTTTTTAAGGCCCATGTGAATTTAAGAGCCATAGTATATTAAAGTGATTAGATTCCATCTTAACCATTAGTTTAGTTCTTTAGCAACTTTTCATTTACCCATAAATGTTCATCATGATTATCTTGCTTTCACATACGAGTAAACTCTCATATCAATCAAGAGAGAGATCAAGTATTCTTGTGCGTATCACCATGGAAAGGGGTTATGAGATTTGACAAAAGAGGAAAATTGAGTCCACGATACATTGAACCTTATGAAATACTTGAAAGCATTGGAAAATGGCTTATAAGTTGGTATTGCCACCCGAGTTGTCAAAATTACAAAATGTGTTTCGTGTTAGTATGTTTTAAGAATATATTTTGGATTTTTCTCATATATATACATTACATAGCTTGGAATTGAAAGAACCTTAACGTATGTTGAATAGTCGATGGAAATTCTTGACTGAAAGGAACATGTGCTCAAAAATAAAATTTTCCTTTAATTAAAGCTTTTGGAGAGGTCCCACCATTGAAAAGACTACATGGGAGATTGAGGAGACTATGAGATCCTAACATCCTTATATTTTCTAGGGTAAATTACACCAAAGCCCTCGAACTAAGCCAAGTTTATGGGTTTAGGGTTAATGAGACCAAAACTCCAGAACTTAGGTTTGTGGATCAACCCACTCAACTAAAATATATGACAAACTCACCCAATAAACTATTGACCCGTTACAAATAAACCCAAAAATCGGGTTTAGCTTTTTTTTTTTGCGAGTATATGGACAAAATTAACCCTAAAAAACCTAAGCAAAAAATAAAGAAATTAAATAAAAACCAAATAAAACACCCAAACTCGATCACCCTCTCTCTCTCTTCGAAAACAAACACACCCACCACATAACCCCCACCTCCCCACCACCACTACAAACCCTCCACGATGTAGAGAATCAAGTATATTAGGGCTCAACAAAAAGAGAGGAAATTTTCTCAGATAGAGGACAAAGGGATGGCTGAATTCTTGTTTGATCAAATCGAGTATATTTGAGTGGCTCGTCGAAGATGAAGCATTGGCAGACATTGAGTGTGGGAACTTTCCCTTTCTCATCTTTTTTGCCACAACCTTTAGGGATTGTTAAATTGCAACAAATGAATTTTTGGTTTCTTATGGTGTTTCAAGGTTGTGGGGGGCTGAGTTATGGAGACTTGGTTATTGGGGGTTTGGTTGGGAGGGGGATGCTATGGTGGTTGTGTTGGTTTATGGAGAGATAGATAGAGAGAAGGTGACCAAGTTCGGGTTTCTATTTTATTTCTCTATTTTTTTGGGTTTGGATTTTTTTCGGGGATAATTTTGTCCATATACATGCTAAAAAAATTAAAACTCAATTTTTCAATTTATTTGTAATGGGTTGATAGTTTAATGGGTGAGTTTGTTGTCTAGTTTAGTTTAAGGAGTTGACCTGTAAACTCGAGATAGTTCAGAAGGTTTGGTGTAATTTACCTTTCATTTTAAGATGCGAATAAATTTGATTTTGGGAATGAAGTTTTCTAATCGAGGGAGAATTATGACATCCCAAACTTCATAAACCTTAGTTAGGGCAATTTATTTATAGATTAGTAAGATTATATGCATTAGTTTGATTAGATGTATTTAGGTATGAGAATGCATGTGATATGAGATAACATGTAAACATTATGTGAAGAATAAGTATAAATCATATAAGGTTATATGTACTAGTACGAAAACAAAATATAGAAGAAAATATGGGGTATATAAATAGTAAAAAATGATGTGGTTCTTACTTAAAATATATAAAAACTAGTATTTTGGGTGTATAATTGAGTTTAGAAAAGTATTTTTTTGTGTTGATGTGAAAGTTATGAAATTTTGGTAGCCAAAACTTAAGTAATGGAATTTCGGACAGATTGCCAATTTAACAATACTGAATTTATGATTTTGGTCAAACTCAAATACAAAAGTTGTAGATCTTTAATTTATTTTCATGTGGTCGCAAATGGGGGTTCAAAGAAGGCCGAAATGGGGATATACGACTAGTTTGCTAATAATGCATAAAGTTTAGTAGGAATGAAAGGTTTTGATTGGTAACATTTATTCCCATCAATCACATATCACCACCACAACCTACATCACATGGCAACATTTTTAGTTGATATATACGGTTGGTCTATCCTTCTCCTTCATTACGTACGTACATAACACAGTGGTTTGAAATAAAATAAGCTTAAAGAGAGAGAATTGAGGAGCTTATGAGGATTATTGTAAACATGATCATAAACGAAGGAAATCTTGAAAGATATTGATCTTTTTATTAAAGTTGGATATATGAATGATTTCACAACTTGTATATTTTGTATTTTTGATTCGAAAAGGATTGAATGGAATCTATCATGCCTTATATAGGAGATATCAATCCTATAATAATGTTACATATTAATCTAGTCCTAATTATAAGTGCAATAATGAAATTTAACAAACATATTTACGTGGTTTTCGACGGGTCAGCTAGTCTACGTCCACATGGAAGGGAGATCAAAGTGTTTGTACTACTTTGGAGGGAAGAAGATGAACAAGACTTGGAGTTCTACAGTTGATCTCTATAAGAGTCCAAGCCTTGGATACAATAATGTGTTATTTGACGCCCTAAAACATTAAGGTCATGCCTATTTATAGGTATACGTGGCTCGAAGTTTTAAGGCTATTTCATAGTTATCGACCATCGTCTCTGATCTTATGCGTAAAGTTGTTGAACACTATTGAAACTGCATCCAACCACTTCTATAGTCATCTTCATTGATTTGTCTATAATCATTCCATAATATCCAGGGACCTGATTGATAGTGTTGGTTACACGTGTCCTGCCTGACTCATAGTCCCTTTAATTTTCCCAAGGATTGTGGTGACCAATCTTTAGGTTTGGTTAGCCCAATCCTCTATTATTGAGTTATCCATGTGGGGTGTGATTTTTTTCATTAGTTATATATCAACCGCCACGTGTTCCACTTGTACTTAGTGGGAGCATAATCATTATAATGACATGAATGAGACATCCTATGTCTAACACAACATTAGTAGATGCTTAGCCAAATTGAAATGAAAGTCAAGATTTGAATGAATGGTTATGCACTGAAGAGGGAATATGTGCGGAGGAAGTTATAAGAGAAGTTACTCGAGGAGAGTCACCTCCTTCTTAGAAGATGAGGTTACGAAAACTATGAAGGGAAGGGATTTTTATTTTTTATTAGTGAGGGAAATAAACTTTCATTTTATGAAAGATAATGACACACCAACCCTTTAAAGAGTATGCAATTCGTACATTTCTATGACCTTGAGAATAATAAGTAGGAGGATACGAAGAGCAAGAGATCTTGAATTCTACTCAGGTTCACTTCTTTATTCATCCATTTAAGACTGATTAGGAACATGTGGAGTCAGGCAACCTCGCTCGAAAAGGCCGAGTTTAATTGCAATTCAATTAGAAGGATGAGAAATACTTACTATATTAAAAAGTATCCATTTATTCAAATTCAAATTTGATTTCCTTCTATAGCTCACAAACAACAACTAGTTCAAAACTTTATTTGCAAGTTATTTGTTCGGATTTGATTGTGTTGTAGCTCTATAATTCAGATTGGGTTTCGCTTTAGATAAATTGCATTGCTGATATTGACTCCAAAAAGAAAGGGCAAAGGGTAAGTACAACCAGTCCATGAACAACCAACCATCAAACTATATAAAATGGATAGGTTAGATCTAAGATTACTAATAGGGGGCTCCTAAAGAGATCTAATAAATTCACTGAGTTGTGCCAAAGAATCAAAATGGTCAATTATTGATAACAACCTAAAAGTGTTTAACTAAAACCCAAATAAATGTTTTTTAATTTTTAATTCCCGGTAAAATGGGTCTCACGCGCATATTTGTTTATTTTGTTAGTTAAGTGCCGCTTGCGGAGTTTAAAGCATTAAATCGAGGCAAAATGCGACAGAAATGCGGTTAAATGAGATAAACCCCAATCCCCGTACCTATTACCCTGTCCCGAGCCTCGTGTGCATTTAATTTGCACCTTTTAGATTTTCATTTGAGTCGTGTATATTTTTAGGATTTATTTGAGCATATAGTTATATATATTAGAGTCCGTATTGTGCATTCGGTATTTTTATATATTTATTTAATTATAATAGGTGTGCGTTTTATTATATTTTTATATTACTTGTTTTTAGTTTTATTTTTTTAGTTTAGTTTAATTATTATTTTATTTTATTTCATTTTTAGTCTTTTATTAATAGGATATAATTTTAATTTTAATAGATTTTATTAATTTTGTATATTTTAGATTAGTCATAAGTATTTAGGTAGTCTTATTTTAATTTCTTTTGGTGCACATTGAACACACATTAGCATACCATACACCTCACTACACACAAACACATCTCCTATCATCTTCTTCCCACATCTCCATTTCTCTCTCCTAAACTCCATAGCCATTAATCCTTCACGTTATACCTTCCTTAACCTAATCCAAAACCCACGTAAGAAAATCCAAACAAAAGCCCAAGTTATCAAATGGCGCCGTTGCCGGAGAAATAAACAAAAGTTAAGTTATCAAATGGCGCCGTTGCCACTTTTTAGAGATTGACGCACTTGAGAAGATTTTGGATTGTAATTCATTTGTTCAATCTTTTTCAGTTTTTGTACCATTTTTCATTTTATTAGAAGTTTTGTATTAGGATTTTACCATTTGGCTTGTATTGCGGTGCTTGGAGACACCATTTATTTTTCATTTATATTTGAAATAATTGATAAAAAAGTGAAAAGTGAAATCGAACAAGGTAAAGAGAGGGCATCCAAAGGCGAGAAAAAGAAGCCTCTCTTCTTTGGGTTGGTAGGACTCCCGGGGCTAAATGAGATAGGCGATCTCCCCCTGGTCGACTCAAATGGGTCTTTACCCCACGTATGTAAAATTCGTAGGAGGTACAGTTCTTTATCACTCGGGCAAGCGAGTCCATTCTTGTATGCTTCATTGTTCCTATGTTATTTTTATTATCGCATCGCATTTATTTTGAATGGGTTAATGAACCTAAGACCTAGACCCTGTCATTGAAACGAGAAGGGATTTCATCACCCGACTCACTCACTTATCCATTGTGTGCTACCCTAGCTATCATTAAATTTAAAATAAATCAACTATCTAGCCAAGTAGAGGCACATTTTTGCAGAGGAGATCACAAAGATAAATTTCGTGATATTTATCGCTCGAAGATTAACTAAAATTTGAATACCCTTTCACAAATTTTGAATATAAAAATTGGTTACGTGCTAGTTAAGATTTACCCTTTACTTGTGTGTGTCTAATTCAATCTTTAGGTAGCCAGTTTTAGTGAGTTCGTCCAAATCAAGAGTCCAAATATTTTTCTCCCGTCTTTTCTTCCAAAAAATGAAAAACTATTTTCTTCTTTTCTTTTTCAAAAAATCCAAAAATATTTTCTTTCCCTCTTTTCATAAAAATCACAAAAATATTTTCTTTCCTTTTGAAAACATTTAAAAATCCAAAAAATATTACTTTCGTCATGGCCGACGAACGTCCTTTAAGGGACTACTTTGGTCACTTCCCATTGTCTCTAAGCATGTTCGAAGTTGAGCCCGACTCTAATATCCATACTTTACTTAGGGGCTTTAACTCTGTCACACACACAGTTAATACTCTTACGTCATCCATGCACACATCTGACATTCTACCACCTCCAATAACGAGTGTCAACGTGACCAATGCTCTGTCATGCACCTATTTCTTTCACGCCTATAACTTGTAACATGAGTGTCCCTAATTTACATATCCATCCAACTAAACCATGGCCCATGTGTATTTATATGACACTGTTTCAAACCACCCTCGGCCTATTGTCCCGTCATATCTAATACCGAGTGGTGTGAGTACCCAAGCTATTCGTGGAGGCTTGATCACCCTCATACATAATATGAATCCCAACCCCATGTTGTGGATCCTCATGGTTTTTAACAGTCGTCATGGCCACCTAGTGCACCCCATACCGATCAGTTCCCTCACTACGCTCCTCATGATTATCAACCTTTTGTCTCTCATAGAGATGCTTCTCTCGTGTATGACACACTTAAGCCCGTTCCCCACACTTCATAAGAGTATTCTCCGCATCCTAGTTTCAATATCTAGTTGTGTACACCTCACCCACTGCCTCCACCCACCACCACCATCCACATCCACTCTCGAAATCGTCTTGCAAAAGTTTATTCTCGAACAAGAGAAAGCCACTCAATATCAAAATGAAGCCGTTCAAGGTCTCGAACAAAGGTTAAATGAAATTGAGTGTGAGAACGAGTTAGATTCCACCCCAAGTCAACCCATTGTTGCACCCACGTGGAGTGATGATGAGGTAGCTTGTCCTGTGAATTTTGAGTGTGGCCAACCCTATCATCCCGATAATCTTGAAGTTAAGACCTCCCTGTGATCCAGACCCCAAGTTGACTATTGTGTTGAGTTACTCAATGATTGTGAGACTGAACAAACACTGCCTTGTCCTAAAGAACCCATCTTTGAGGTTGACATTCCTTTTCCCGACGAATCGAAAAGTATGCCAAGTCTACACCTATTGAGCACACCCTGTGTATTCCCGAGGAGCTAGTTCATTATAGGTTATATCCAACTACGAGTGGTCACTATTGTCTTGAGATTGAATCGGAGATGGTTCCCACCTCCCTTGATATGATGTTTGGCTCATTTTGAGTCTGGTATTGATGTTGATTCATATATCTCAGATCTTAATGCCTTGTTAGACCCTTTCACCACCACAGATGGTGAGACATTGATGGATACTTTAATGTCTCCATCACTTGATACCACACTCCCTTTTAAGGAGGACCTTAAGGATTATTCCGACCCTCAAGATGAGTGTGTATCCCCTACTCTCTAATTATATCATCTTCCCCCACCCATTGTCCCTCCCGACCCACTCATCATCCCACCCGACACACCACTATGTTTGGACCTTGTTCCCTTACCATTCTTATCTACCCATTTAGGTCCTTACTTAAAACCACAACCCACCCATGAACTCCATGATCCCACTCGTTATTTCTTCCTCCATCCCTCCATCCATGAGAGTATTTGTGGTGTTACTCTCCATTTAGGTGACATAGATCTTGTTCCTCCATTCCCGCCACTCTTCTCATGTGGTGATTTTTATTCTTGCCAGCTCTGTGGCGTGTCATAGCGTGACCATTATGATCTTCCATTTATAGAATGGTCATGTACTTTCTATGATCCCCACCCCATTCCACTTTCCAAACCATTTTGCATTCCTATCCAATCATATCATCACCATGCTTATAAAGTCCTTGTTGCCTTAACCTTTATGCTCAATAAGACTCGTGATTGGTGCTTCTTCATCCTCACCCTTGCCTTTCTTCCCCATACACTCCTCCCCACCTACCCTTGGTACACCGATGCTTTGCATCGCATGAGGCGCTTTGCCGTACAAGTACATTGACCTTGTAGCCTTTAGCTAACAAGACTGACACTTCTGTCTTATTTGGGGGTGATTTTCATCACCTAATTTTTCTGCCACCCCGTGCTTTCATAGTTCTTATCTTCAGGGTGAGTTTCGTTCGGTCTGACTGAAGACATTAAACTTAACACTACTGGGAGGCAACCCGCTGTTTCTGAGTATGAGTCTTATCCTGTTTAGGGGTGGTGTTTCACACCACCCAATGCTTTACCATGTTTATAGACTTGAACACATTTTTTTATCTCATTACTTGTTCATGTTCATCTTGGATACGTATGATCCACTTCATTAGAGGTTGACTATGGTAATTTCTTTCCTCCCTTTTGGTCTTAACTTTAAAATTAATTTTATTTAACATCGAGGACGATATTCTTTTTTGTTTGGGGGTGGGGAATTTTATCAAAATTGTACCTC
This sequence comes from Sambucus nigra, assembly GCA_949130495.1. Taxonomy (NCBI): domain Eukaryota; kingdom Viridiplantae; phylum Streptophyta; class Magnoliopsida; order Dipsacales; family Adoxaceae; genus Sambucus; species Sambucus nigra. The sequence goes on from OX422219.1 coordinate 500,900,441, forward strand.
TTTGGAAATTTTTTGATAAACAAGATTCTATTTTTAAAATTGTCATGCAGTTTCTTTCATCTCACTCATTGATGTGAATTTTCTATAATCCATCTTTTAAGTGTAGGAATCAAGCTAAATGATTTTGTTTTTCTAGATAGCTTATGTAATACGTACAAAGGCATTTTGCACCATTAATTTCTAGACTCAATAAGATTTGTGCACTTATCACGTCACTAAGGTTTAGATTTAAAGAAACTCAATTCTCAAGAAAACCTTTAGGATCACCAGTGGAGACTTTAGCTTGTGAGATTCGTGCCTTTCACCTTTCAGAGAGTTTTAGGCAATCTCCAAGTCACACGTTGATTCAACTTTCTTTGGGTCCACACTTAATTGTTGTATGATCTCATTATTCTTCACTAAGTTTTTGACTTGATCACTGAGAACGACATCACTTTCGAGTTGTAAGAAACACGTGTCTTGAAGTTTGTCCAGATCACTAGACTTTCACCCATACACCAACCAAATTCCATTTTATCATACTTCCATATCATCACCATATACCATCCCTATTTCCATACAACCCATTTTCCACCCACCATTTTGAAATAGAAAATAGTGTTGAATGTATAAAGAGAAAATCCATTATAGGGAGTGTTTGCATTTTTAGCAAATACCTCTCTCAGAGTTCATGTAGATGGAGAAAAACTTAGATATAAATCTATGTTGGGGTTATTTGTAATTTTTAGCAAAATTATCTCAGACATTGATGAGTATTTGAAATTTCAAAAAAATGTGAAAAACAGAAAAAAAAGAGAAAAGAAAGAAAAGAAAAGAAAAAGAAGAAGAAGAAAAAAAGAAAAGAAAAGAAAAATAGAAGCTGTCGTCAAGTCATTGTGAAATAAAGACATTTGTTCCTCAAGTGTAATACACTTGTCTCTAACATCCATCTAACATCCATCGCCATCCTACCTTATCTCATCATATCCTTCTCATTTATTTTCCCCCTCACCCATAAGCATCCATATTTTTCCTAGGTGTTTGGACAATGAAAGTTAACGTGGTGAATAACTCGAATCTCTCACCATAGTGATTAGCTTTCTTTCATGAGATCATTTTTCTTTCTAATATGTTTGTTCTTTCTTATATGCGTGTGAGACGTTTGACCTTGCTTACATTTACTTATCTCCTCACACACAAGGTAGATATACTTACCCAAATCTCATGAGTTCGTTTGAGAGAGCTATATCCGTGAGATTTTGAATTTAAGCATTGATTCCAAAAAGGCAAACTAAGAATTACTCTTGTGATATTCAACTCGTTTTGACTGATTCACACCACACACGTTGCGTTATAGGAAGGATGTTTAGAGTATTCACTTAGTTAAAACTTTTATACGCTCCTAGCTATTATACACACCACACACGTTGAGTATTCACATGTTGAAATCTAGGAAGGATGTGCTGCGAAATTGGTTCACTTTTAATTTCTTATCTTTCTTTCTCTTTATCTTTGCTTGAGGACTAACAATGTTCTATTTGGGGGTGGTGTGATAATCATCCAAAAGTGTTTAAATAAAACCCCAAATAGACTTTTTTTTAATTCTAATTCTCGATAGAATGGGTCTTATGCGCATATATATTTATTTTGTAGGTCAAGTACCGCTGGCAGAGTTTAAAGCATTAAATCAAGGCAAAAATGGGACACCAATGCAGTTAAATGAGCTAAACCCCAATCCCCATACCTATTACCCTGTCCTGAGCCTCATGTGCATTTAGTTTGCACCTTTTAGATTTTTTAGATTTTTATTTGAGTCGTGTATATTTTTAGGATTTATTTGTGCATATAATTGTATATATTAGAGTCCGTATTATGCGCCGGGAATTTTTATATTTTTATGTAAATATAATAAGTGCGTGTTTTATTATATTTTTATATTATTTGTTTTTAGTTTTTAATTTTTTTATTTTTTTCAGTTTAGTTTTATTATTATTTTATTTTATCATATTTTCTTTTAAATTTTATTTGGTTAGTTTTATTATTTTATTTTATTTCATTTTTAGTCTTTTATTAATAGGATAGAATTTTAATTTTTAATTTTATTAGATTTTGTATTTTTTAGATGAGTCATAAGTATTTAGGTAGTCTTATTTTAATTTCTTTTGGTGCACATTGAACACACACTAGCATACCATACACCTCACTACACACAAACACATCTCCTATCATCTTCTTCCCTCATCTCCATTTCCCTCTCCTAAACTTCATAGCCATAACTCCTTCACCTTATACCTTCCTTAACCCAATCCGAAACCCACCTAAAAAAATCCACAAAAAATCCCAAGTTATTAATTATTAATGGAATTCCTTGTCGTCTCCCTATAAAATACTCGTTTCCTAGTAAAATGACCAAGTCTTCAAAGACTCTTAGTCTAGATTTTCTAACTTATATGTTAGAAAGTGATCCTAGAAGCGTCAATGAAGCAATGTTAACTCCAGAAGCTCCTTTCTAGAAAGTGTGACAACCCGCTCCAAATAATAACGGGTGGCCAGCCCTATACTACATAAATCAGGTATCTCAGATGGTACAGTCTCAACATCAACAACTAAACACTATAATATAAGGCTAACTACATGAAATCATTAAGTGCGAATTGTCAAAAATTTAAAACTTTTATTTTTAACACAACAACAAAACCAATAATGCACTCAACCAACAATATACATCTCTATGATGTGAAAAGTGCATGATCCAATAATATGAAGGAGTACCATACATTGTACAACAAAATCTCAATAAAGAAATACCCGAATATGCTGTCGGGCAACAGACAATACAATAGTCTGATAAATAAAATATGAAAGTGTTAATCTACAACACTTGAATACTAACTCAATACAACTGAATCCTAATCTAGATGTACAATAGATAGGAATCGACTAAAGCAAAGTGCCACAACAGTCCGCTACTGCCACAGCTCCACAAATCCTGAATGGAGGAATAACAAAGGCGTCCTTGCGGAGGAACACCTGAGTAATACAATATATACATGGAGGAGGAAAATATAAACGGGTCAGAACCCGAGTTTTGAAAAACAGTTTATAGCAAGTGTATAAAAATGCATAATAATTATAAATGCATTATTACATGATTTAGTTGGAATCGAACACTCCATAAAATTCAACTCACCTCTCATCTAAAGCGCGCACTAAGCGTATGCCCGTGTCTCCAAAGGGATGTCCGATTCTAATTAGGTAAGAGGATTCTAACTTAAACCCAAAAGAAGTATTTAAGTGAAACCGTCTTACCTATGTCCCAATCTACATTTACCTCAATTTTCTTTAAGTTAAATGTTTTAACTTTAATGTAATAGTTACAGTTATCATTATAATGTTCATGCGTTGAACATATAAAGTTACATGATCCAATCATGACCACATCATCACAATACACCAACAATCTCATTTACTAGAATTTTATATTCTAGTGATGCCCTTATAAGGCATGAAACCATATAAATAACTATTATATGAGTTATTAGCATCAAGAGTTAAGGACTAAACTCCTCTCGATTCTCAACACGGCACTGAGTTTCGTGCGTGGGACGTCTCGCCGAGGCGAAATCCAAACAAGGAACCCCCCCGTTACACTACTCCTGACCGTATTAATCCTCGAGGCCCATTATGCCCTCAATGCAAGATGCATGTAACCCAAATTTATTTCCAATTTTAATTAATTAATATTCCCAATTCTCAACAGTACACGGCGTTTCATGCGTGGGACGTCTCGCCGAGGCGAAATCCAAACAAGGAACCCCCCCGTTACACTACTCTTGGCACTGTCGATTGTCGGGATAGGTGATTTAGATATATAAAATTATGAGCATTAAGGACTAAACTTATCCCCGAGTTCCAACATTACACTGCGGTTCGTGCGTGGGACGTCTCGCCGAGGCGAAATCCAAACAAGGAACCCACCCGATACACTAATCCTGGCAATGTAGGTCATTGAGGTCCATTATGCCCTTGACACCCAAATACAAACACAAGCAAATAATAACCATCCAACCGAGCTATAACTCGAAGGACCTAGGCTCACATGCTATCATCTTCCAGCAGCCCATAAACGTAGCAAACTGGGGCCACCTGGCGGGGTTCAACGACACCCACCTCGTGATCAACTCACGCACACAACGTCCCAGGAAGCGGTCATAGTTCCTAACCGGCAAGTGAGAGCGACACATACCCACGACCTCTCACCCACAAAATAAATAAATATATATATCATATATGTCATTTGCTGACCACAAAGGACGACTATGACCTGGGGAATATCCACATCCTGCTTTTCTAGTCAGAATGCTCACCCTCTACGCACGAAACTTCCCAATGATAGCAAGGAGGGGGTATGCTTAACATGTATATACACCATCATATAAGGTATACATACATCCCACATAATAAAGATATACCATTTTATATAAGGTATACCTGCAACATCATATTCATTTTCATATTCATTATACGCTCTTAGGCGTAATTTGATTAACATCATTTGTTTAGTATATATCTCTCATGATACACCAATCCTCAATACTCACACATTTACCCCACTTAGTATATGCTACTAATTCTCGCTTGAAGCTCTCAGGTCGTTTCTAGTATGAATTGTCTTTCAATTCAATTTAAATTAAGGATATTCTATATCCTATTGAACCTCAATTCACATTTCTCATCATGTGAGATATCTCCCAAATCAATCATCAATAAGGATATTTCTATATCCATATGCCCATCAAATAGCATTTATTAATTTCCATTCATAATAGGGTTCAATTCATTTTATGAACCTTTTTAAAGTTATCCCGCTTGGGATTTGGATCCTAAGATCCGGCATCTCTAAGTTATTCTCATTCTCAGATCGTGAAATTTATTTATTATTACCAAATAAAATCCCAATTAGAGTGGGCTTCCCCACTTAGAAAAATACCAAAATCTATGATCGATATTACTCAAAGACTAACCTCGATACTTCGGGGATTTTCCCCCAAATTAATATACTCTGTTGGATTCTCACTTCTCCACATTAATCACTAAAACTCTTCGACGTTTACATTTAGTCTTTCAATTATCAAATAGCCTCATATATCGTCTTTTGACTCTAAGGTCTATAATCCCCTTATAAAATCACTTAATCCTTTATGATACTCTGATTATGGAAGTCCATTTACACAAACCCAAAGGGGAAGGGGATAACTTAAATTCTCAATCTTGAACCCAAAACAGGGGACCGGTCGACCGGTGCCCAAACCGCGGTCGATCGTGTTTCTATATTTTGCCTAATCTCGGAGACAGAATGCCCAACTTTGGAGGCGCGGTCGACCGGTCCTCTGTACGCGGTCGACCGGCCATAACAGATATTACGACCAACTCCATTTTTACACATTTCCAACTTCTCAAAAACTTCAACAAAACTCCATTCAACCACAAATCTTCAACCCAAACATACTCATAACATTAATATTCATTCAAGAATACTTATAAACCAATTTAAATCCTTAAATCCATTTATATATTACAAATCTAAGGTTTTTCCCCAAAAGTTAGGTCTTGTTAAACTAAACCTAAAACCCAAAAATCAATTCACAAATCATGAAATAATTGGTACACAACAATTATTTAGCAAGTTTAATCACTTGCCTCGGGTTCGTAGGGTCTGAAACCGCCTTGAGATCGCGTGGAAACCGGAAATCTCCACTTTCTCTCCCTTTTCTCCTTCTTTCTCTTCTTCTTTCTTCTTCTCTCTTCTTTCTAGGGCTTTCCTCTTTCTCTTAAGTGAGAAAGACTTCTCACGTGGCTTTTAAGCCTTAACCCACAAGACACACATCTTTAAATGATAATACACACTTTAAATGATCCGGTAACTTTAATTCGAGTCAAACGGTCCTAAATTATTTCGAAACCTAAATAGACCCCAAGTACAGTCATTTCGACTTTCTCGACCCTTTCGAAAACGATGGCACCCTCAGAATCGACATTCGACACTATTTCTGACGACTCTAAATTTTGACCTCAATTGCCAATTTAATTATTTCTCCAATAAAATATTATTTATTTCTCCCAAAATAAATAGATTGTCGACTCCAAAACCTCGGGTTGTTACAGAAAGAAGCTATAAATAGTGAAACTGAATCCATCATACAAAATCATACTTAGGAATTGGTGGATCTCCCACAAGGTAATAGACCTCTTGGCTGCAAATGGATATTCAAAAGAAAATTAAAGGTGGATGGATCAATTGAAAAATACAAAGAAAGTTGGTAGGTTGTACCAATTTTTTTAAAGTTGGTTTAGAGCTAAATCATAAACAACCGACTTTTTCTAATTCGTACCACCCATTCTTAGGTGGGTTTACGTATATTTTAGGTCGACCAACACAAGTTAGGTTGTACCACTATTTTCAAGTGGGTTTTACACCAAATCTTAGACGACCGACTTGTTCTAAGTCGTACCCCCCATTTTAGGTGGATTTATGCCTATTCTAGGCCGACCAACCCAAGTTCAATTGTACAACTTTTTTCAAGTGTGCTTTATACGAAATCTTGGGCGACCAACTTCTTCTAAGTCGTACCACCCACTCTTAGGTAGGTTTATGTCTATACTAGGTCGACCAACCCAAGTTATGTTGTACCATTGTTTTCAAGTGGGTTTTATGACAATCTTAAGTGACCAACTTGTTATTAGTCGTACCACCCCTTCTTAGATGGGTTTATGCCTATACTACGCCGAACAACCTAAGCTGGATTATACCACTGTTTTTAAGTGGGGTTTTTGATGAAGTTAAACTTGAAAGTACAATCATATCGAATTATTGTATTTATTAACATGAATCATATCTATTGAACTAGACATTTGTAAAAATAATCTATCCTACATAATGATTAAAGTAATAGGTATATATGGAATGGTCTAAACAAAAACTAATTTTTAATTTTTTCAAATTAAATATTAAACTTAAACAATTTAACCTGAAATAAAACGTTGCACCGATTTTAAACAAGTTATAATTAAATAGATCAACCAATTTTATCTCAACCTAAACATGCATTTAGGTAAATGCAGGATAAAATAAGTAAATCAACCACAATGCCCGATGTACGAAGGAAATCCAAATTAAAAAAACACTGGATGACTCAATCACGTAAATTCACTATTATACAAATTTACACAAGGCTGAAAGAAGTCTAACAAAAAAAATTGATGCCCTCGTAAGCCATGAAGCATCTTCAATCTTCAACCGCTCCATCACAGGATAATGCACAAGTCCACCCGCACAACTGCCACAACATGTGAGTCCACACACACCTCGATATGCACTGAATAGGTCAGTAACCATCATACAATACGGAGTCCACCGTATGTAAACATATCAGACATGGAATCCACCATATGAAACTTTTCTCTATATTGATGATGAGAGAATATACCAAAGGTGCCCACAAATTAGATCTCAAAACATAAACTTGGATTTAAAACAGTTTGGGTGTAAATTAGGGCTTGGGGAAAACTGAAGAGGTTTTTGGTAGAGTTTGGGAACTCAAAACATAAGTTTTTTCTCATAGAAAATTGCTGCTCCGCACTCTTATATATAGGAGGTTTTCCAAAAACGATATTAGGATGAAACACTTTGAAAAAAATCTCAAAATCTTAAAAAACACGCTAGCCCTCATTCGAATGAAGTATAGGACCTCGTTCGAACCAGTATCTAACGAGCTACCAAATAAGATTTTAGTGAAGGTCAATGTTAGTTTGTTCGAAGTTCGTTGGAACCTATTCTAATGAGGTACCTAGACTTATTTAAATGACATACCCGATGCCATTCTAACAACCTTAAGAACAAATATTTTTCTTCTAAAAATATTAAAAATAGATAAATTCGTTTTAGAAATAATTTTATAAAAACCGAAAACCCAAAAATAAAATCTCGATGGATTAAAATATTTATGCATTCATACTTGAGAGATCCTCGAAATGTGAAGACGAAATGTGGCACTAAAAATGACATGGTGATGTAGATATTCTAATTTTGTTGCTACATCTTCAAGAAACCACATCATAGACTTGAGAGGTCAACAAACTCAAGTCCTAACCTATGAATCAAAACATACAAATTGATTCTATTCGGAAATTTGTCCTCATAAATCTCTCCCTTTGGCTATTCAGGGACACAACCAAAAATAAAAACTCCTATAGGTCGTTAAGCTCATCTAAGACTCAATCCTCAATCCCAAAAAGATAAGGTACAACTTGACTAACTCATAAACCTTGAGTAGCTTTGCTCAATTGTAACTTTGTCGAATGTTGCAAACCTACACACTTAAACGCACCTTAAAATGCAAAAAGAATATAACAATATATAAATATTCATAAGAAAAAAATCCCCGTGTATATAATGATGCCCACCTAGGTAAGACGTCTCCCCCTAAGTTAAAGATCTCATCCTAAAATTAAAGTGAACTATGCCAAGTCCCCCCCTTATTGTTTAGGAATACACAAATAAAGAATGCATAATAAACCATTTCTCCCCCAAAATGTGAGAACATGTGATAAAAGTTGGAAATATATAGGAAAGAATAATACCATGCAATGGTGTAAAGTGAAACAAACACAACATGGCAACACAAGCATAAATAATCCAAACAATGATAAAAAAAATACCAATTTTGATGCAACAAATGATACCAACTTGAATACACAATAAAGCATGAGATACCAATGTAAACAAGTAACATGATATACTAATAAGATCATATATCATGCCAATTTGATTCAAAGACAAAGAACATAACAAGCATGGATTAAATGCATACACAAAGACTCAAAACAAAAATCATACCATATATATAAATATGAAAAATATACCAATGACAAATAGGCACATATTTATAGGTATAAACACTACAAATATGACACAAAACACATAATTGTTACACACTAGCATAGTATCGATGTGTCTAAACATGAGAGATGGAGTGAAGGGGAATGAACTAAAAATAAATGAATTATGGCCCAATCACTCAAAAATGTCCAAGGTGTTCTGGTTGACTGCATTAACTTTGTCGAAAAAATATTTAGCCTCACAGTGACATATGAAGTGAAATCATAAATAGACAAACAAACACAATGCACACTAGCTTAGAAAATATCTATGATTCTCAAATCAATTGCGTCAAACATGAAATGACTAGGGCTCATTGTGCAACCCCGTTGATATTCAATTTATAACACCCTCAAAATTATAGATATATCATTTTTTCACTCTCATATTTTAAAGATACCAATTTAATTAAAGAATCAATGAAACAAAATTTGTCCTTGAAAATATTTTCTTTTCTTTTGCCTCTTAATTTTTTAGGCTCTTGCCAACGATGGCCTTTCACGCAACGAAGATTTCTCCATTCGTAGCCCTATTCCGTACACACTCATATGGTTTTTACATACACAAATCCCCCAGTCATATATATATATATATATATATATATATATATATATATATATATATATATATGTGTGTGTGTGTGTGTGTGTGAAAATATTGTTAGGAGAACATATCACTTAGCTCATCTAACATATGAAGTTAAAATCCAAAAGAGCTCGTGCATGTGTGTGAGGAGGCATATGCAAAGTAAATCCATTAAGTAAGTCATTTTCAGACTACTCCATGCAAGCATGATTAAGAATAATCTAAGAATTAAAAATCATAATCAAATGTACTATCCACATAGAAACTTGGAATGGAGTGGATTCAAACACACCAATATTCCATACAAAATGTGTAAAACTAAACTACAAACAAACCAAAAATCTTTTTGAGTTTTTAAACATTTTATGACACGAAAAGAAAACAAACTCAAAGACAAACAAAATATTTTTGTATTTTTTTAATAATACACAATAAAGGAAAAATAAAAATACAAAAGACAAACATCACACAACTAGCAAACACATATAACATGAAGTACACACACTAGTGGATGAAAAAAAACACAAACACAATAACCATAAGATATAGCATTAGAAGTATCACGTGCAAGCATTCGAGAATCAAAAACTCTAACATGTAAAGCCTTCAAATTTGATTTCCTAACCCACATAGGTGTGACATGACACTCTTAGGTTATGGGAACCTCGGTGAATCTAGACTTAGACTTCATAGGACCATTTCTAAGATCAAAGAAAAATGCCTATGGTGACCTCTCTTATCGTAATGTATTCACGTGTAGACATGAGGAACGTTACCCTTGGATTGACCTTGTCTAATGTTTTTAGTAATGGGTTGACTCTCTAAAAATCATGGTTTTGACTTTAGTATCGAAAGCATTTGGAATATCAGAGACAATACCACAATTGTCATATTTGATTCGGAAGGGGCGTAACATCTTATCCAACTTTTTCGACCTAGAGCCCAAATCAAATTTGACATTACTCAAGTCTCTTAATCTCTCTTATAATTTCGCAATCCTAAACTCAAGAAAATGACGAGACTCACCAAATACTAGGGAATACTTCTTCAAAATCACCATTAATCTTAAAAGGTTATCTTTCTCCCTCTCAATAAATGCGAACTCTGCCCTAAAAGTCTTATCATGTTCCCTAAGATACTAAATCAAGGTGATCTCATCATTACTTACGACACGTTGTTTCATCCTATCTTCTAATTTTAAGTTTTCCTTTTTCAATTTCATAATTTTCGCATACACCTCACAGAAGGTAACTGGAAATTCACTCTCCTCCTCCTCCTCCTCCTCCTCCTCCTCCTCCTCCTCCTCCTCCTCCTCTTAGTCTTCTACTTATTCTCACTCTTTTCACCATCACTCACTTGAGAATAAAAACAATGGCCTCAAAAGTGTCATGCTTATAATTATCTTCATCGAAAGATTTTTTATCAAGGCTCACATGACTAGCCATGAAAGCAGTGTAATTGCTCTCAATGGGGGAATCGGGTGCCTCTTCTGAATCACATCTTCGATTTCTTACCCTCCTTTCTTAGTTTAATGGGACACTCTGTTGCCTTATGACCATAACCCTCACACCTAAGGCATCTATCCGACTCATCCCTTTTAAAATTATCATTACAATATTTAGGGAATTCTATAGCATTATTAAAGTTACTTTTCTCAAACTTCTTTTCATCTTTCGATTGTTTTTCAAACTTGAGAAATATCTTAAAACTTTTCGCAAACATGGACATATCATCATAATTGAGGTAATACTTATTATTCAAAACACGTGTTTTCTCTTTCTGGGCTTTCAAAGCAATGCCCATGTCTTTCTTCATCTCATTGGAGGAAAACATGCCAAGCTCATAAGTTTGAAGATCACCTATAATCTCTTCGAGTTTTGCAGAGTCCAAAGTACCCAAGGAATTTAACATTGTAACTTTTGAATTAAATCTTTATAGCAAGGTACTTAAGATTTTCTTGACTACACGAGTTTTGGGTATTTACTCTCCCAAGTTAAACGATGAGTTCACAATATCGAACAACTTAGCGTTGAACTCATCAAAGGATTCACTCTCCTCCATCCTAACGGTTTCAAACTGAGTGGTGAGGTTTTAGAGTTTCAAATCCTACCGTCATAAGTGAGTTGGAGTATATCCCAAGCCTCTTTAGACGTTTCACATGTCATAATACGGTGGAACTCATCCGGTGTGACCGCACAAAATAAAGCATTTAGGCCACGCGAATTATTATTGGACAATTTAAGCTCATCCTCACTCTAGGTTTCAACGGGTTGGCTAATTTTATAATCACCAACTAAGGATGTGGGTGGGGACCAACCCTTAGCTGCCTCTTTCCATACCTACTCATCTAACGACTTAAGTTCTGATTTCATACGCGCTTTCTAGTACGTGTAGTTAGACCCATCAAATAAAGGTGGTCTAGAAAATGATTGACCCTCTATATAAGAACCGCTAAAATTCATGCCTAAACACGGATCTAATACAATAACTTAGAGTGTGTTTGATAACACTAATTTTCCATGAAAAATACAATATATGGAGTCATTTTCCATCTTTTGAATGTTTGGTAAACAAAATTTTTCATGGAATTGATTTCCTTAAAACAACTCACAGAACCACTTTTTTCACAAAAAGGTGGAATTAAAAAACCTCCTCTCACATTGTTATTCATTTTCCAGGGAAAAGAATTTCCACGCCAAAAAAATTGATAAAAAATCCAAAAAATGAGTAAAAACCCAAAGATAATGAAAAAAATTCATAATGTGAATAAAAACCCAAAAATAATGAAAAAAAATCCAGAAAGTGAATAAAAACCCCAAAATAATGAAAAAATACATAAAGTGAATAAAATCCTATGAAGCACGGACTCGACGCGTTCAAACATGTTCAAACGTGTCCCAGCGCGTCGAAAACATGTTCAAATGTGTCCCAGCGTGTCGGCAACATGTCAACGCGTATCGCGTGTCGGACTCATGTCAAGGCTAACTCGTGGCTTCCGAGAGAGTGTCGGTGCTTCTTAGATAAAATTGCAAAAATAATGAAAAAAATTCAAAAAGTGAAATAACCTCCCCAAAAAATGAAAAAAATCCAGAAAGTAAATAAAAAACCTATAAAATTTGAAATAAATCCAGAAAATGAATAAAACCCCAAAAATAAAATTAAAAAATCCAGAAAGTGAATAAAACCACCAAAAACAATGAAAAAAAAAACATAAAGTGAATAAAATCCCAAAAAATGAAAAAAAAATCCATAAAATGAATAAAATCCAAAAATAATAAAAAAAATCCAGAAAGTGAATAAAACCCCCAAAATAATGAAAAAAAAATTCAAAAACAGAATAAAAAACTCAAAATAATGAAAAAAATACAGAAAGTGAATAAACCCCCCCAAAAATGAAAAAAATCCATAAAGTGAATAAAAACAAAAAAATAATGAAAAGTTTCTAGAAAGTGAATAAAAAACCCCCAAAATAATGAAAAAAATTTAGAAAGTGAATAAAATCGCCAAAATTCCAAAACGTGAATAAAGCCCTCCCAAAAATGAAAAAAAAATCTAGAAAGTGAATAAAAACCCAAAAATATTTAAAACAAAAATCTAAAAAGTGAATAAATTCTCAAAAATAATTAAAAAAAATCCTGAATGTGAAATAAAACCCAAAAAATAATTTAAAAAATTCTAGATAGAGAATAAACACCAAAAAATAATGAAAAAATACGGAAAGTAAATAAACCCCCCAAAATAATTAAAAAAATCCAGAAAGTGAATAAAACCCCCAAAAATAAGGGGCATATACCAAATAGTCCCTTAAACTTCTTTTAATACATGTATAGTCCAAGCCTTTTTATTTTGCACCAAAAAGTCCTTCACCATGCCAAAAAGGTTTTACCATGCCACTGGTGCCGACCTTTAAAGATAAGAGAATAAATGACTTTTTGGTACAAAATAAAAGACTTTGACTAAATGTGTATTTATAAATATTTGAGGGACTTTTTGATATTTGACCCAAAAAATAATGAAAAAAATACAGATAGTGAATAAAAATTTAAACATAATGAAAAAAATCTAGAAAGTGAATAAAAACCCAAAATAATGAAAAAAATATAGAAAGTGAATTAAAAAGTCCAAAATTTATTAATTAAGAAAATAAATAACAGAAAATTTAAAAAATACATAAAATAAAGAGGCATATACCAAATAGTCCCTTGAACTTTTTTTAATACACGTTTAGTCCAAGCCTTTTTATGTTGTACCAAAAAGTCCTTCACCATGCCAAAAAAGTTTTACCATGCCGCTGGCATGAATCTTTAAAAGATAAGAGAATAAGAGACTTTTTGGTACAAAATAAAAGGCTTGGACTAAATATGTATTAAAAAATGTTTGAGGGATTTTTAAGTATTTGATCGTAAAATAAATATTACTCCCAGAATTAATTTAAAAAAACACCAGAATATAAAAAAATGAGAAAAAAGAGACTTCAATAAAAACATAAAAATAATGAAAAAATCCAGAAAATACAGAAAATGAATAAAAAATAGAAAACAAATATTAACCCCTGAATTAATATTAAAAAACACCAAGAATTTTATTAAAAAGTCAGAAATTTATTAATTTAAAAAAATAAAAGAAAATAAAAAAGTGCTCAAAAAATTTAAAAAATAGAAATGAATAAATACCCTAGAAAAGAAATAAAAATGCAAATATTTGAAAAAAAATAAAAATAAAACAAGAGAATTAAAAAAAAAAGAACAGACCTGGCGACACGGGGGGACGAAACAGTTGGGGGTTGAGATGCCGGTGGGGGCGTGGTGGATTTGATTTTTATTCATTTTTTTAATTTTTCCTAATACTTCGAATACATTTTTTCTATTTTTTATATTTAATACCTGGTTAATATTTATTTTCTGATCTTTTATCCATTTTTTATGATTTTTTTTTAAATTTTAGTTATTTTTTTATTAATATTCTGGAATTTTTATTAATTTTCTGCTATTTTTATTAATTTTCTGGGATTTTTATTAATTTTCTGTTTTTATATATATTTTCTACTTTTTTTTCATGAAAAATATTAGAAATCAAACACACAAAAGATGGAAAATAGAACATTTTCCACCTGGAAAATAATTGCAATCAAACAACACCAACAAAATTTTTCCATGGAAAATATTTTCAAGTTTTTATTTTTATGGAAATTGACTCTTAGGAGTTATTTTTCATCTTATTTATTTAAATTTCTAATACCAATTTGAAGTAATAGGTATATACAAAATTATCTAAACAAAAGCCAGTTTTTAATATTTTCAAATTAAATATTAAACTTAAACAATTTAACCCAAAGTTAAACATTGCACCGATTTTAAACAAATTATGATTACATAGATTAACCAAATTTATCTTAACCTAAACATGCATCCAGATGAATTCAAGGTAAAATAAGTAAATCAACCACACCGCCCGATGTACGAGGAAAACTCAAATGGAAAAGTCATCGAAAGATCCAACCATAAAAAGTCACTATGATACAGATTTACACAAGAGTGATAGAAGGCTTATACAAGAACTTGATGTCCACAAAAACCTTGATGCATCTTTAGTCCCCAACCTTTCCTCCACAGGACAGTGAAGGAATCCACCCGGGCAACTGCCACAATGTGTGAGTCCACACGCCTCGGCATCCACCGAACAACTCAACAACTATCACACAATACGGAGTCCATCGTAGTAAACAGATTAGGCACGAAATCCATCGCACGAATTTTGTCTATCAAGACGATGAGAGAATAAACTAAAGGTATCCACAAACTAAATCTCAAAGCATAATATGATGAAACTTCGATCTAAAACTGTTTGGGTGTAAACTAGGGTTTGGGTAAAATCGTAGAGCTTTTTGGTAGAGTTTGGGAACTCAAAACATAAGTTTTTATCTCATAAGAACTGTTGTTCCGCACTCCTCTTTATAGGAATTTTTCAAAGAAAGAGATTAGGATGAAACCTTTTTGAGAAAATCTCAAAATATTAAAAAAATTTGCTAGCTCGTTTGAACGACTTTGAATCTCGTTTTAATAAAGTATACTGTCGAGCCCCGACTTAATTTTGTTAAACTCATCCTTTTAATTAGAGATAAATTGGCTTAAACAATGCTTTAATTTAAATCTCTAAGGAAAAATAGCATAATTTTTTTTCCAAAGGTATGTATAGATGAAAACATAACTGCCTTTACTTATAACTTGTAAGTACTACATAACTTTACATAACCAAGATCCTTAGTTTAATAATTACACAAAATAAATCTTGATATTCAAAACATACTAAATATCCGTCACTCCCCCGTTTTAAGGTCCTAACTTGGCAGTGAACTCCAAATTATGAGCATACCTGAAACAAAATATTATAGGAGTGTAAGCTATAAAGGCTTTGTGAATGACCACATACCACACATATAGCCAACTTGAATAACCATTTTTATTTTGTTCTAATGCTATAACCCGACAGGAATTGTGAAACTCTCACAAGCCTGGACCGACCACAGTCCAATTAACCCACCACATCCCTTTATTAGGCCCGAGTACACAAACCTTTAAGCTGGATTAACAGGACCACCACATCCCGTAGGACCCACCACACTCCTTAACATTAGATAAAGGACTCACTAGTCCATATCATTATATAACATCGCATAACATTTTTAATCATATGCATATGTTTCATAAATATAACATCACTCCCATAAACATTCAACACATGTATTTGACTACACATTTCCATATAAAAATATAAGCGTTTATATTTCATAGGGAAGGTCACTCATCTTGGATTTAGTGCTAAGATTAATACCAACTACTTTCTTGGTATGGTAGTATTAGTTGCTTCCCTACCTAACAAGTCAATGTCGTTAGTATTTGAATACACCGATTAACATAAAATCCAGTAATACATCACATCATTTGATCAATCAGAAATAATTAAGGAGGAATTAAATATGACACTTCACATTTCTATAATACCCAATTAATTAGGGTTATAACACAATTTACAAAATTAAATTACGAATTTGCTAGACAAAGTTATGCCCATTTTATTACCACTTTTTCCAAATCGTTTCTCAAGAAAAACAACAACACAACTTCAACTTCCTGGAATTCTCATAATTTTTATACCACATACATTTCCATGATATTACACCCAATATAAGTAAACACATTTAATAATACAAATTTAATGTTTCATAATTTTTAGGGCTCATTTTCTATGTCGAGAAAAACGTCAAACACCTGGTATGCATTCTTGCTTCTTTAGGGCAGATTTTAAACCAAAATTTCAAACTATCACCAAAGGTTCATTCCTTGGTATTTTTATACAATTTTTGTATATGTTATACATGTATGAGTATATTTTACTCTCCAACTTGAATCACTCAATTCCAATAAGTATTCCATGATATGTGCCATTTTTAGAATAACTAGGTCAAAATAGAACATTAAGGCATAACTTAACATTTTTAAGCATACATAACCTTGACCTTGAGTATAATTCATGGAAACATATAATAAACATGTTTTAGTAGAAATATACATCATAATAATGAATTTTCTAAATCAAAATGCTTTACGAAAAGATGATGTAAACTTAGGACTTTAAAGTATGCATTTACGATCCTAGCTCCAGTTCTAACTTATGTTCTCAACCCATCCTTATTCCAACACAATTCAGCAATATGGGTATCATTAAAATATATATCTAAATTAAAAATAAAAACATGACAAGTATAGAACTCATCCATCTGACCAACTTTAATAAAGATGTAATTACCTTACGAGGATTCCTCGATTTATAGAAAATTTCCAAAGATTTCTTCCTTAACTTTCTTCTCTTTCTCTCTCTTTAGGCAAAACTTGTTATTTCTTATGAGGAAGAAGACATACCTCTCATTTATAATCATAAATACGTTGTATAGTGGTCCAATAGCAATAGGGGTAGTGGTAACACGTGATTGGTGGGATGAAAGGTCGAATTAGACAATTCCATTAATGGCACATTTGTCCCACCTTGGTAAAATTACCAATACTCACTATCATGTGCCCCAATTTACTCCCTCTTTGTGTATATGAGTAGATAACTTAAACATCTACAACTTTCATATTTTGTGTTTTCCCAAAACCATAAAATTAAATGCATAATTTGGGCTCGAACAGGAAAGTAGCAATTTACCGAAAATCTCAAAACTTTCACATTTGGCAACCAGACATTGCCAATTTCGTATCAAAACCCTAATTTACTTTTATAAACATACTCGTGCATTAAAAACATAATTTATGATGCATTAACCACATAACTAATCATATGTTTTAAACATGGTATCCCCGATCATAAGCTCAATTAGCACCTAATGTAAACAACACATATATCACATGAGCATGCATCCCCTAAACATGATAATTAACATGTTTAACACACATAACCAATCTATAACTTATAACTCCTAAGTTATAATTAACCTTCCTAATCATGTTTTAGGGCCTTACAATTCTACCCCTCTTATAAAAATTTCGTCCTTAAAATTTAACGCATAAGAAACTTACCAAATAGAAGAGGATATTACTTCTTCATGTTATCCTTCCCTTCCCAGGTGCCATACTCCACATTCTGATTTCTCCACATCACTTTAACTAGTTAAATGGTTTTACTACGTAACACTTGCTCCTTTCGATCTACAATAGCAATTGGTTCCTCCACATAGGTTAACTCATCTTGAAGCTCTATCGGTTGTGAGATAAACACATGTGAAGGATCGGGCACATACTTACGTAACATGGATATATGAAAAACATCGTGTATCCGGGACAATTCTGGTGGTGACGCCAATTTATAAGCTACAGCTCCAACCCGTTTCACTATCTCATAAGGGCCAATGTACCTGGGACTTAACTTTCCCTTCTTCCCGAATCTCATCTCTAAGGAGAAACACGTAGGAATACTCGATCACCTTCCTCAAATTTTAATTCTTTCCTTCGGTTGTCTGCATAACTTTTTTATCTACTTTGCGCCACCTTTAAGTGATTATGGATAACATTGATCTTTTCAGTAGTCTGTTGTACAATTTTTAGCCCAAGAAGTTTTCGTTCTCATACTTTAGTCCAACACACTGGAGTTCTGCATTTTCTCCCATATAAAGCTTCATAATGAGCCATATCAATACTCGAATGATAGCTATTATTATAAGCAAAATCTATTAGTGGCAAATGTTCATCCTAACTCCCTTTGAACTCCAATACGTAGATTCGTAACATGTCTTCAAGTGTTTGGATCGTTCTTTCAGACTGCCCATCAGTTTGAGGATGAAAAGCTGTACTAAATTTTAATTTAGTCCCCAAAGCTTGTTGTAAACTAGGCCAAAAGTGAGAAGTAAACTTAGGATCTCGATCAGAAATAATAGAAACAGGTTCACCATGCAATCTGATAATCTCATCCACATATAATTTGGCATATCTATCCACGGAGTAAGTAGTTTTAACAGGAAGAAAATGTGCAGACTTAGTCAACCTATCAATGATAACCCAAATATAATCAAACCCTCGTGATGATTTTGGTAAACCTATAACAAAATCTGTAGTAACATGCTCCCATTTCCACTCAGGAATAGGTAAGGGTTGTAGTAAACCACTTGGCTTCTGATGCTCCACCTTCACCTGTTGGCAAACTAGAAATCTAGCAATAAAATCTACAATGTCGTGTTTCATTCCCGGCCACCAATAACATTGTTTCAAATCTCTATACAGTTTTGTGCTCCCTAGATGCATAGCATATAAAGAAAAGTGGGCTTCCTCTAAAATTGTTCTTCTTAAATCAGGCACATTAGGTACACACAAATGGTTTCCGTACATAACAATGTCATCATCCCGAATAGAAAATTCATTTGCTTTACCCTTTTTCATATTATCTCTAACTTTCTCCAATTCTGTATCTCCTGCCTGTGCTTGTTTTATCCAGTCTATCAACGTGGGTCTAACATTTAAATGTGCTACTATTCCGTAAGACTCATTCGAAGTTAATTCCACCCCTATTAAAGCTAACTCTCTCAGCAGGTCAACTCGAATACAATAAATACAAGATACTATGCCTAAAGATTTTCTACTCAAAGCATCAGCAACAACATTAGCTTTACCTGGATGGTGATGTATCGTGCAATCATAATCTTTTATAAGTTCCATCCACCTTCTTTGCCTCAAGTTCAAGTCTTTTTGTGTAAACAAGTATTTTAAGCTTTGATGGTCAGTAAAAATTTCACAACTAACACCATATAAGTAGTGTCTCCATATTTTTAATGCAAAAACTACTACAGCCAACTCAAGATCGTGTGTAGGGTAGTTGCGTTCATGTATCTTTAACTGTCGAGAAGCAAAAGCAATTACCTTTCCATGCTGCATTAACACACAACCGAGTCCTTGATACGAGGCATCACTATAAATAACTAAACCTTTTGTACCCGTTGGGATAGTCAATACTGGAGCTGATGTCAACTTACCCTTTAAATTTTCAAAGCTTTTATCACAATCTCCACCCCACACAAACTTGTTCTCCTTTCTGGTAAGCTTAGTTAATGGCAATGCAATAGAAGAAAACCCCGGTATGAACCTCCTGTAATAGCCCGCCAATCCCAAAAAGCTACGTATCTCTGTCACACTAGTTGGTCTTTCCCAATTCATTACTGCTTCAACCTTCTTGGGATCAACACAAATACCATCAGCAGAAATAACATGCCCCAAAAATACTACCCTGTCTAGCCAAAATTCACATTTAGAAAATTTAGCATACAACTGCTTCTCTCGTAAGGTCTGTAAAATAATACGCAGATGGTGTTCGTGCTCATCCCTACTACGGGAATATATTAAAATATCATCAACGAAGACAATGACAAAAGAATACACGTATGGGTGAAATATACGATTCATCAAATCCATAAATACGGCCGGTGCATTTGGTAACCCAAATGGCATGACCAGAAATTCATAATGTCCATACCTGGAATGAAAAGCAGTTTTAGAAATGTCACAATCTCTTACTTTCAATTGATGATATCCGGATCTGAGATCGATCTTGGAAAACACTTTGGCTCCTTGCAACTGATCGAACAAGTCATCAATGCGGGGTAGTGGGTATTTATTACGGATAGTCACCTTATTCAGTTGACGATAATCGATGCACAACCTCATGGTTCCATCTTTCTGCTTCACAAACAACACTGGGGCTCCCCATGGTGATACATTAGGCCTTATAAAACCACGATCTAACAAATCTTGCAACTGTATCTTTAGCTCTTTTAATTCTGCAGGTGCTATACGATATGGTGCAATAGATATTGGTGCAGTTCCTAGTACCAACAAAATCGAAAATTCCACCTCATGGTCTGGTGCTAACTCTGGGAGTTCTTTTGGGAAGACATCTGCAAACTCATTAACTACTGGTATATCTGATAGTTTTCCAGCCTCTCGTCGTGTGTCCACCACATGAGCAAGATAACCCTCACATCCTTTCCTTAGCAATTCATAACATTTTGTAGCAGAGATCAAACATGTTGGGGTGACATTTCGTTCCCCAATAAATTTAAATTCAGGTTCACCCGGTAATCGAAACACTACCTCCTTTTTAAAGAAATCCAAACATACATGATATGAGGCTAACCAATCCATACCCAGTATTACATCAAAGTCGCGCATATCGAGAGGTAATAAGTCAACTAGTAATTCTTTTTCACCCACTCGCACCACACACTCCCTATATACCCTCTCAATAAAAACCAACCCCCCCACTGGAGTAACAATAGCTAAACCAGAATCTAATGATGATAATGGTTTATTAAGATGTAACAGATAAAGCAAAGACACAAAAGAATGTGTAAAACCAGGATCTATCAACACATAAGCATCTTTATCACCAATAGGAAGTGTACCTGTCACTACGTTAGGCATAGCTTGTGCATCTTGTTGCGTCAGTGCAAACACTCTTCCTTGGCCTTGACTTTGCGATATACCTCTTCTACCTCCCCTGGGTACATTCTGTGTAGAACTCCTACCTCCTACTGCCACACTCCCAACTGATGTTGTAGCTCCCATCGCTGGACAATTCTTGCGTAAGTGCCCCGGTTGATGACAATGGAAATATAAAGGTGTCGTCTCAGCTATTGTACACTCTCGAGACATGTGCCCTTGATCACCACATCTATAACAAAATATGGCCCTCGGCACCAACACAGATGCATTTTCTGATCGATTCATCCCAGTCCTTCCACCTCGAGCTTGAAATCTTCCACGTGAACTTCTATTATTTTTAAATTCTTGGCCCTTAGGTACTCCTCATGCTACACTCTGAGTTGAGGTTCCCGTCTCCCATCCATATGATCTTATAACATCATGTCTATCTTTCTTCGAGTGTTCAGCTTGCATTTCTTTCATTGACTTTTCTGACACCATGGCCCTATCAACCAAGTCCACATAATCTATGATCTTCTTATTAGCAACCATGCTTTTTATCTCTACACTCAGTCCAGTTTGAAACCGATCACATTTACTTTCTTCCATCCTCACAAAGTCAGGTGAAAATCTAGATAAGGATATAAATAAAGCTTCATACTCTGCCACTGTTCGGTTCCCCTGTTTCAACGTGATAAATTCTTCCTCTTTCTCTTTCCTATAAAGCCTTGGGAAATATTTTTCAAAGAACACCTTCACAAACCTCTCCCATGTAATTGGTGGAGGATTTGCTGGCCCTACTCCCCCAATCATAGTAAGTAACCTCTCTGTAGCATCCCACCATAACTTTGCATCATTCTCCAATCTAAAAGTTGCTAACAAAACCTTTTGTTCATCTCGCACTTCCATCACCTTGAATATTGTTTCCATTTTTCGAATCCACCCCTCTGCCACTAACGGATCCGTAGTCCCAGTAAATGCTGGCGGATTTAACTTCATGAACCTCTCATGCAATTTGTCCCTATCCCCACCATGTTATCCACCTCTTGCTTGTTCCATAAGTTGTGCCACAGCACGTAATATTCTTCCCACATCATCAACAGGTTGTTGTTGCACCTCTGGTTCATCCACTTCAATAGGTCTATGTCCTTGCTGACTATTAGGTACATAGGATGCCTCACCCTCTACTCTATCATGCGGCTCGTGTGGATCCATCACTCACTGCAATATAATTAACTAAAACAAAATATAATAGCAGCAATTTAATATTAACATTGTTAGCCAAAATCCAGATGCATACCAAACTCAATTTCTAGTGTCCACTACCAATCTAGACCCTCACACCCTATCCAGAACCTAATAACCACACTCTCATACCAAGTTGTCGAGCCCCGACTTAATTTTGTTAAACCCATCCTTTTAATTAGAGATAAATTGGCTTAAACAATGCTTTAATTTAAATCTCTAAGGAAAAATAGCATAATTTTTTTTCCCAAAGGTATGTGTAGATGAAAACATAATTGCCTTTACTTATAACTTATAAGTACTACATAACTTTACATAACCAAGATCCTTAGTTTAATAATTACACAAAAGAAATCTTGATATTCAAACCATACTAAATATCCATCACTCCCCCGTTTTAAGGTCCTAACTTGGCAGTGAGCTCCAAATTATAAGCATACCTGAAACAAAATATTATAGGAGTGTAAGCTATAAAGGCTTAGTGAATGACCACATACCACACATATAGCCAATTTGAATAACCATGTTTATTTTGTTCTAATACTATAACCCAACAGGAATTGTGAAACTCTCGCAAGCCTGGACCGACCACAGTCCAATTAACTCACCACAGTTATTAGGGACCACCACATCCCTTTATTAGTCCCGAGTACACAAACCTTTAAGTTGGATTAACAGGACCATCCCGTAGGACCCACCACAGTCCTTAACATTAAATAAATGACTCACTAGTCCATATCATTATATAACATCGCATAACATTTTTAATCATACGCATATGTTTTATAAATACAACATCACTCCCATAAACATTCTAACACATGTATTTAACTACACATTTCCATATAAAAATATAAGCGTTTATATTTAATTGGAAAGGTCACTCACCTTGGATTTAGTGCTAATATTAATACCAACTACTTCCTTGGTATGGTAGTATTAGCTGCTTCCCCACCTAACAAATCAATGTCGTTAGTATTTGAATACACCGATTAACATCAAACCCAGTAATACATCACATCATTTGGTCAATCAGAAATAATTAAGGAGGAATTAAATATGACACTTCAAATTTCTATAATACCCAATTAATTAGGGTTCTAACACAATTTA
This sequence comes from Sambucus nigra, assembly GCA_949130495.1. Taxonomy (NCBI): domain Eukaryota; kingdom Viridiplantae; phylum Streptophyta; class Magnoliopsida; order Dipsacales; family Adoxaceae; genus Sambucus; species Sambucus nigra. The sequence continues at coordinate 500,924,264 of OX422219.1, forward strand.
CAGAATTAAATTACGAATTTGCTAGACAAAGTTATGCCCATTTTATTACCACTTTTTCCAAATCGTTTCTCAAGAAAAACAACAACACAACTTCAATTTCCCGGAATTCTCATAATTTTTATACCACATAAATTTCCATGATATTCCACCCAATATCAGTAAACACATTTAATAATACAAATTTAATGTTTCATAATTTTTAGGGCTCATTTTCTATGTCGAGCAAAACGTCAAACACCTGGTATGCATTCTTGCTCCTTTAGGGCAGATTTTAAACCAAAATTTCAAACTGTCACCAAAGGTTCATTCCTTGGTATTTTTACACAATTTTCGGATATGATATACATGTATGAGTATATTTTACTCTCCAACTTGAATCACTCAATTCCAATAATTATTCCATGATATATGCCATTTTTAGCATAACTAGGTCAAAATAGAACATTAAGGCATAACTTAACATTTTTAAGCATACATAACCTTGACCTTGAGTATAATTCATGGAAACATATAATAAACATGTTTTATCAGAAATATACATCATAATCATGAATTTTATAAATCAAAATGCTTTACGAAAAGATGATGTAAACTTAGGACTTTAAAGTATGCACTTACGATCCTAGCTCCAGTTCTAACTTATGTTCTCAACCCATCCTTATTCCAACACAATTCAGCAATATGGGTATCATTAAAATATATATCTAAATCAAAAATAAAAACATGACAAGTATAGAACTCATCCATCTGACCAACTTTAATAAAGATGTAATTACCTTACGAGGATTCCTCGATTTATAGAAAATTTCAAAAGATTTCTTCCTTAACTTTCTTCTCTTTCTCTCTCTTTAGGCAAAACTTGTTATTTCTTATGAGGAAGAAGACATAACTATCATTTATAATCAGAAATACGTTTTATAGTGGCCCAATAGCAATAGGGTTAGTGGTAACACGTGATTGGTGGGATGAAAGGTCGAATTAGACAATTCCATTAATGACACATTTGTCCCACCTTGGTAAAATTACCATTACTCACTATCACGGGCCCCAATTTACTCCCTCTTTGTGTATATGAGTAGATAACTTAAACATCTACAACTTTCATATTTTGTGTTTTCCCAAAACCATAAAATTAATATGCCTAATTTGGGCTCGAACAGGAAAGTAGCAATTTACCGAAAATCTCAAAACTTTCACATTTTGCAACCAAACATTGCCAATTTCGTATCAACACCCTAATTTAATTTTATAAACATACTCATGCATTAAAAACATAATTTATGATGCATTAACCACATAACTAATCATATGTTTTAAATATGGTATCCCCGATCATAAGCTCAATTAGCACCTAATGTAAACAACACATATTTCACATGAGCATGCATCCCCTAAACATGATAATTAACATGTTTAACACACATAACCAATCTATAACTTATAACTTCTAAGTTATAATTAATCATGTAATTAACCTTCCTAATCATGTTTTAGGGCCTTACATATATAATGTCATTCGAACCTGTATCCAACGAGTTATCAAATGAGATTCCAATGAAGGTAAAAGTTAGTTCATTCGAAGTTCATTGGAACCTGTTCTAATGAGGTACTTAGACTCGTACGAATAACATACCCAATGTCGTTCCTAAACCTTGCAAACAAATATTTTCTTCTAAAAATATTAAAAAGTTTTATAATAATTTATAAACATTTTAAAAATAATTTTATAAAAACCTAACACCTAAATATAAAATATCCTATTAAAAAATATTTACGCATTCAAACCTGGGAGATCCTCAAAACGTGGCACTAAACATGGCTCGATGATGTAGATCTTCTAACTTAGCTGCTATGTCTTCAAGAAACCACGTCATAGGCTTGAAAGGTAAGCACACTTAAGTCCTAACCTAAGACTCAAAGAGTTTTTTCCAAACACGAATAAGTCAAAACTTACAAATTTTCTCTTTTCGAAAATTTGTCCTTAAAATGATAAAACTTCCTTAGGTTCATGGCGTTCCATAACCTAGGTATTTTTGTGTTGTCCAACTCCTCTATGTGGTATTATGGCCATCCGAGTATTCCTATGGCATGGGTTAGCCCCAGAAGGGAGAGAGAAGATGGGGAAATCCCTTTTGCCGTGTGGGGATATGATGATATAATTCCTCTTTTCGCCACTCGTGCGATCTTCGTGGGCTGTCACGGATATAAATCGATCTTCATCAAAGGGGAGGAAAATGTAGGGAATGGATTCGCCAACCTATCTTGCTTAAAATAGGCAAACAAATGTAGCCGACCCCAAAATAACAACATCAAAATACAAACTGATGCATATAAAACTAAATGAATCAAGGGTCTGGGGACTAAGTTATGAAATGGAAAGGTGTTAGGCACCCATTCCGACCTTTCGGGGCCTCATGGGATACAATGATGTTCTCCATTTTCTACAAGATGTGAATCATGTGTACAATGTGTGTGAAGTAAAAATAAGCGAAAAAAAGGAATCATCTTACTCACGTTCTGGGAATGAAGGAGAGTAGTCATCGTAAGGAGTACATGAAAGAAAGAGAATAATAGTAAATGTGATGTTAGTGACAACCGAATCACGATTCACTATGAGAAAGTGAATGTTCATGTCGGGTGGAAATACTAATATGTAGGGGTGTATATATACGCAATACTGCAAAATATGAGAGGTAAACAAAGATAACATAATACGTAAAATAAAACTCAAATCCCGATATTGACTCGGGATGTTTATGTAGACAAAATAAGCATCAAAGTCCACGTAGTTCGACATATCAAATTTAGGACTCATATTTAATTGTTTTTGTAAATAGGTACTCAAGTGTAAAAGTGTGGAGAAAGTGAGAAAATCCTACTTTTGGAGTTCATAAGTAAACCTTTTTATTAATCTTTTTTTATTTATGAAAATATATTATGTGAATACTAGTAACAAAAATGGATATTAGTTGATGTGAGATAATGGAGTAAGAATAAAGGATATAAAAAATGGAAGAAAAGTAAATAAACCACACTAATTGAATGAATTAGAAAAGAGTGAGAGTAGACCTCCCAGAAGATTTTGCTACTGATTTTTGAAGGAAAATAGGATGATTTTATAGTGGTAGGATGATGGTGGAGTAGGGGTGAGGTAAGTGGCAAAAGGTGTTATGAAAATGAGGTAAGAGAGGTGAAAGTGATGTTAGAAACTTGGATTTTTTAGAGTGACGATGCATTAATTTCGAGGAAGGAATGTTCTGATTGCCAGGTCATAACCTCTTTAAAAAGTAAAAGTTAGGATTTTAGGGGGTGGTGATTGGCATAGGACCTGGTTTGCCTATCGACATACCCCTGTCTTGTTAGTGAAGTAAAGTACATCCCTGCTTATAAGTAGGGGTCTAGGGTGCCTACAGGTAGTCTGAAAAGGACTCTTTTAGAAGATGGGCATAAAATCCAAATCGTAAGTCCAAGTCATGTAGGCCGGGATCATTGGAAGATAAATATGTAAATCTATAGGCCACTCCCATATTTAAGAGTTTACTAAAGTCAAATGGAGCTCGAAAGCGTCTGATGGCCTCTAGATGGGGGTTCTCGGAGTAAAAAGGGGAGTACGTATGAACCGTGTGGATGATTCACATACGGTATGGACTATTGGAAATGGGATTCAGAGCCCTATGAAGGTGAAATTTGATCAAGGTGGAGAGTTGACCAAAGTCAAATCGAGTTCAGGAGCACCCGATGGCATTTGGATTAAGGTTTGTAGTAAAGAGGTGGGTACGCGCGAACTGTGAGACAATTTGCACATGGCAGGGACCGTTGGAAAGGGTATTCAGAGCCCCATGAAAGTACAAAAGCTTCACTCGAGTTGGAGGGTTGACCAAAGTTAAATAGGGATCGAGAGTATCGGATAACCTCTAGCTCAGGGTTTAGAGGAGGACCTAAGGTCTAGGGGTCAGAGGAGAACTATTATGGATGTAAGGAGGTATTTAGAGGGTACTAGGATGGGGTTTATACAGAGCCCCTCGACGGGTGAGCTTGGAACAACTGGAGGTCATCAAAAGATAGACACCTCATCGATGTTTAAGAGTTTTATAGGGTTGAAGCTTCTGCTGGGGATTTAAAGGCGATCGATTTAAAAGAGTTGAGGACAATTCTACGGACCTAAAGAGTTGAGATGAACGATTCATAGGGTCGAGCTCAATACTGCAGACCATATTCAATTATGTGGAACTAAAGATTTGAGATGACTGATTCAGAGGGTCGAGGACGATTTTGTGGACCCAGTTCAATTCTTCGAACTTAAAGAGTTGATATGAGCGATTCAGATGGTCGAGGTCGATTCTGTAGACCGAGGTCAATTCTGGGGACTTAAAGAGTTGCGATGACCGATTCAGAGGGTTGTGGTCAATTCAAAAAACCTAGGTAAATTCTGTGGACCTAAAGAGTTGAGATGGCCGATTCAGAGGGTCGAGGCTGATCAACCACCTGATAGGATTTTCTTTACAATGTAAGGACTGCTCCAGTTGGGATTGAACTTTCCTCTCGAATCCTAGATGGGTTCTATGATTTCCTTGAGGGCAAGATCTCCTTCTTGGACACCGCGGACCTTGACCTTTTTATTTGAATGATATTTCAATACGACGATGGTACCCTTGTATGTGATATATATATCCTTTGATCTAAGGGAAAAAGTTCATCGTAACGGTTTCACTGCTAATCTTCTTCGCTGACTCGACTTTTGAGCATAACCTTTAGGGACAGTTTTTCAAGTTCAACTGCTAGTAACGCCTCCATACCATATACCAAAGAGTAAGGAATAGCCCCAGTTGGTGTTCTTATGGTCATACAGTGGCCCCGATAGGCATATGGGATCCGATCGATCTAGTTTTTGCAGCTTGCGGTCATCTTGTTATGATGGTCTTAAGGCTTTTATTGGCGACTTCGACAATCGCATTGGTTTGCGATCGGTAAGGAGAGGATTTAAGCCTTTAGATTTCATACTCATCAACTAGTTTTATAACCTCAACTTAGAAATGTATCCCATTCTCTGATACCAACTCATAGGGAACTTCATAACTGGAGATGATGTACTTTATGATGAATTTAAATATTTTTTTGCATTCAGTACCACATATGATTCAACTTCAACCCATTTTGTGAAGTAATCGATTATGACCAAGATGAATACATGTCTGTTTGAAGCCTTAGGAGTGACTTTCTCGATGATGTCTATGCCCCAAGTGGAGAAAGGTTAGGGAAAAGTTATGTTATACAACTCCCAAGGAGATAAGTTCTGAAGGTTGGCAAATAGTTAGCATTTGAGGAATTTTCGGATGTAAGCAGCGCGGTCTTAAAAAATGGTGGTGCAGTAATATCCTTGATAAATGATCTTCTTGGCAAGCATATGATCGTTCAAGTGGGGTCCATGATCCCCACTTCTATGCAATGTAAGTGGGTTCCATCGAAATTTCTTTTAACGAATTCCTTATCGCAAATGATGTAATGAGCGACTAACCTACGAAGGGTCGCACGGTATTTCTTGTAAGCATCTCAAGGATACCTATCATGCTTGAGGAGGCACCAAATTTCATAATATCGTGTACTTTTGTGTTTAGATCTTCCTCTGTAACGAGCTCGATGTGGTATCAGTGAGTGGGTGCAGTCTGTTTCTGGACTAGAAATGGGGTCATTATTATCCTTGTGAGAATGTCATGACTATGGAGTCTAGCGTTGCTAGTGCATCAGTTAGGCTGTTCCTTGAACGAGGAAGGTAGTGTAAGGTGACATAATCAAATTAGGAGGCGATATCTTCTAGGTGGGCGTGGAAGGGTAGGAGCTTCTTACTTTGACTATCCATTTTTTGAGTATTTAACCCATGATGAGGGTTGAATCTCCATAGACATCAATTCACTTGGTTCCTGTTTCGAGGGAGATTTTGAGACATATGGTCCATACCTCGTATTTTATCATGTTGGTGGTGCAAGGAAAATCCAATTTGATGGAAATGGTAGTGTGATAGTTTCCGGGGGTGATCATGAGTATAACAATACTGTATCCTTTCTTATTAGCAGCTTCGTCGAAGAACATCTGCCATTTGAGATCCTCGTGAGAGGAGTAGAGGATATCTTTATTTGGGAATTCGGAGATACAAATCTCATTTCCTTCCATGGTATTTTTAACAAGGTTCATAGACTTCTGTGTGATATTTACCCAATAACATCAATCAGTGGGCCATGCGACTAGACAAGGAAAGATTCTCAAATGGGTATTTCATTGGATCCATTCGAGACACTAGTTTGATAGGGAATTCAAGATTGTAGTGCGGGATATTCTATGTGACCCAGACTAAGACGACACACATCTTCTATAATTTAGTATAGTTCCCTAATACCCATCTAGCTTTTGAGTAGTGTAGTGGATGTCTCTTTATTTATGGGATTTTTTAATGTACTAGTCCATTACAACCCCCGCTGCCGTGTCGATGATGGTGCAATATAGGAGGATAGGAAGACCTTGCTGAAGGGGCATGAGCATTAGAGGTCGGGTAAGGTATTATTTTATGTTATCTAAGGATTCATGACATGCATTATTTCAGATTTTAGTTGGATCCTTCTGGAGATTCTTGAAAATGGGCTCATAGATAGAAGTCACTTGGCTGATGAGCTGACTGATGTATTGGAGCCTACCTAGAAATCCATGCACTTCTTTCTCCATTCGGGGTGGTGGCATCTCTAGTATTACCTTTAATTTAGTAGGGTCTGCCTCAATCCCTTTTTTCTATACGCATTTATGTGGGTTGAGTCGCATCTGGTATTATCGTAGGCGCTCGAAGAATTTCCTCAAGGCAAGAATGTGACCTTTCAAAGTCTTAGACTTGATGATCATATCATCAACATAGACTTTGACTTCTTTATGGATAAGGTCGTGCATAATGATTGTAGTGTTCCTTTTCTAGGTAGCCCCGACATTCTTGAGATAAAACGACATGATTGTGGAGTTAAAGGTCTCTAGCAGGGTGATGAAGGTGTTATTTTTCTAATGGTTGGGGTGCATCTTGATCAGAATATACCCGGTAAAACTCTTGATAAATTACTTGAGGGCATGACTAGTGGTGTTATCGATGATCATGTCAATATTAGGCAAAGGGTAATCATCCTTTGGGGATTCTTTGTTCAAATCTTGATAGTTGATGCACATGCGGACATTTCCTCTTGATTTCGGTACGGGGATGATGTTTGTAAGATGTGTAGGATATTTGACCACACAAGTGAAGCCTATGTTCAATGGTTTCACCACTTCGTCCTTGACTTTGAGAGACCACTCTGTCTGAAGCTTTCTTAGTTTTTGCTTGACATATTTGCTTTCTAAGAAGTTGGAGATCTCATGTTATGCTATTTCCAGGTCAATGTCGGCCATGTCATTGTAGGAACTTGCAAAGACGTCCAAAAACTCTTTCAAAATATTTTCAAATTGCCATCGTGAATGCTCGTTGAGTGTGGATCCTATACTAATATCGTGCAGATGTCTACTAGAATCAAGATTGATAACAATAATCTCATTGTCATTATTTTTAACACGGTTGTTGTTTAGTTTTTTCCTTATTGATATCAGTTAAGAATTGTTCATTTATTATATCACTATCATTAATCGTTTGATTGGAATCAAGGCGCGTAATGTAAGGCACGATAAGATACTCAAAATCATCATTCATTTAATTGAAAACATTTTTTAGGAAATAAAGCGCCGAGGACATCATCAAAGGAGGACTCGTTCAAAATTACATCAGAATTAGAATATAAAGTAGTGGATTCAGGTGTTTCTTAGAGGGAATGAACAACAAGGTTCAGATTGACTTGGACAGGCTTGACAGGGAGGGCATGCCAGTTGAGAAGTGGCTTATCAGTAGCGGTGATCTTCTTGGATGGGTCAGATAACTCGACTTTCAGGTGGATCATGAAGAGATCTAGCCCCAATATATGCAGGTCAAACAATTCATCGGTGTTACTGCCCTAAGAATTATTGGTGTTTTCCACATCTTTTTCGGTTAGAGGATTCGTCTCATGCTTCTGATCTTCATTCTAAATGACTTCATCTTTAAAGAAGATCTACATCCCTTATTTTATCTTTTTCTCTACGGGGTCGTACCATGGTTCGAGGAATTCACAAAAGGAGAAGTCTTCACCCTCTTTAATAAACCTCCCATTCAAGGAATACCCTGAGATTATCATTTTTCTTTACAAGCTTATCTTCTGGTATGGCCAACGGAGTGCTATGAGTTTAGCCAGTAATGGTTGGTAGCCCAGGCCGCAGGGGAAGGCTTCCTTCAGGATTATCAGCTCGAGGATTCCTTGTTGTCGTCGACCCAGCCCCACTCCAAGCATGAAGTGTATGTTTTTGAATATTTGAATTACATTATGTGGTGACAATTATTATTCAACACAAAGAGATAAGAGAAGCACAATCACCAAGCAGAGTAAGGAATACAAAATGCCAATCACATAACAAGAGATGTACGTGGTTCAGCAAGAATGCCTACGTCCACGGTGGTGCAGTCAGTATTATTTCTATATACTCCGGAGAGCGATTACAGAGAATACGGTGCGTGTCCTATACCCCGGACCTAGGGTTTATTATATACATGTCCATTTTCAGGGAGTGGGGGTGTTGGATTCCCCCACGTTTTCCATCTTCTCCTAGAACACCTCGTAACGAGAACATGGGAGAAGACTAAGTCATAACCGATTTTAATTATTAAGAAATGAGGGGTTTGGACTTTGGGCCCCTTTAACTGGGCTACTCGTCCAGTCCCGTCATTCTAATTCTGGGTATCCACAATTGCCCCTAAGTTTGTTGGGCCACAATTTGGGCTCAATAAATTTAAATGATTTGTCATAATGGCTCCTTTGTACATCGTGCAACTCTTCCCAAAGTTTGAGGACTGATTTAGACGGCACTTGCTTCGCGTTTTGTGCACTATGATTAGTAACATTCAAAAGTTATCCCAAGTAGTCGTTTCACAATCACCGTTTCAAGCTCCTCAGTACTCTTCTACTTTCTACGAGTTCTAGCGATTCACGTTCTCTTCTCCCGGTCTCCATTCTTTTCGCTTTCGATCTTCCTCGTCATTTGGGCCTGTGATTCTTCATCGTTCAAGTCAAACTTTCATCTTGTAAGTCTCCTGTGCCTTCTCTTTGTGTTTTCTCTTTGAATTTAGGGTTTTCAAATGGCAAAGATTGGTAATAGATCAGTGTCTGAGTTTAGGAAGTTTTACAATATCCCAGAGTGGGTAGAGATTAAGTGCGCCTCTCCCCATAGAAATGTTAGAGAGATAGAGGGTGCCCATTGGATTCATGTCTTGTTGCTTTCCCAAGGGGGCTTACTTTTACTCCCAACAATATATTCTTGCACTTCTTTGGTTATTTCAACATTGTTCCGGCACAGTGTTCGCCCAATGTGTGGAAGATAATCAATGGCGTCCATAGAATAAATCAGCTCTATGGCACCAAATTAGGGCTCGCCAAAGTCTGCTTTTGCTATTATTTTTCTCGAACTAGTTATGGTGTTCTCTATCTCAAAGCCAGGAGTCCTGACAGGGTATTGGTAGTAAACCTACCTGATTCCCACAAGGACTATTGGCAAGATGGTTTTCTTGCTAGAAATTGGCAGTTTTCCCCCAGACTGAGGGGTCGAGGTCCGATAGGTTTACTGTTCCCTTTTATGGGGAAGAGTATATAGGTAGTTTCTGCTCTGTTCTTTCAATTTCTTTATTGATGTGTGATCTTTCTGACTTTTCCCTATTTTTTCTTCAGTGAGGTCGAAGAACTTGGAACCTGCTCTCAGCCAGGTTTATCTTTCTGATTTGGTTAAAGCGTGGAATATTAGGGAGCCCCTAGCTGACGATGAGCATCCCCGATCTGCCGCTTTCTTGCTTGAGTATAAAAATGTCATTTCTAGCTTTATAGCGAGGTTGGTAGATAGCATTCCCGAGTTTGATACCTCTGAAGAGACTGCTGCTGATCCTATTCAGTTAGATGAGGAGGAGAGCAGTTCTGAGAGTGATACGTAGGCGGTGTTGGAAGCAATTTTTGCGAGGGTAGCTCTAGTGGTGACAGTTCTTCTGATTCAGAAGAGGATTCTGAAGCCCGATAACCTTCGAGCACGTCCAGCAGCTCAAGCGAGGGGATGGTTCCTCCAAAGAAAAATTTGATTCGGGACGACGATGATGATGATCATGTGCTCCTCGCTCAGAGGTCGAAGAAGCAGAATTCCAGTACTGGGGTTGTTGCTACTGGCTCTCAATCTACTGCTTAGGAGCAGGAGAGGAAGAGGAACGAAGAAGAACAGATGGGAGAGAGAGAGAGAAAAAAAGGAAGGAGAAAGAAAGAAGATATAAGAGAAGAAGAGGACGGATGAGAAGAAGAGAATGGAGAAAGAGAAAGAGGAAGAGAGGAGAAATATGGAATCGAGGACGAAGGCTGGGCAGGCCTTAGTTCCGATGTCCTCATTGCCCGAGGGGGCCTCAGTTGCCATTTCTCCTCAATTGGCCCCTGCGCTGCTCGAGAGGGCAGTTCTTCCTGTAGATCGCCAAAGGGCTCTGGGGTCTGATCAATTGGCCCTATAAGCTAGCCAGAGGCTAGCCTTGGTAAGACATTTTCCTTTCTCTAATGCCTTAATAAATTTCATTTGTTTCCTTTTCCTGATATCTTCTTTTATTTACAGTTTGTGACTGACTTCGCCGTGCTCTATCATTCTCACGATGAGCTGGAGCAGCAGAATGCTGCCTTGAAGTTGAAGGGTACGGAGCTCGAAGTTGGTTTGAAGGTTGCTGATGCTGCTCGAGCTTCTTTCGACCTGGCTCTTGCCCAGGCCAATCGAGAGAGGGAGGCGGCCGTTAAAGATCTGAGTGAGCTGAGGCGAGCCTATGACCTGGTCTGCTCGAGCAAGTTGGCCGTTATAGAGGAGAACAAGGTGATGACCGAGCAGCTGAAGGAGAAATAGTCCCAGGTAACCACCATCAAGGAGGACTCATATAACTCTAGGTGGGCTGCTGCATACGAAGACGCTGAGGTTCAGATAGGCTACATCAGTCGTCTGAGCTTTAAAAAAGGCTGGAACAAGGCCCTCATAGCTGTTGGTGTCGATGTTGCCTCTCTTTTGTTTGACGAGCACGACCCAGGTCCAAAGCCAATCGTGGATGAAGTCCCTGCCCCAGTTACTGAAGGAGTTGATCCTGCCTCCCAGACAGTTCTTGCTGATGCTTCTTCTGCTCAGGCGACAGAGGTTATCCTTGCTGAGGGAGGTTCTTCTACTGCGGCTGATAAGGGGAAGCAGCCAACATCTTCTGAGTAGCCAGAGGTTGCCAGCTAATTTTACCCTTAGGGTTGCTCTTGTATTTTCTTTATTTGTAATTTTCCTTTTGACCCTTCAATGTATTCTGATCCTCTTTGCATTAATGAAATGAGAAGGCTTTTCATTCCTTTAGTGTACTGAATGATTTTGGCTTTCATTGCTCTTTTATTGCCTGTAGTCGATTGATGTTGATGATTATATACCAACCACTTCTCAATTGGGAAGAATGCTCGGACCTGATGTAAGCTCTGAAGTTCGTCATACCTTTGTGAGGATTTGCAAATCTCTGCGATTGAGGAACAAGCGCTTCATAGAGTAGATTGAGCTTATCGTTAAACGAAAAGACAGGCTCCAAGAGATGGAGGATGTTGGTGCCTTAGTCCAAGAAGAGGTGAATACACTAAGAGCAAAGCTTCTAGATGCTTCTGAGATCAACCAGGTTGGGGAAATTCTTCAACAAGAGAACGAGGCTTTGAGGAGAGAGGTCTCGCGACTTAGGGAGCATGCGCTGAGCATCGTTCCTGTAGTATTGCGAGGTTCTTCCTCTTCGCGAGCTAGAACTGGCCCGAGTGACGTTCCTCCGGTGCTGCGAGGCTCTACCCCTCCAACCGTTCCGTTAGCTGGAAGGAACACCAAGAGTTCAGCTAGGAAAATGGAAGAGCTTCGTGGTGATGTCCAGCGAGCGTATGTGATTGCTGCTGGGCTTCAAAGGGATGTCACCCGGCTGAGGCATTTGTTTAGGAGAGGTCCTCAACAAGTATGGGCCGACGGTTATAACCAAGGTTGGTTGGATGCTCCGACGAGGCTAACAAAGTTTGAAGAGCTCGCCTTTATCAGGGGATGGTTGAGTGCCCTGAAGGAGCTGCAAGTCCTAAGGAACTCGATGCTTTGGTACCGTCACGAGATCTCTCCTTCTACTCTACTACCTAATCCCTTACGAAGAGATGATCAGTGGATTCCTATTGATGCCATCCCTCGGCAGCTATTGGAGTCGAATGCGAATAAAGTCGAGGAGGAGTTAGTTCCTCATCCTGACGACGGTCGAAGAGCCCAAGTAGCTGATTATCTCGTTCAGAGGCCTCACCCTCACTAAGATTTTTCCAGTAGTAACTCTGTGTATTTTGTAATGAAGTGATGTAATGTTGATGTTTTGGGCGAGTCTCGCCGACTAAACATGTATTGTATTTGCTGTAAATGTGATGAATTAATATAAAATTTATGTTTGGGGTGAATTTGCCGACTAAACAAGTGTCTTATATTTTCCACATCTTTGGTCAATAATCTTGAGCCTCTCTTGGCTAACTAGATTAGTATGTTCGCAATATCAAGTAAGTGTCCCTCCAGTCTAGTATGCCAGTGAGGTACCATTTTGCCCCACTTTACCTTTTAGGTTGTGTCGTCACACTCCCTTAGGCCTAAGTGTGGCGATTGGTGAGGACACACCTGGTGTTGGATGCTCTATCCGATCAGGGTTTTGTTCAACCAAACATTGTTTGGTGACCAATTTAGACTTGGCCATATTGCATAAGGATCTCCTGTAGGGCGTCATATATTGCCAGGGGCAATGCTAAGAGGTCTTTCATGCTTCATAACGGAAACCTGAGGAGGGTTATTTCCCTGCTACAATGTAATGATCTGTGTGCCTGTCACTTGGAAAGGTGTGTGGGTTGTAAAGTTTAGTTAATTGACACCCAGAAAAATGCAAATTAGTTAACTGATACTTTGTAGAATGCAACTGCCAAACAACTTTTATTAATAATAAAGAAATGAACTTTCAGTTTCATAATTAAAGATCAAAAAAAGAATCTAGAAATAGAATTTCTTAAGATTGGCTGCATTCCATGCTCGGGGTATCTCTCTGCCTTCCAGCGTTTCTAAGTGATAGGCTCCCTACAGATCATCTCTTGTTATCTTGAATGGTCCATCCCAGTTCGGCCCTAGTTTGTCGTCTGATGGTTTTACTGCGCTGCCCAGGACTTTCCTCAGGACATAGTCCCCAACTCGGAATGTCCTTGGATTGACCTTCTTGTTGTAGTGCCTTGCGAGCTGCTGCTGATAGCTCGCTAGTTTTACTAGGGACAACTCGCGACGTTCATCGGCTAGGTCAAGCTCAGCGAGCAATGCTGCATCATTACTGCCCTGGTCGACAAGGCTGGACTTCATTATTGGCAAGCCTACTTCTAAGGGGATGACTGCTTCCATTCCATACGTCAATGAGAATGGGGTTTCCCCTGTCGCTCGTCCTGGAGTTGTATGGTAGGCCCATAGAATATGTGGTTGCTCATTTACCCATCCGCCTTTGGCTCGCTCTAATCATTTCTTTAATCCGTCAATCACCGTTTTGTTGGAAGCCTCAGCTTGGCCATTGCTCTGAGGATAGGCCACCGAGCTGAAATGGTGTCTGATTTCATGCTCGTCACAGAGACTCTGAAAGGAGACGCTTTCTAACTGCGTTCTATTATCAGTGATGATGGTTCTGGGGATGCCAAAACGGGTGATTATATTTCTCAATATGAATCTTATCATATCTTCATCTCGGATGTTGCTAGGGGTTCTGCCTCGATCCATTTGGTGAAGTAGTTAGTTACGACCAACAGATACTTGCGATTGCCGGCGGCGGTAGGAAGTGGTCCTACGATGTCCATTCCCCATTGGGAGAATGGCCATGGGCTGGAAAGTGATTTTAGGTCGCTAGCAGGTTGATGGACCATAGGGGCATGAAGTTGGCGTTTCAAGCACTTGCGAGAATACACCGTAGAGTCCCTTTGCATATATGGCCACTAATAGCCTTCCTTCATTGCTCGAAAATCCAGGGACCTTCCTCCACTATGGCTTCCACAGATTCCTTCGTGAAGCTCATTTAGAACTTGCTCTAAATCCTTCGAGTGAACACATTGAAGGTAGGGACCAAAAAATGATTTTTTATATAGCTTGCCCTCAAAAGACAAGTGAAAGCGAGCAACTTTGACTCTTATCTGGTGGGCAGTCTTATTATCGATTGGAAGTGATCCATCCTTCAAATAGTTCCTTAAAGGATCCATCCAACTGGGTGTTGATTCAATTGAGAGCACATGTTCGTCGGTTGGTGGTTCATTGTCACGGTAGATGCTCGAATGAGCGAGGAAGTCGATAGGGATTGTTCTTTTTAAATCGAAATCGATTGCCGAACTCAGGGCTTCCAGGGCGTCGGCATGGCCATTCTGTCCTCTAGGAAACTGCTGGACACTGACTTCCTCGAAGCTATCCATTAGCCTTTTTTCTAAGGCGAGGTAGGCTACCATTATTTCATCTTTTGCATTGTAGTCTCCATTTATTTGATTGGATACTAATTAAGAATCGCCAAACACCTGTAAATGCTTTGCCCCCAAGGTGTGTGCCTTCTGGAGGATGGCTATTAAAGCTCCGTATTCAGCCTCGTTGTTGGAGGCTGCAAATCTAAGCCTGATTCCTTGTTCGAGGATTGTATCCTCTGGAGTAATAAGTACAATGCCTATTCCTGCCCCCTTTGAGTTGAAGGCTCCATCAACAAATAATTTCCAGACTCCCTCCGTTGCGTGGTTTTCTCTTTGCATCACTGGTCGAGATTGACCGAGGGGCTTCTCACCTGTGAATTTGGTTATGAAATCAGCGAGGACCTGCCCCTTGATTGTGTTCCTTGGTTGAAATTGGATGTCAAATCGTTCGAGCTCGACTAACCATTTAGACAGTTTACCCGATAAATCCGCCTTCCTCATGATTGCTTTAAGGGGGTGCGATGTAAGGACGATGATAGTGTGAGCTTCAAAGTAGTGCTTAAACTTTCTTAAGGCAACTACAAGTGAAAAGGCGAGATTTTTTAGTGGTAGGTACCGCTGCTCGGCCTCTAATAAGGTCTTGCTCGCATAATAAACGGGGTGCTGGATTCCTGCTTTTTCGCACATCAATGCAGAACGGACAGTGTGGTTGGAAACGGAGAGGTATAAGTATAGGGAATCTGTTTCCTGTGGTATGACGAGCAGTGGTGGGGAGCTAAGGTAAGACTTGAGCTCATCCAATGCCTGTGAGCAATCCTGATTCCATTCTACCGTTTTGGTTCCCTTCAGGAGCTGGAAGAATGGTTTGCATTTCTCGGAGGACTTGGATATAAAACGGTTCAAGGCAGCGAGCATGCCAGCGAGCTTTTGTACATCACGGATGGTGCGAGGTGGTTGTACCCTGTTTATTGCATCGGTTTGGTCTGGATTAGCCTCGATGCCTCTCTTACTGACTAAGTACCCGAGAAATTTTCCTGACTGGACACCGAAAGAACACTTACTCGCGTTAAGTTTCATTCGGTACTTCCTGAGGATTTTGAAGGTTCTTGATAGGTATGAGAGGTGGTCTTCTTTCTTCCTGCTTTTGACGAGCATATCGTCAATGTAAACTTCCATGGTGTCTCCCATTTGATCTTTGAACATCTTGGTGACCAGTCACTGGTAGGTTGCCCCAGTGTTTTTGAGCCCGAAGGGCATGACCTTGTAACAGTATAATCCAATGGTGGTGATGAATGTTGTCTTGTCCTGGTCTGGAGCGTATAAGGGGATCTGATGATACCCTGAGTATGCGTCCAAAAAACTCATTCTCTCGTGAGATGCTGTGGCGTCCACTAGCTGATCGATTTTTGGAAGAGGGAAGATGTCTTTAGGGCACGCCCTATTAAGGTCAGTGAAGTCGATGCAGACTCTCCACTTTCCGTTGCTCTTGGAAACTACTACTGGGTTGGATAACCATTTGGGGAATTGGACTTCCCGAATGGATCCTGCATCCAACAATTTTTCAACCTCTTTCTTTACGGCTTTTGCCTTCTCGGGTGTAGTTCGTTGTGCCTTCTGCGCGATTGGTTTAAAGGTGGGATCGACGTGCAGCTGATGACAAATCATACTAGGATCAATTCTAGGCAACTCGTATGGCTCCCACGCAAAGACGTTTGTATTGTTTCTTAGCAGAATCATCAATTACTTCTTCTCCTGATCTGCGAGAGAAGCTCCAATCAAGAAGATCCTGTTATCGTCGTAATCTCCAGCTGTGATTTCCTCCAGGTCCTCGATGACATGTTCAGAGGGGAGGAGCCTGGTCTCCTCTACTCCGGGCCTTCGGTATTTTAATTGCTATTTCGAAGGTATCAGACCTCCTTGTTATTCAACTTCCTCGCTGGACTTATCGGCCTTCTTCTCTGGTCTTGGGTGGATGGCTGCTATGAGGCACCTTCTTGCCATTGCTTGATCTCCATAGATCTCAATTACTCCTCACTCGGTCACATATTTGAGCTTCTGATGGTAGGTCGAGGAGATTGCCTTCATTGCGTGCATCCATCCTCTGCCGAGGATAGCCTGGTATGGCGAGTCAATGTCGACCACCATAAACTCGATCATTTTAGAAACATGTCCTGCCCTTACTGGTAGCACGATCTTTCCCAAGGGCATAGTCACTTTCCTAGAAAAGCCAACTAAAAGGACAGTAGCTTTCTTTAGGTCGACGATGCTTAACTTAAATTTTTTGAATAGGTCGAGGTACATTACCTCGGACGAGCTTCCTTGGTAGACGAGCAACTTATCGATGTCATAGTTAGCTATTCTGAGAGTAATGATCAGAGCGTCATAATGTGGGGTTCTCACTCCCACCAGATCTTCCTCCGTAAACACGATGTGCTTACTATAGTCGACGTCATCTGTTCGACAGCAGCGTCTTCGCTGGATCGATCTGAAAAGCTTGCATCACCGCTGTAAGCTTTTTTACCTCCATTCGAGCTGAATTTCCTTGAATCTGTTTCATGTCAGATGCCCCATAAATTACTTCGAATTCATAGCCAGCATCGTCTTTGAGTACGTTGTCAGTCCTTGCTTCTCTATGGGCAGCAACTTTCTCTGCCTTTTTTTCCACGAATTCGTTCAGATGCCCGGACTGGGTCAGCTCTTCGAGGTGGGACTTAAGAGCTTTGCAATGCTCAGTCTTATGTCCTCCCTCTTTGTGAAAATTGCATCTCAACGCGTTGTTTCTCTTCGAGGGATCTCCTCCCATCTTCCTGGGCCACTTAATGAATGGATCGTCTTTGATTTTTGCGAGAATTTTGTAAATTGGTTCTCTGAAGATGATGTTGACCGCCTGAAATGCTTTCGACACATCATTGTGGCCTCCATTCTTGGAGCCAATCTTTCCCCCATTTTTTCCTCCTTTCTTTTGGTTCTCAGTCTTATCACTGCCCTTGGCAGCGAGCTTAGCTAGACCATTTTCCCCTATGCTGAGGCGGGTCACATCTTCCACCTTGGCATATTTCTCGATGCGGGCCATTAGGTCGTCGATGGTCATGGCTTCTTTCTTTGTCAGGGACTGGTACAGAAGGGAAGAGCTGGGTAACCCAATTTTGAAAGAGGCCACTGCCACTTTCTCCGAGCAGTCCTCGACCTCGTTGAATAACTCCCAGTACCTCTTCGCGTAGTCTTGGAGGGTCTCTTGAGGCGTCTTTTTCATTGTTAGCAAAGCATCCATCCTTTTGGGATGGGAGCTACTAGTAATGAATCGGGCCATAAAGAGCTCGGCCAGGGACTTAAAACTTCTGATGGACCGGTGGGGGAGCCTTTCAAACCATTTCTGCGCCACGTCATGCAGGCTCGAGGGAAAAATTCGGCACATTAGTGCGTCTCGATTATTCCAGAGGGTCATGGCCTGCCGGTACTGCCTGACGTGATCAATGGGATCAGTCTTACCATCATAAACCTTGAACCTTGGAATAGAAAACTTCTTGGGGGCTTCCTCTTCTTCTATTTCCCTCGAGAAAGGTGATTTCATCTGAGTTTTGAGAGCTCGCCTAGTGAGTTCTCGGGTCAATCTGGTACCGGGGGTGTTGATCCATCTCCCTTCGGACCAGACTTCGTATGTTTTTGTTGCTGTGATCTGGGCTCCTATGATTGCGAGCTAGTCGCAGTTGCTCGAGCAGGTCTTCTTCTAACTCGTTTCCCTTAGCTTTCTGGGATCCGCGCCTGGGGCTCCTTCCTCGGTTGCGAGACTTGCTCGCCTGAGGGCTAGGAGTGCGGTATGGACGTCTCTTGGTACCGCGATAGAGTTCTCTCTCCATTCTTTCTAATCTTATTTTGAGGCGAGCATTATAGGCTTCGTGCTTGTGAGAAGACTCCCTCTGCTCGTGGAGCCTCGCCTCATATGCATCAATCAGCCTGGATATCTGTGTGGACCTCGCTGGTCCTTGGTTTTCTTCTGAGGCTAGCCTTTCTAAGCGAGCCCTCTGATTTGAACGCCAAACTTCAGATCTAATCCTGCGAGAAGCAGGTGGTTCTTGGATATCTCCTGCCTGGGGAGCATTACTACTGTGACCAGACATTTCAAACTCCTTTCTTGGTGTGGGCTTTCTCAGGGAAGATAAATGTTCCCACAGACGGCGCCAATTGTGGTGAAAATTATTATTCAACACAAAGAGATAAGAGAAGCACAATCACCAAGCAGAGTAAGGAATACAAAATGCCAATCACACAACAAGAGATGTACGTGGTTCAGCAAGAATGCCTACGTCCACGGTGGTGCAGTCAGTATTATTTCTATATACTCCAGAGAGCGATTACAGAGAATACAGTGCGTGTCCTATGCCCCGGACCTAGGGTTTATTATATACATGTCCATTTTCAGGGAGTGGGGGTGTTGGACTCCCCCACGTTTTCCATCTTCTCCTAGAACACCTCGTAACGAGAACATGGGAGAAGACTAAGTCATAACCGATTTTAATTATTAAGAAATGAGGGGTTTGGATTTTAGGTCGCTTTAACTGGGATACTCGTCCAGGCCCGTCATTCTAATTTCGGGTACCCACACATTAGTATTCCCATGAGGGGTTGTGCTCTGGACACACTTGGTCATTGAAATTTTCCCCAGTTGGGAAGAGAAGTGGATCGATCTTAAATCCTAAAAGGAACATGTCATTGACCCCGTATTGAATTTCTAGTACTGGGTTACTTGTGTTGATACCATCTGAGTTGTCATCTTCCCTAAAAATGGTGATGATTTCGCCTTGTAAAAGAACTTCAATTTTTATTGGAGGGAAGAAGATACACCCTAGATACTGTGGAGCTAAGGGCGAACAAGGAGTAGGTTGAAGTAGACAGGCATGTCGATGACTTAGAATTTTATTTAAGGGAAAATATGGCCATCCCCTAGTGTAAGTTTTATGGAGCCCATAACCTCTCGGCGCGTATTGTCATAGGCACGCACGGCTGTAGATTTTGGAGTAAGGTCTCTCACTTTTATCCCTAGTAAATTAAGGGTTCTAAGTGGGCAGACATTGAGAGCAAACCCGTTATCCATAAGTGCTTGTGGAATTATCTGCCCCATGACTTCAATAGAGATATTGAGGGCGTAATTATGATCAGGACCGATCTTTAGAATTTCCTCTTTAGATAAGGTGAGGAGTCTTGTAGCAGTTAGAGATCTGACCATTTGCACGCCTTCTTTGGGAATGATAGTGGAAGAAACCGTATGTCCCATGAGGAGTTTTATCAGATCATTTCTGTGTAGCTGTAAGAACATGAAAAACCCTCATAGAGTGATATTGGTCTGATTCTTTTCGAGATGGTTAAGGACCCTACATTCCCCAGTTGTCATCTCTAGAACTAAGAGTTCTTCAATGACTCCTTTTACCTTGTTTGTTCCTATCGATTGAGGAATCAGATATTTGTAGTGACTCCCGAATTGGGTCATGTGATTTATAGAGGCAGGAGAGAATAGAAACCTGATTTACCTCGGGTGCAATGGATACCTTGTTTATCCCTGCGAGAAATTCCTCGAAAGAAATCACTATACACAAAGAGGCTACTGAGTTGGCTTCTTTACCGTTTGATTCATTATCAGAGCTATCAAAAGCAGCCCCCTATTCGATGGGAACAATGTCATATTTTCATGAAAAGTTGATGCACTCTACAAGCTCTATGGCCTCATAATATAAGTATTCCCATTTAATAAGGAAGTATTTGGAAGGAATGGACTTGGCATCCTTGGAGTTTCAAAATTGTGAGTAGTTCGAAGATATTGCATACTTCTCGCTTTTTGACAAATACATCAAATATAACCTGCACAATATCGTCTAAACCGAACTCTTATGGAGTACGAACCATTCACCATATTTTTTAGCCCACTTTTGGGGTTCCATTAATAGGGTGTTGATCTTCTCGTGGTTGATGTTCATCTTGGAGGGCAAATTCAACCTAAACTTCTTAAGCTGATCTAAAACTGAGGGCACCTCCATGCCTCCACCTTCAAAATGGATACAAATAGTAATGCAAACCCTAGTGAGGAGAGATGGAGCTTGGTCGGTAGGATTCTCAGGGTGTACGGGAAAAGAAGGACAAACTTTTATGGGATTGGGTGAGATTATAGATGGACTGGGTGTTTCGAAGGGCTTGATTCTAGTGGAAGGGTCGAATTTTGAGTTTTCTTTTGAGAGGATGGCATTCACCCCAGTTTGGTGTGTTGGAAGAGGATTCAAAGTTGTATTAAGATTTGGATTGGCTGGTGGGGTAATGACCCCCCTGTCTATGAGGTTTAGATAGCATTCTTTGGATGGAAACACTGATCAGTGGTGTACCCGACGATTAGATGGAAGTCGCAATGGGCGTCGTGCTTGAAATTTTACGTAAGGGAATCTAGCAATGGTCAGGGTTCTAGAGGTTCGGTGAGGTTTTGAGCAAGAAGGTCTTGATACATATTTGACAAGAGGGCATAAAGTTCAGTATATTCATTTCTGACTGGATTATGACCACTTTTGAGTGTCCAAGAGGTAGCAGGATGGGAGATATTATTGATCGTTGAAACTGAGGTGTTTATTGGCTTATAATACTTTTGAGGTGTGAACTGTCCAATCAACCTTTTTGACTCAGGTTCAACTGTTTGACTTGTCTTCTACCCCTGCCTCCTGGAGGGCTCTGAAATGAGGATAGTATTGGCCTCCCATTGAAGCTTTGATATGAGGAAAGAAATTCTCCTTCACAATGCTCACCTTCTCTTCCTCTAATGGTCGGTTTGTCACAGTGGCAGCCTTCCCTCTCGACCTTCCAATAAAATTGCTAACTGATTCACTCGGGTTCTGTTTGAGCATCTCTAAGTCTCGACGGGTAAATTCCAGCTCTTTGTTATACATGTGTTAATTCATGAATTCTAGGGCTAGATCTTCCCAAGTACGGATTCTATATTCTTTAAGGGACCATTTGAGGGAACCTTCCTTGAGGGTCTGTTAGAACATCTTAGCCTTTATCTCTTTTGATATCCTGAGGAGAGTTATGGTGTGATGGTAGCTGTGTAGATGCACAAATGGAGGTCCGTTGCCTCTGAACTTCTCGATGTCCAACATTTTGAACTTCTCTAGTAGTCGGGCTTTAGGATAGGGAGACATGTGGGTGTAGTCCATATATTTCCCTGAAATATTGACCTGGTCATACCTTTTAGACAGCAGCCTGAGGTCTTATTTGACCTTGTTCAATTCTTCTTCTTTGTAATCAACTGGAACTGACGGATTACCCACTAGCTGGGTAAGATTCGTTATCAGCAGCTGAGCTGACAGTGGCCCATTGACAAGTGAGGCATGCGAAACATGTTGTTAATCTTTAGAAACCCACACTAGTTCTAAAGTTGGTGGACCCATAGCACAAGGAAAGTATTTTGGGCTTGGGAGCCTAGGGATACTTAACTTGGTATCATTGCATTTCCTGAACTTTTGCCTAAAGATTGTCAATCTTGTCACTAAGCTGATCAAGGACTGCCACCAGATCTGGATGGGCATTTGTTGTCTGATTAATGTTATTCATAAATAGACCTTGGAGGGATTGATCAAATTTCGTTGAAGCAACAGAGGAAGTAGTGGATCTTTGTGGAGGCTTGATGGAAGATCTGAGCCAATAGGGAGCCAGGACAAGATTGGAGTATGCAATCACACCTGAGAGGGGAAAATGATTTTTGTGTTTATTTTGAGGGAAAGGGGAATATTTTTAGTATATATGTTTTTTCATTTTTTTTGAAAAGGGGAAAAAATATTTTTGGTGTTTTCGAAAAGGGGGAAAAGGAAAATCCTCAGTGTAATTATTATTATTAGGTTCCACTTGTATTATGTTCTACCTAGGGTGCAAGTGAAATGTCTGGCAGGACCCGAGTCTGGGGATAAGATAGGGTA
The DNA here is from genome assembly GCA_949130495.1 of Sambucus nigra. Taxonomy (NCBI): domain Eukaryota; kingdom Viridiplantae; phylum Streptophyta; class Magnoliopsida; order Dipsacales; family Adoxaceae; genus Sambucus; species Sambucus nigra. Next base: position 500,946,792 of record OX422219.1, read on the forward strand.
TGCAATGTAAAACACGGTTTGACTTGTTCCCGGACTCACGGACAGGGTCCTATTTTAAAAATGGACTATATAACGCAAAAATTTGGGTGGTAAGGCGACCCAGAAGTTCGGCAAATTTTTGACAGGCTAGGTATGAGTGTCCTATGGAAAACTCCTATATGAGGTTGATGCATTGGTGGGTTAGTTTAAAGTTTCCCCCATTAGGCATGATTTTAACAATATACCTCTTGCCTATAAGGGCAATCATTCATAGTACGTGTGAAAAAGCCATTTGATATACATGAATTTCCTTACAAGATACCTCGTGGAGATGGTACATGTGAGAGAGAAATCGATATACTCGACATACGTGAACGAGTTCCTTTTATATACCTCCCATTATGAGTTCAGGCAAATAGTACGATGCGGGAGGAACCATTCGATATACGTCGAAGGTATTAGGCCAATGGAAGGTGGGAATCATATCACTTAGGTTAACCGTTCCTCGCGAGACTGGCACCCATCACAAAGTGACCGCCTAATATGAGACAAAATTTTGATCAATATTGCAATGCTCAAGTGACGTAGTGTGAAAGAATGCATGATTCTTAATTAGCATTTTATGGACAGTTTTATATATAAAAAGAGAGAGAAATTCTCTCGCTATGAGAGAGACCATAAAATATACAAGTAGCATAGGATAAGGGGGATAAACATGGAGAGTAAAACTAGTAAGTATGTACATGAAGCATGAAGACTATACAAAGTATGGTGATAGAGACAAAGTGTGAGACATGTGAATATACACAAATGAATAGGAAATACGTGCAAAGTTAGGGTGACATGTGAATATGTGTGAGTGAAAAAGGTATGTGGATATATACAAGTGGGAAAAATATGGAAGCGAGTACTAGTGAAACTACACATGGATATCTACAAGTGATGTGGGTTATGTGCAAGTGTGAAGAAGTGGAGAGAAACATGGTGATTGTATACAAGTGAGTAAAGCGTAAAGCATGTGAAAGGAAAGTGGTATATACATGTGATGAGAAAAAATCATAACAGAGAGAAGAATATAAACATCATGATATGCACAAGGCATATATATAATATGTAAGTATGAAGGTAAAAAGAATATACAAATGGAGGCATATGTACGCATGCAGAAGAATAGAGAGAAATGAGAGAAAAGGAAACAAAACCCATGTGAATAAGAGTCTAGTCCTCTTAAAAAATCCCCTAGTAGAGTCTCAACTGTGGCCATTCGGGGATTCCTCTGGTGCGGGATGGCCCCGAAATGGAGAGAGAATATGGGAAAATCTCTCTCGACGTGTGGGGATTCGAGAATAGGAGTTCTTTTTTCGCCACTCATGCGATTTGGACAGGCTGCCATGGATATAAATCGATCATCATCAAAGGGGAGGAAAATGTAGAGAATGGAGTTGCCATCCTATTTTGCTTAAGACATGAAAAAGAATGTAGTCGTCCTTGAAAGAACGGCGTCAAAAGACAAACAGATGCATACGAAACCAAATGAATCGAGGGTCTGATGACTAAGTTACAGAATAGGAAGGTGTTAGGCACCCATTCCACCCTCTCGGTCTCTCATGGGCTATAATAATGTGCTTTTTTTTCTCCAAGATGTGACTCATGTGTATAATGTGTGTGATGTGAAAATAAACGAGAAAAAGGAATCATCCTACTCACGTCATGGGAAGGACAGAGATGAGTCATCCTAAGGAGTGCATGAAAGAAAGAGAATAATAGAAAATATAATGTTAGTGACCATCGAATCACGATTCACTATGAGAAAGTGAATGTGCATGTCGGGTGGGAACCTAAATATGTAGGCATGTATATACACATAATACTAGGAAATATGAGATGCAGAAAAATATAACAGAATGAGTAAAATATGACTCAAATCCTGATAATGACTCGAGACACCAACGTAGCCAAAATAGGCATAAAAGTCCATGTAATTTGACATATCACAAGGGTGGGGTTTAACTCATAAACCCAAATTTAGGACTCCTCTTTAATTGTTTTGGAAAGAGGTGCTCAAATGTAAAAGTGAGGAGAAAGTGAGAAAATCCTACTTTTGGAATTTATAAGCAAACCCACTTTTTTGTTTTTTATTTTATTTTATGAACACTAGTAATAAAAAAAGGAAATTAGTTAAAGTGAGATAATGGAGTATGACTAAAAGATATCAAAAATGGAATAAAAGTAAATAAACCACACTAATTGAATAATTAGAAAATAGTGAGAGTACACCTCCTAGAATATTTTGCTACTAATTAAGGAGAATAGACTGATTTTATAGTAGCAGGATGATGGTGGAGTAGGGGTGAGGTAAGTGGCAAAAGGTGTTATGAAAGTGAGGTAAGAGAGGTTAAAGGAAAGTTAAAAACTTAAATTTTTTTGAGTGATCATGCACTGATTTCGAGGACGGAAATTGCTAAAAAATGGGTCCTTGGGAATGAGGTCATAACCTATTTAAAAGGTAAAACTTAGGGTTTCAGGGGGTGTCGATTTCCATAGGCCATGTCCTGCCTATTGTCATACCCATGGCTTGTTGGAAAAGTGAAGTACACCCCTACTCATAGGAAGGGGATCTGGGGTGCTTATAGACAGTCCAAAAAGGACTCTTTTAAAAAAATGGGGATAAAATACAAATCGTTAAGTCCAAATCACTCATAGTTGAGACCGTTGGAAAAAGGGTATTCAGAGCCCTACAAAAATCTATTAAGCCACTCCCGAATTCAAGAGTTGACTAAAGTGAAACGGGGCTCGAAAGTGCCCAATGGCCTCTAGATAGGGGTTCTCAAAGTAAAAAAGGGAAGTAAGCGCGAACTGTGAGGCCAATTCGTGAACGGTATGGACTGTTGGAAAAGGGATTCAAATACGTATGAAGGTTCATTGAGCTTCGCTTAGGTTAGAGAGTTTATAAAAGTCAAACGTGTCTCAAGAGTAAATTATCAAAAAAAAATTTAAAACTTACCAACAACCTAGTATTCCAAAAAATTCGGTGTCAAATTTTATCTTTTTATTTAAATAAAAACAATAACATGCGTAAATATACCATGAGCCAATCACAACAACTGAATCAATTTGACTGAATAAATAAATAAACTACTTGCCGAATAAACCACCGGCCACAAAAGTAAATAGTCTAATAACAATCATCCAACAACTGAATAAATGTATCCAAAAACTGTACTGTAAAGTCTGGGCAACAAGCCCTAAATAAGACTGAAACTAATAGATGATTCCTACTCTAGAAAATAATGAACGATGCATCTAATCCAAGCTCTTGCTATCATCCACATGTGCCGCAGCTACATGTCCCTGGAATAGAATATCAAGTATGGCGTCCCTGTGGCTAGACACCTAAAACGTTTTGAAAATAGTTTTATAGCAAGGGTTAGAACCCAAAACATTTTGAAAATATTTAGCAAATGATTAACTTGCAGTGATAAAATATGCATGAATGCGCTTCATATTTTAGTTAGTGTCGCACTCCCTTGAGTATAGACTCACCCCTCAACTAATGTGCACACCTAACGCCTTCTTCATATCCCACCTAGTCCTCTACCCTGAAACTAGATACTTGATATAACTCTTGTCAACCGCCCTACTCAATCCCGAGTGATGATGCCGGAATCAGCACCACCAGGTAAGGTGTTTTTAAGCTCAATCTAAGCACAACAATGGTAGCATAGTTATGTAAATGGCAAGAGAATGAGATGAGGAGAAGGGGAGAGTACACCAGGATATAAGTGGTTCAGCCTAGATTGGCCTACGTCCACTGTGTGTGTGTGAATAATCTCACTGCAATAAGGCTCTAATGACCATGGATACAATCTCTCAAGCTTTCTCTCTCTACTGTATATCTAGACAGAGTTTCAGATAGGGTTGAATATATGGGATCCTTTTGCAAGGTAGAAAATGACCTCTATATATAGTACCTAGGGGGTGTAATGTACCCCCCATGCATGCAATGAGCATGTGTGTGGTTACCTCACCAATATGGGAGTGGCATCTGTCACTGTCACATGTAGAGAATGATGATGTAATATTCTCCCCACGTGTGGGGAATAATCTTGTTATAACTGACTTGTGTCCACGTGTCCTTATCTAAATGTCAACAGGTGCTTGGCTATCGCGTCTGGGGTATGACCTCGGCCTTGGTGAGGCCGAGGTTGGTGAGTCTTGATACCTGTTCAGTCCGAGGATTCCATGGAGGTCTCGGCCTAATTGTGGCCGAGACAATGGGTAAGGTCGGCCTGAGACGAGGTTGAACTGGTTGCTTGACGAGGTTGCTGGTGGCTTGATGCGAGCTCGGCCTACATCTGGCCGAGGTTGTCATTCCGAGGTATACGAGAATGCTGCCGATCCTTTTGACGTCCCTTGGAGAGGCTCATGGTAGTGTCGGACTGGGCCGACCTTGCTATGGCCGAGGTCTGATATCGCGTGCCCAAGACTCGTCCAACGTCGGCCATGATCTCGGCCGAGGTTGGTGTCTCTAGGCCGAGGTTACACTTGGGGCATATCAATCACCCCCCAGCCCTTAGTCATATGTGAGAGCAAGTGACTAGGGGATTACTACACCTCCGAGGCCTGTCTGTTATAAGCCAATACTTGCTTGACACTTGTCCAATGCTGGAACATGCTTGCTTGGTAGGCGTGTGCTGTCAGCCGCCCTTTGGGGCTCCCAAGGCAATGATGGGCCTTGGGAGTTATGCCTGAGTATTTAAGGGTTTTGAACCCTTCTTTCCTTCTTTCTTCTTCATTTCTCCCATTTCAGCCGCTCCTGTTTCTACAGCTTTCTCTCTCTAGAAAGATCTTGGTTCAAGGCTTTTGGGTGGTGATTTCTTGCGTCTTCTCCTCTCTTCCTTACCATTTCATCCTCAGGTAAGGTCTACCATACTTTTTCCTTCATTTTTCCTGCAAGCACCCTTATTTTTGCATTTTTCGGCGAGTTTCCTAGTTTTTCGGCGAGACCACCATAATTTCAGGCGAGCTTTTCTTGCCAAATTTAAGTAGTTTGATCTTTAGATTCCTTTGCTTTATCAGCCAGTCTTGTTTGTAATTTTTGGAGTTTAGGAAAACCCCTAAGTGTAATGTCGTCCTCTGATGCTCAGACCCTTATATCAGCTTCTTGAGGAGTTCCCCTCTCTTAGAGAGAAGACTTTAGAAAAGATTAGGCAAATAGAAAGAGCAGAGGAGGAGTCTCGTAGATCGCAAGAGTTTCCCATTAGACCCATATTTCCACCACCCCTGAAGGTGATATATCCTGACCCCCCGGAGAACTTCTATCAGACAGAGGTTCCTACTGATCCCATACCTATGTCTGAGTCTGAATCGTCTACCTCAAACCCCATGTCTGTGGATTCCTTTCAAGAGGCCATGGACTTCACACCTAGGCCTAATCAGGCCCCTGATTAGGCCGAGGTCTCCAGCCGAGCCTCGTCCCATAACCACTCAAGCACCTCAGGGTCTTCCTCAGAGGTTGAGATTCTTGAGCCGAGTGTGGCCATTCCACCACCAATTGACGCCATCCCTATGTCGACCGTCATCGGGGCAGAGTTTGCTCAGAGGTTTCCGAGTTACCCATCAACATCTGCTCCGGCCGACGTTGAGTTGGATGATGATGAGGTTGAGAGCGATGTCGACGTCTCTGAGGCGGCCGAGATCGAGAGTATAATTATTGAGGTAGACCTTCTCTGCTTCAGATATCTGTATTCTATCAGTCCCCCAATAAAACTTAGGAGACCTCTGAGGGAAGAGGAGGCTTATCATGGCCGAGACGGTGAGGTCTGCTTGTACGAGCAGATGTTCAAGTTGGGGTTCCGTCTGCCCATTCACCCCATTATCAAGTCCATCCTTTCTTATATTAATTTGTCCCCCTCCCAACTCTCTCCTAATGCCTCGAGAATCCTAATAGGGGTCATAGTGTTATGGAAGGCTGTCCACCATTCAGACCTTCCAGTTCAGGTCTTCGTAGGTTGTTACGTTCCTTCCTCGGCCAAAAATCATCCGAGCTACTACCATTTTGTAGCTCGGAGGCCTGAGAAGAAATTGCTTCAGGTGACCCAGACTTCCAACCATAACTGGAAGCCTCGGTACTTCTTTGCTTCACGGCCATGGGAGTTTGGCCCATGTGTTCCCTCGTCCAATCTGGAGCAGAGGATGCCCTTGAGATGGGGTAAGGTCACCATGTCTGCCAGGGCCGACCCTGTCCTAAGTCTACAGAACCTCCAGAAGGTGAAAGCCCTTCAAGATCAGAGGGTACATGGTCTATTTGTCAGGTTCGAACACTTGATAACTCCCCACTTCCTCTCTGGGACAGGTCTGGGTGGAAGTCCCCTTACCGAGCTTGGTAAGCATTTTTGTTTTGCAAGTTTAACCTCTGAGTTTATTCATATCTGATTATCTAACTCAGGTCTACTAATTTTTTGCAGAGCGACCAGAGGACATTCCAGACGAGCTTTGGGAGATGGCTGAACCAAGCTTGACAAGACTTGCCAAGAAAGCAGGTCTCAACGCTCCTCCCCCAACTCCCTCTGCCTCTAAGCCCCCAGTAAAAAAGAAGAGGGCCCCCGAAGATCACGCCCCTGAGGATCAGAGGCCGAAGAAGAAGGTTGTTGAACCTGCCATCCCTATCTCTTCAGCTGACGCCCTGTCGGCTCGTCTGAATCAGCTGAAGTTAACCGACAGTGTAGTCGGCCACAGCCTTCAGGCCCTGAATGCCGTCAGCTCTGTAATGACCGAGGCTGACAAACGCTTCTTCAGGTCCCTTGATAGCCCATTGCTGGTTGAGTTCGGCCTTCACAGAGCCGTTCAGGTATGATTTGATCCTTCTTCAGAAATTCTTCTAAGTTTAACATCTGATTCTTCTTCAGCTTACTCATAATCACTAAATATGCAGGGCTTGACCGCTATGCACCATTTATCGAACTGGACTCTGAGGAAGTTGCCTCTCATCCAAAAGGGGCAAGAGGCCGAGAAAGTCCAGAGTACTCTGAACGCAGAGATCGAGCGCCTCAAGTCTGAGCTGAAGGACTCTGAGGAAAAGGTGAAGGGGTTGGAGAAGGACATCTCCCAGCTCGGCAAGGATCATGCTGCTGCACTAAAGGCTAAGGACGACGCTCTGCAGCAAAAGGTCAACTCAGCTGTCAGGGCCGCCCTTGAGGACGCCTCTGAAAAGATAATTGCTGACTACAAGGCCTCTGACGAGTTCATGGGCTTCAGCTTTGAATACCTTGAAAGAGGTATCAAAGCCACTATTAAATGGGCAGACGTCAGGGAGAGAGAGGCCAGCACTTTGAAGGCCTCTGATTTCGTTGGTCTCGGCTTTGCTAATGCTCAATTTGCCCAAGCTCTTCAAGAGGTTGAGGAAGAGGCTGTCGCTCCTGCCGAGACTGCTACATTAGAGGCCACCGAGGTTGGAGGGGCAGACCTTTGTGATGATGCGGCCGAGGTGACTAATCAAGCCGAGGGTGTCAACGTTCCCCCCTCAGACTCTTAGGATATTTTGATCACTGCTTGTAACTTGACTGTATTGTGGAACTTGTCTGTAATTATTGAACATCTTATTATTTCTGAATGTATACCAATCTCTGATGAGGACCATCTTCACTTCCTTTTTATTGAATGTCATGTGATGTCTTTCATTCTTAGTTCCATTGTTATGGTGTCTGCTAAAAATAAATTTTCAATGAGCTTCAACCTCTGAAGCCCTCTTTCTAAGCTTGTCTTTCCAATGGTCTTGTTTAAACTCAACCAATGGTCCTGAGCTCAGAGCTTGTCACCAATAAATGGTGTTATGAAGGTCTGAGGTCATTAACTAAGAGGTTATCCTCATAATGAATCTCACCAAATTAATTATGTTAAGTGTCTGAGGTCATCTCATTATGGTGTCTGACCTCAGACCTCGTCACCATTGGATGGTGTTATGAGGGTCTGAGGTCATCACCTAAGATGTTACCCCCATAATAAGTCTTCACCAAATTAATGATGTTAAGGGTCTGAGGTCATCTCATTATGGTGTCTGACCTCAGACCTCGTCACCACTGAAATGGTGTTATGAGGGTCTGAGGTCATCACCTAAGATGTTACCCCCATAGTAAGTCTTCACCAAATTAATGATGTTAAGGGTCTTCACCAAAATAATGATGTTAAGTGTCTGAGGTCATCTCATTATGGTGTCTGAGCTCAGACCTCGTCACCACTGAATGGTATTATGAGGGTCTGAGGTCATCACCTAAGATGTTACCCCCATAATTAGTCTCACCAAATTAATGATGTTAAGGGTCTGAGGTCATCTCATTATGGTGTCTGAGCTCAAACCTCGTCACCACTGTGGTGTTATGAGGGTCTGAGGTCATCACCTAAGATGTTACCCCCATAATTAGTCTTCACCAAATTAATGATGTTAAGGGTCTGAGGTCATCTCATTATGGTGTCTGACCTCAGACCTCGTCACCACTGTGGTGTTATGAGGGTCTGAGGTCATCACCTAAGATGTTACCCCCATAATTATTCTTCACCAAATTAATGATGTTAAGTGTTTGAGGTCATCTCATTATCTCACCACTGAATGGTGTTATGAGGGTCTGAGGTCATCACCTAAGATGTTACCCCCATAATTAGTCTCACCAAATTAATGATGTTAAGGGTCTGAGGTCATCTCATTATGGTGTCTGAGCTCAGACCTCGTCACCACTGAAATGGTGTTATGAGGGTCTGAGGTCATCACCTAAGATGTTATCCTCATAATTAATCTCTGATCTAAGAATGTAGCAAGAACTGTCATGGGAACTGATCTTCATTAATAACCTTTTCATAATAAGATGGTACATTTACATAAAACTCTATGCAACATCATATGTAATATCTCTTTAGGTGATCAGCATTCCACGGGTTAGTGAAAGGTTCTCCTTCTAGGTTTTCTAGCCTGTAAGTGCCAGGCACAACCTCTTCTGTCACTTTGTAGGGGCCATGCCAGTTTGGGTGAAGCTTATTTGCTTTCTGTAGGGTCTTCTTCAGCACTAGGTCTCCTACTGCAATGGGTCTTGACTTCACCCTCTGGTTGTAGAATTTTGCTGCCCTCTGCTGGTAGGCTGCTTATCTGACCTCTACGTCCTCTCTTCTCTCTTCGATAAGATCTAGGTCTAGCCTCCTCTCTTCTCCATTATTGTCAGGGTCGTAGGTCTGAATCCGATGAGTTGGGAGTCCTACTTCCGTTGGTATGACGGCCTCTGAGCCATGTGCCAGCATGAACGGGGTTTCTCCTGTTGGTGTCCTTGCCGTGGTTCTGTAGGCCCATAACACAGCGTAGACCTCTTCAGTACATCTTCCCTCGCATCTTCTAACCTCTTCTTGATTCCGTCCAAGATAGTTCTATTTGTGACCTCGGTCTGACCATTTGCCTGAGGTCGTCCAGGAGATGAGAAGAACTGCTTAATCCCTACTCTTAGGCAATACTTTTCTAAGGAGGAGTTCTTGAACTGGGTCCCATTATTCGAGATGAGAGTGTTTGGGAGGCCATATCTGCATATGATATTCCTCCAAATGAACTGGAAGGTCTTCTTCTCTGTGATTGTTATCATCGGCTCTGCCTCCACCCACTTTGAGAAGTAGTCAATGGCAACTATCAAGAATCTATAGTTGTTGACAGCTCTTGGCAAAGGTCCTACTAAGTCAATTCCCCATACCGCAAATGGCCATGGAGAAGAGATTAACGTCATAGGCTGATGGGGTTGATGAGGGATAGTGGCAAACCTTTGACATTTGTCGCATCTCTTCACGTAGTCTGCAGCGTCCTTGGACAGGGTAGGCCACCAGTATCCCTGAGTGATGATCCTCTTGGCCAAGGGCCTTCCCCCTATGTGGCTAGAGCAAGAACCCTCATGGACTTCTTGTAAGACCCTGGAGACTTCCGTGGGATGCACGCACCTAAGGAGAGGCAATAAAAATCCCTTTTTGTACAAGACGTCTCCTATTATCGAGAACTTGGCAGCTCTATATCTCAATTTTTTCCTCTCTAATTTGGACTCAGGTAGCTCTCCCTCTCTTAAGTATCTGACGAGCGGGTCGATCCATGAGTCTCCTAGGTTCAAATTGTGACAAGGGTTACATACCTCTTCTTCCTCAATGGTTGCCTTTCCTAAGACTTCGATCGGAACGGTCCTTCTAACCTCTGTCTTCCTTGCCGAAGCTAACCTTGCCAATGCATCAGCGTGGCTGTTACTTTGTCGAGGCACTCTCTTCAGTTTTGCCTCTTCAAAATATTCCAACATCTTTCTAACTCTCTCCAGGTACTTCTCCATCCTCTCATTCTTGGCCTCATAGGCTCCCAGCACTTGATTGACAACTAACCTTGAGTCGCTGTGGAGTAGGAGACGTCTTACGCGAAGAGTCTTTGCCAATAAGAGGCCTGATATCATGGCCTCATACTCGGACTCGTTGTTTGAGGCCTGGAAGTTGAATCTCAAGGCGTATTCGATGTTGGCGCCATCTGGAGCCGAGAGTATTAGCCCTGCACCGCTTCCACTATCGCAGGAAGAGCCATCAACGAAGAGGCTCCAAACGTCTGTATCTAATGAGAAGACCCCTTCTGTCAGAACTCCTTGCTTGAAGAGGTATCGATCCTATTCGTTCTCTTCTATTCTGCTCCGGGTTTTGCCTGAGATGACCTCTTCCCGATCTCGGGAGACGTTTGGTGCCGTCTCTTTCGAATTTCGGAAGACACTACGGTTTGTCTCTTCGGCATCCTCTAGGCCTTTCTCTGTCTCGGCCTCTTCCCAGGTGAATTCTGCAACAAAGTCTGCGAGGGCCTGCCCTTTGATGGTTGTCCTAGGCTGGTAGGTAAGATCATATTCTCCTAATTCGATGGCCCAGGTCATCAATCTCCCGGACTTCTCAGGTTTATGCAGGACCTGCCTTAGTGGGGAGTCAGTGAGGACTACCATGGAGTGAGCTTGGAAGTAAGGCTTCATTTTTCTTGAGGCATGTATTAGGGCATAAGCCAACTTTTCGATGCGAGGATAATTTTGTTCAGACCCTTGAAGGGCCTTACTGTTGAAGTATACAGGCCTTTGGATCCCATCCTCTTCCCGTATGATGGCCGCACTGATGGCTGATTCAGAGACTGCCAGATATACAAACAACCTTTCTCCTGCGATGGGCCGAGACAGCAATAAAGGAGACCCTAAGTAGGACTTGAGTTGGTTGAAGGCTTTTTCACACTCTTCATCCCATTGGAAGGCCTTTCTTAGAACTTTAAAGAATGGAAGACACTTGTTCGTTTCCCTAGAAATAAACCTGTTAAGGGCAGCCACTCTTCCCGTGAGTCTTTGAACATCCTTGATACTCCTAGGAGCCTTCATGTCGAGTAATGCCTTGATTTTCTCAGGGTTCGCTTCAATTCCTCTCTAGTTAACGATGAATCCCAGGAACTTCCCAGCTCCTACTCCGAAGACACACTTTTCTGGGTTGAGTTTCATTCTGTATGAGTCCATAACATCGAAGGTCTTCTCAAGGTCCGCTACGTGAGTACAAGATTTCAAGCTCTTTGTTAGCATATCGTCTACATACACCTCCATGGTCTTACCTATTTGCTCTTCGAACATCTTATTAACAAGACATTGGTACATTGCCCCTTCATTTTTCAGACCGAAGGGCATCACTTTGTAGCAGTACGTCCCTTTGTCTGTAATGAAAGTTGTCTTCTCTGAGTCTTCGGCATCCATGAAGATTTGGTTATAGCCTGAATACGCATCCATGAAGCTCATGAGATCATGTCCTGCTGTAGCATCCACCATCTGATCTATCCGAGGTAAGGGGTAGCTGTCTTTTGGGCAAGATCTGTTCAGGTCAGTGAAATCCACACACATTCACCACTTACCATTGGCCTTAGGCACGATGACTGCATTTGAGAGCCACTCCGGGTAGGTAACCTCTCTTATGAACTCGGTCGCTTCCAACTTTTTGACCTCTTCTCGGATGACGTCGTATTTCTCCCTGGAGTAGACTCTTCGTCTCTGCTTGATCGGCTTGGCATCTCTGGTCACGTTGAGCTTGTGGCTCATCACCTTAGGGTCGATGCCAGGCATGTCTGCGTGACTCCATACGAAGAGACTCTGTCTCCTCCTGAGGAAGTTTTTTAGCTCTTCCTTGGTTCCTGGCTCTAGGGCCTTACCGACCTGGACGGTTTTTTTCGGCTCGTCCTCATTGAGGACGATGGGTTCTACCTCTTTCGCGGCCTCTCCCTTCTTCAACTTTGTTTCATCTCTTGGGTCAAGAGTGTCAATGCTATAAGTGGTGGTTGCCCTCTTATGGGCTTCTCTCTCTTCAGCCGAGTTGAAGTAACATTCTCACGCTATGGTCTGGTCACCTTGCACTTCCCCTACTCCATAAAGAGTCAGGAATTTTAGCATCTGATGGACCGTTGACGGCACAGCCTCAAACTCCTTAAGGGCCACCCTTCCTATGATGAGGTTATAGGCCGAGAAGACACTCTCGTCCATCACGAAGAAATTAATCCTCCTGGTCAACCTCTTAGGCCATTCGTCACCCATCCGTACGTCCATCTCATAAATTCCCAAGGGGTGAACCTTTTCACCACTGAAGCCTATCAGGGGGTGGTGATAGGGGACCAGTCTTGCTCTACTAAGGCCTAAGCTCTTGAAGCAAGGCCAAAACATCACATCTGCTGAGCTCCCCCCATCCACGAGGATCCTCTGCACCTCATACCCATGCACCCTTGTCGTTATGACCAAAGGGTCATCATGGGGGGCTAAGATGCCTCTGAAGTCGAGTCTGGAGAACCCAACTACGAGGGTGTTCATGTCTACTTTCTTCCTCTTCTGTACTGTATCGGAAGACGTTAGATTCACAACTTCAAGCTTGGCCACTGATTTGGCCTCGGCTACATGAGCCTTCCTATCAGCTACTTCAGATCCACCACCTGCAAATCCTCCGCATATTGTGCCAACACCGAAAGAGATCATACCAACCCTCTTCACCGGGGTGTTGTCATCCTTTGGTGGGAGATCCGGATCATCTTCATCATCACCTTCTGAATCATCATCTCTTCGGGTCGGGACGTTGTCACGGCATCTGTCATTCCTCCTTTTCTTATGGTCATCTCTTCCACTCTTAGGAGACTTACTGTCTACATATTTTCTCAATATCCCAGATTTTAACATCTTCTCAATCTCATCCTTCAAAGCGAAGCATCTATCTGTGACGTGACCATGATCTTGGTAGAACTCACACCATAGGTCTTTGTTCCTCTTATGTGGTGGAGCTTTCAGCTTCTCTGTCCATCTCAAAGCCCTGTCTTTCTTTATCTCGTTGAGGATGTGCTCACAGCTCACAGTCAGAGGAGTATAGTAGCGAACTTGTCATCACCCGATCTCTTCTTCCCATCTTTCTTGCCTTGGGGCTTTCCACTTCCACCGCGGTTCTCATCCTCATACTTGGCGGCCATTGCCTCTTCCGCATTCATTACTTTCCCTGCGGTTGCCAGCAGCTCCGCCATAGACCTAGGGGGCTCTTCCGCCAGTTTCCACAATAGCTTCCCCTTCTGGAGACCTCCTATAAGGGCGGTCATGGCTATGTTCTCTTCATAGTCTTCGACCTCCAACTTTTCTTTGTTGAATCTTGCTATGTAGTCTCTTAGGCTCTCACCCTTAGCCTGCTTGACATACAGCAGGTGGGTAGTCTTCTTTTGAGGCCTCACCCCAAAGCAGAAGTTGTGGATGAATCGCTCAGCCAAGCCTTTGAAGTTCTCAATTGAGTTCTTAGGAAGGGAGGTGAACCAACTGTGTGCAGCCCCTGTTAATGTCCCAGAGAAGGCTCTACACTTCATCTCGTCGGGTATCGAGGAGATGTCTGCTGCCGACTGGTACATCTCGATATGATGTACAGGGTTAGTGCTGCCATCATACTTGGGAGACACCGTAGGAGGCTTGAACTTAGCTGGGGTTGGGAAGCCCACTATCCTAGCCACAAATGGGGAGCCCTCTGAGTAACCCCTTTGCAATGGGTCCCTGCTTTTAATGAGGTCTCCTATCTTCTCCTCAAGGCGTTGGATAGAATCATTCCATGGTCTTCGGCCATCGACTTGGTCGAGGTTATCCCCTACCATATCTTTAGGATGGACCGAGGGTTCCCCTGCCAAGACACGTTGGCTGTTGACCTCTTCCTGTTCCCTGCCTCTTCTTTCACAGTGTCGGCCTTGGTCTGGCCGACCCTGCCTGTTCCCTCTCTGAGAGCCTACTACGCTCCTTGATCTCGACAGTCTCTGTCTTAGGTCATTCATCGGGCCCAGTCTCTCGAAGGCCGACCCTCTACTCAACCTATCAAAGGCCGACCCTCTTTATCGGGCCTCTTCACCTCTTCGGCCGACACAACCTTGACTTTGCCTAAGAGGCCGTACAGTGTTATCTGACACCTCATAGGGCTCCCAGAAGTCTTTCGGGGCTTCTTCCGCCTCTATATCGTCATACCTGTCCTCTGGGCAAGGGTTTCCTTGCCTCCCCAGGCGCAAGCGCCTAGGGTCAGCAACGTCCCTTCTCCGCTGGGGTGCAGGCTGGTCCTTCATTGGTGCCTGGGGTGGTCCCCTGGCGTCAGGATGAGGCTGAACAGCCGCCGGAGTGATCATATCCGGTGAGACTCCAGGTGGCCTCATCATAGTTTGGATGAGCTGTGCAAATTGCTCTGGCATAGCTTGATGCGTTGCAGGTAAAGACCTCAAGGCTGCAGCTACCTCCGCCATTTCGGACTTGGGGGGCGCCTGACTGGAACTAGGCCCTCCACCCCCGGGCGGCGGAAGAGGCGGTGGTAAGTCTGGTTCCATATGTTAACACTATAGAGCTTAAGTAGCAGATGAGCTTAGTACCTCACAGGACCTCTTTCAATGGTGAAACAGCTCCGCGCTAGGGGGAGGCCTGGTTCACCACCAGAATCTCCGGTGAGGTTAAGCAGAAAAAGAGGAAGAGATAGCCTCTCTCTTCCCACAGACGGTGCCAAAATGATGATGCCGGAATCAGCACCACCAGGTAAGGTGTTTTTAAGCTCAATCTAATAACAACAATGGTAGCATAGTTATGTAAATGGCAAGAGAATGAAATGAGGAGAAGGGGAGAGTACACCAGGATATAAGTGGTTCAGCCTAGATTAGCCTACGTCCATTGTATGTGTGTGAATAATCTCACTGCAATAAGGCTCTAATGACCATGGATACAATCTCTCAAGCTTTCTCTCTCTACTGTGTATCTAGACAGAGTTTCAGCTAGGGTTGAATATATGGGATCCTTTTGCAAGGTAGAGGATGACCTCTATATATAGTACCTAGGGGGTGTAATGTACCCCCCATGCATGCAATGAGCATGTGTGTGGTTACCTCACCAATATGGGAGTGTCATCTGTCACTGTCACATGCAGAGAATGATGATGCAATATTCTCCCCACGTGTGGGGAATAATCTTGTTATAACTGACTTGTGTCCACGTGTCCTTATCTAAATGTCAGCGGGTGCTCGGCTATCGCGTCTGGGGTATGACCTCGGCCTTGGTGAGGCCGAGGTTGGTGAGTCTTGATACCTGTTCAGTCCAAGGATTCCATGGAGGTCTCGGCCTAATTGTGGCCGAGACAATGGGCAAGGTCGGCCTGAGACGAGGTTGAACTGGTGGCTTGACGATGTTGCTGGTGGCTTGATGCGAGCTCGGCCTACATCTGGCCGAGGTTGTCATTCCTAGGTATACGAGAATGCTGTCGATCCTTGTGACGTCCCTTAGAGAGGCTCATGGTAGTGTCGACCTGGGCCGACCTTGCTATGGCCGAGGTCTGATATCGCGTGCCCAAGACTCGTCCAACGTCGGCCATGATCTCGGTCGAGGTTGGTGTCTCTAGGCCGAGGTTACACTTGGGGCATATCACTGAGTATTTTAAAAGCATGATTTATAAGTTATTTATCACCTTAACTTAGTTAATCATCTTCCCTGAAAGTCATATAACATTCACAAGTTATATACATAATACAATTTTCTCCATGTATTTAACTTACCCGTATATAATTATTTATCCCATTACATACGTAGAACCATATTACAACATTCACACATATGTTGAATATAAATATAACCCATCCTCCCGAGTAATAACTCACTGGATGTATCCTCTAAAGTGCTATCACACTAGGTGTACTTGCATAACCTAGTTACCCCAAGTCAGAATCACTCACTAACTTGGCCACATACATAAACATAATGGAGGCGGTCATATTTCTTTCCTGAAAGTGAGATAATCCCCTCACCCATATAACGGACGCTATGACCTGGGGATATACTCACCCTACTCCTCAAGCTAGGGGATTCTCCCACTATGCGCAACCTCCCTTGATAGCACCAGAGCATATATATTAATAATATCTAATCACTAATATTTATATGCACACACCATATATATATTATCGTACACCGTATATATATAAATATAAAATATCCTGGCTTTACCGTGTACTGAGTCCATAACACTAGCCTATACTTAGTATCTCGAGTTTATGGTCCAACTCTGATTATTAATTAATTTGCACATTAATTAATTAAATTATTTTTTGTGTCACCCAACCAATATACTCGGGCTCGCTCTCGTGGCCCAAAATTTATATAATACCCGAGTCTAATCCCCGACTCCAAATTAATTAGTTTTTCATCCATAATTAATTTAAATGAGTAGTGTCGCCCTACTACTATATCCGAACTTATTCGTTCAGTCCATTAGTTTACTTTTCATAATTTATTCTCCCAATTTCACACTCGTGTGTCGCACTAAATTTTTTCCCACCTCTCCCAATTATTATTCCCTTATAATTATGGAGATATAAATTTTCCTAATTAATTTTTCCCCTTAATTAGACTTGGTGGCAATTTAAACAAAAAGAAAATCCCACCCAAAAACTCTCAAGGCCAAACTGTCAAAAATTTCCAGCCATTGATCGATCGATCGATCGAACAGGTCCTCATCTTCTCCGACTTCCTTCTTCTGCCAGTAACGAAATCCTATAACCTCCAAACTCGTATATGGTTCATCTCAAGCACACACAACATTTTTATCATATGAGAACTTGATTAGGACCACCACTAGAACCTTAAACACAAATTAAATTTGACAAATCTCTACTTTTCTGAATTTGGGGGTATATTTGGGTCTCTACTTGTTCAGTCCCAATTCATTTGTTTATCCCAAATTTATTCATAAATTTCTACTGGGTTTTCACATCTGAATAAATTATTATCTCAAAACCATGTAACACAATGAATTCCCACATTAATTTCCCATTAATTTCATTCATGTGTTCTATATACAAAACCCCCTTTTTGTACCCTTTTGCACCCAAAACGAATTTTGATTTGCACATCACAAAAATATGAATTGGATATCATAAATAAACATCACATAAAGTTAACCACTTGCCTTTTGGATTCGTGGAGTCTGATCCGTTGGTGTAGAGGCAAGCTTGATGATGAACTCCCAAATTTGTTCCTTGCCTTGTCTCCAAAAAAATCCCAATTTGCACTGTAACTACTCCCTATAGTTTTCTCTCAATACCCCAGGTTTTCACTTTGTGTTTCTGCCATTTCCATTCTCTCAGAATTAGGTATTAAACATAAATCCCGTTTTTAGCCTAGTGGGCCAAGCCCGAGTGGCCCAAATACCCCCGTGTGTGCTCCGCTATGCCTAAAAACGTCCCGAGACCCATTTACTACCCCCGGGTACTCTTTTTCAACTATCTCGACCCATCCAGACTCAACCGTGTACTCAGAATCGATATCCGAATTAATTTATAAAAATCCTTATCTCACACCCGAATTAGTCTGTACCGACTCCCGTTTGAGATAAATAAATGTCAGATCACTAATACACGTTATGACGTAATTAAATTATTACTATTCACTTAGTAATTAAATTTTCCCGAATATTAAACATTCACTGTCCGATTAATATTCAAATAAATATTACTATAATTAATTCAATTAAATTACGACACAAAAGTAATTTAAAATTCTCGAATTAATTAAATATTAAATGCACAGAAATATGGGGTGTTACATACTTCCCCCCTTACAAAGGAATTTCATCCCCAAAATTTGGTCATAACTGTGATGAATAACTTTGAGTTGTTCAATAGGCCTAGAGAATGGATGGGAGCTTTTCCACCCATATTCATTTTTAATACTCTAGTCACCATTTGATCTTGATGAGCAGAGTTTTGTTTGTAATCTATGATTTCCCATTATAATGTGGGAAGACCACCGAGGCACAGTGAATTTGAATCCCATATTCTATGAAAAAGTTAGTGAAGATATCATTGTTGAACTGGGATCCATTATCTGCTACCAATTCTCTAGGAATACCAAATCGAGTGATGATGTTTCTCCACACAAAGGGGTCGATCGATCGACTCCTCAATTTTTTCCTTGGTTCAAAGACAGTTGGAATTTTCCTGAATCATCGATCGATCGACCCTTGGGTTCGATCGATCGATCCCCTATTTTTTACAGCACTTTCTTCCTTTTCATTTCTTTCTTCTTTTCTTTCCCCCAACTTACTATATAAGAGATATTTGTTGTAATAAAAGACAAATTTAGTTTTGAAGAGATATTTTAGGTTAGGTTTTGGTTTTTGAGAGCTCATCTTCATTTATTCTTGGGATGACATCCATTTGGGATTTTTCAAGTTGTACTATTCATTATCCTCTCCATTAATTTAGTTGTTTTTCCTTCATTCCTAGCTTTGTAGTTTAATTTCATGCCTTGTTAATTAGTTGTAAGTAGTTATTTATTGTTTTAATCTAGTTATTTAGTTTAATTTAGTTTAATTCATGCTTAGCCCTTAGATAAATAGGGTCGGGCTTGTGTTCCGCCATTAACGGGCTTCGAGCTCCGAAAACTAGATTTTATGTAAAATTGCGTTTAATTGAAACCGCGTGTATTAAAGTTGGATTGTTATGCATTTAACTTTATATGTCACGCAACTTTAGTGTTTATAGCGACAATCTGAATTTAATCCGCGTGTGATCATTTTTTATTAAATATTTATTCAAGCAACTTTGGGTTAAATTCCTTATTGCATGAAGTTTATGCTTAATTAAAATGTTCAGTTAAATGTCTTCAAGCCAAAATTCTAATTAGTAGTTGTTTCGATCCGTGTGGTAGGATGAGATCTCGATCCTCGCTTTACTTTTGTGTAGCGTAACTTATTCCTCTCTTTTGTCACCATAACAACCTATCACCTTTTACACTTTTATTCTTGAAGTAATAAATTAATTACCGATCCAAAATTTAATCACTCCCGTGGATTTCTTACGATACCCGACTTACCGTTGTGCTTGCCTATCAAGTGTAGTTGTAGTTTAGGTTTTTGCATGTAGAGAGGGAGCCAAAATCAACGACAGTGTCCCTACACGAACACTCGGTTCCCCTCCCATCAAAATGGCGTCGTTGTCGAGGAATGTGTTTTAGATTGTAAATATTTTATTATTTCATAGTATTTTTTCTTTTGTATTTGTATTCTTTGTTTTAACCTTTTTTGAAGGATAGCATATTTTAGTGCTAAGAAACTTTGATTCGCGGTTGCTCACTTTCTTGCTTGGATTCTCCATCTACAAACAACGAGGTAATCAGGTCCTATTATTATAGCTATTACGGTCATTCTAATGTTTCTTACTTTGGGGATAGTTTTCAAGTTTTCCATTTTGAAGATTTTATTGAGATTGAAAGACTTGAGAACAATTATCGGAATGAAAATCATTATTGGGAGCTTGAGTTGGATTCATTATTCGAATCCAATGACGATTCTTATTCCGATACTTTCGAACAATAATTTCGACCAAATGAGGAATCTGAGGTTCTAGAGTCAAGGAAGCTTACTTTGGAAGAAACTTTTCTTCTTTACTCCCAAGGTTTGAAAAGCCTTAATGGTGCTAGAATGAGACTTGGATAACTTTACGATGAGATGAATTCTTATGTACAAAACAACGAGGAGGTGGAAACTTGTGTTTCACCTCAATTTTTCAAAGAATTTCTCATCGAATGTGCATCTTTCTCCCCCGAAATTCAATCTCCTTCCGATGATGAGTCGATTGAGATTGAATTTGTTTCATCACCATATTCGTTTCCATGACCGAACCATTAGAATTACTGATTGATTCCTATGATTCGGTATAAACTTTAAAAACTTCTAAACTTTTTGCCGATGAGGACTCTTTACCGGAATTGTTGTCGATGAATGTTATCCCCACGTGTGCACCATCTCCCATTCCTATTGAAAAACCTTTGGGAGATGAGTCGATTTTTATTGGACCTCAAGTGTATCTTTCCCCCTTGTTATCCAAATCCCCCATCGTCCCCCAAAAATTTATAATTGGCGATGGTTCATTTCTTCCGCCTTGCACATGGCTTCCGTTGTTCAAACGAAATTCCTATTTTTTGGGAGACATGCATTCTAGGTAGGGTCCACTATCGATCCTCCAAAGTCAAATCGTAGTTTGGATGGATCCTCAACTATTTAGACTTCTAGTGTATAGTTAGTGAGAGGCCTAAATAGTAGGTTGTAAATAGTTAGCTTTTTAATTTTCTTTCTTTGTTTTTTTCTTTCCTTTTAATTTAGTCAAGTGTAATTAGTTAACTTTTTGTTATTTGTTTTTGCTATGCTCGGTACTAACTTGTTTTGTAGATTTCATTGGACTCGTGCTTATGGAGATCGCTCCAATTTTGGGTAATACCGTTATTTTCCTATATTTGTGTTGTGTTCTTAATGTGCATTGAGGACAATGCAACATTTAAGTTAAAGGGTGTAGGATATTCTATCCATTTCATGTGTAGTCCACTGATTTGCTTACTGGTTAGTTACTAAGTATACCTTTTTGTTAAAAATTGAAAATTTCAAAAATATTTATTTTCTTTTTTCTCTTTGGTTAGGCATTTTGCCTTTGTTTCTGATGATAAATTTCAATAATTGCCCGATCCAATTGACAACTCAACGATGCATGTTCTCAATTTTAGAAGTTATTAGACTCTAGTCCTTAAATCATTGATATTATGAATAACTTTATGAATTAAACTTTATCCCATGAGCACATGTGCTTTTCTTGTTTTATTGATTTGGTTTAAGATTTTTATAACTCGGTAATCTTTTGTTGAATTGTATATACTTACACCGAGTAAGCTTTGTACCTTTCGCCGTTTGTGAGTGTATACACTATTCTTTCCTCATTAAAACGTTGAATTCGTCGGTAATCTATCTATTCTTTCATTTTATCGTTCATTAATTGAGTTTATATCTTGAAATGTGCTACTTGAGCATGATTTTCAAAATTGTTTTGACTCGAGAATTGCGTAAACTTTATGAAATGATCATAGGAAATCTTTGTTATATCACCCATATTAGCCTTGACCTCACCTTTAATGTTTCCTTAATCAACCCCTTTGAGCCTAAATATAGCCTTTGATTTCATTACCCAAAATTCCATAACCAACTCCACATTGGAGTTATAAACCATACATATTACCTTCCAGGCCTTTGTTTGGAATGTTGTTTGGGATTGGATGATGTTATGTAGTGTGATTACAATTTGAGCATGAAAAGAGTGAGAAAAGAAGAAAGTGTAGTGAAAAAGAAAAGAAAACATGAGAAAAAGAAGAAAAGAAAGAGAAAGATAAAGTTTGTATATATGTTGTGTATGTATAGTTCAATAATCCTTGTTACTCTCCAATTTCATATCTAATGCTTATTTGGAAATCATTTTTTCAATTTCGATATTGCCCACTATTTTCCATTATTCCAAGTTTTCATCCCGAACACTTTGAATCCGTACATATACCTTCCATTTCATACCTACATTACAACCCTATCAAGTCCTATGTGATCTTAGGGTGAGTTCAATTTAAAAGTCAAAATAGTTTTGATAATATGTGAAAATGCATTTCGACTCTTTTAATATGCGATATCTTTCATTGAGATTACAGTTTTTAATTTCCTATATAGTGTTATTCATTTGTGACATGTGTGCGACCTAGTTTCCATTTCCATTTACTCTTGATGCCCGCATGTTCTGTGTATAACCTCCCTGTTTCGAGTGAATTCATTTGATAAGTGTAATATCCGGTGAGGATTGATTTATGCATGATTTTATGTTTATCCGATTTATTTCAATTTTGGCCAAATCATACTACGCATGTGCTCTCCCGCCTCCCACTTATAAAGTTTCAATTCTATGAAGTTCGTTCTATAATGTTAATAACAACAGACTTTTGTTTGAATTCGTTCGATATGCTAATAACATGTTTGAAATCTTGTTCTTTCTTGTTGAGTTTGTCGCATGTTGATTGGGTATATTTTAAGTAAACCATTTGATATTTGTGGATTTCATTCCTGAAAACCCTCACGAGACGACACTCGTCCACTAGGGTAACCTAGGGGTTTAACGGCTTATTGCATACGCTAAATGCAATCGTTCGCCCGCAAAAGTGGCCTTATCCTTTATTATCCCATTTTTGTACTTGTATCCTGTTTTTGGTTTACTTCTAGTTCTTGTTGCATCTTATTTCACTGCTAGGGACTTGCAATGTGTAAGTTAGGGGGGGTGATATGACGCAAATATTGCGTATTTCACCCGTTAACCTACGCGTTATTAGCCCCCTCGGATATCTTAATCCCTATATTTATGCTCGTTAACCAAACAACCTCAGGTTTCTATGTTAACATGTTTTGCAAGGGTTAATTGAGTTTTTATAGGTATTTGGATGCTTAGTATGAAGTTCGGACGCATTCCAGTGAAGTTTCGTACAATTTTGCACGTTCAAGGGCAATTTGGTCTTTTCACAATTTGGGCACTGGCCCAATGTCTTCACGGAAGTTGTAGCCCTCTAAGAGAGATTCGCGTGTCCAAGAACGGTGCTCGATTCTGAGTCCGAACAAAGAAGTTAAGAGACTTTTCACGGAAGAGAATTATAATGAAATCAAAACAGGGGAGCTTGGCTGAGGCCTGATGAATCGATCGATCGACAAAAAGGCTCGATCGATCGACTCCTTAATTTTTGCCTTGGTTCGAAGACAGTGGGCATTTTCCTAAATCATCGATCGATCGACCCTTGGGTTCGATCGATCGATCCCCTATTTTTTACAGCACTTTCTTCCTTGTCATTTCTTTCTTCTTTTCTTTTCCCCCAACTTATTATATAAGAGATATTTGCTGTAATAAAAGACAGACTTAGTTTTGAAGGGATATTTTAGGTTAGGGTTTGGTTTTTGAGCGCTCATCTTCATTTCTTCTTAGGGTGACATCCATTTTGGGTTTTCAAGTTATACTATTCATTATCCTCTCCATTAATTTTGTTGTTTTTCCTTCATTCCTTGCTTTGTAGTTTAATCTCATGCATTGTTAATTAGTTGTAAATAGTTATTTATTGTTTTAATCTAGTTATTTAGTTTAATTTGGTTTAATTCATGCTTAGCCCTTAGATAAATAGAGTCAGGGTTGTGTTCCGCCATTAACGGGCTTCAAGCTCCGAAAACTAGATTTCGTGTAAAATTGTGTTTAATTGAAACCGCGTGTATTAAAGTTGAATTTTTATGCATTTAACTTTGTTTGTCACGCAACTTTAGTGTTTATAGCGACAATCTGAATTTAATCCGCGTGTGACCATTTTTGCTTAAATGTTTATTCAAGCAACTTTGGGTTAAATTCCTTATTGTGTGAAGTTTATGCTTAACTAAAATGTTCAATTAAATGTTTTCGAGCCGGAATTCTAATTAGTAGTTATTTCGATCAGTGTGGTAGGATGCGATCCCGATCCTCGCTTTACTTTTGTGTAGCGTAACTTATTCCTCTCTTTTATCACCATAACAACCTATAACCTTTTACACTTTTATTCCTGAAGTAATAAATTAATTACTGATCTAAAATTTAATCACTCCCTATTGATTTCTTACGATACCCGACTTACCGTTGTGATTTCCTATCAAGTGTAGTTGAGTTTAGATTTTTGCATGCAGAGCGACAGTCTAAATCAACGACTGTGTCCCTACACGAACACTCAGTTCCCCTCCCATCAGTGCTCCACTGCCATCGTCCTTTTAAGATCGGTGTTATTGTGGATGCCAATGTAGCTAAGGCAAAAACATGGTTGTTGAAGTTCCTCGACAATTGTTCTATTGACGATGATCTAAAAGCCTTTAGGATTTTTCTTACTTTATCCCGATTAGCGAGATTCCTTGGATCTTTGCCTTCATATTCTTCGCTGAGTTAATTGTCGATTAGATGGGAATCACAGTGTAAACCATTATCTTGTGCTCCCATGGTAATCTCCATTTGCATGCCAAGTATCATGGCCTCATATTCTGCTTTATTTTTGGATCCTTTGAATCCAAGTTAACCTGCCTGCTCAATGAGTCACCCATGTGGGGTGACGAGGACAATTCCCATGTCGATTCCTCATTCATTGGATGATCCATATACAAATAACCTCCACTTTTCATTGTAATTGATCTATTATAGGTTAAGCATCTTTAAAATGGGGTTAATCTGAATGGCCTCTCCTTCTGGGATTGTTGGGAACTCAACAATGAAGTGGGCTAAAACTTTCCTGTTTGTGGTGTTTGCCTCATTTGAGGTTTGGAAGAATGGACAAAAATTTTCAAACAATCGTGATATGATCCACTCAAGGGTTGTAAGAGCAATTTTTATAATTGCTCAATGTATTCTTATCTTAGATTATCCTGTTACACATACAATGCACCAACATAGCTACTTCGATGGATTTAAAGACAAAATTGAAGACTTTTGTAATATTGAAGAATCGTACGTCTCAACAACATTTAGAAGAAGTTATGGATGCATTTGGTAAAGATTTATTTTTCCAGGGTTTTTAGAATTTTTAAGAGTTTGTATTTCAAAATGGTTTAAAAATATTTTTAATTTTTTTTAAAAACTCGCTAACTCATTAGAACGAGATTGGCTTATCGTTCAAATGAGCTATGAATGTCATTATAATGAAATTCTCTTGGTTCGAATAAAATCTGGAATGATACCTTTGGTTAAGTCCTGGAATCTCGGTAGAAGTCGTTCGAGTGAGAATGGGTAGGTCATTAGAATGAGACTTCCAACATTCGAATGAGATGTTTTTTTCATCAAGCCCTAGAATCTCGTTCGATATGTCGTTAGAAGCTCGATCGAACGAAAATGGTTTTATCGTTCGAACGAAGTATAAGTCGTTTCGAACGAACGCACGAGATTTTGTTTTTTAATTAAATATGATCCAAATATCTAGTGTTTTAAAATCAACTTCCTTATTACTAGAGATGGTGTATAAAGTCTCCAATAACTCTTTTTGAAAAGTTTTTACACCCTTTTTGAGTTATATTTGTGATTAAACTCTTCTAATATTAGTCCAAAACCCATGGAAACTTTTAGATCACTTTATCAAATCAAGAAGAACCTTTATAGTTCAAACACTCTTGTAGAGATTAATCTCTACTGCTGATTTATGGAGTCGAGGCTCTACTGATGAAGAAGAAGAAGGTTGATCGGTGGATGCCGAGGGAAGACTGCTTCCCGTGGACGCTGATGTAGGCCTGTAAACGGGTCGGATTCGGACCGGATCAGGCCAATCCAAATCCGAATCCGTTTATGTTAAACGGATTCGGATCCGATCCGATTATCCGATTATCCAAATCCGAATCCGATTATCCGAATCCGTTAAGAATCCGTTAATCCGATCCGTTTATCCGATCCGATCCGATTATAATATTATAAATAACTATTATAAATTTCAAAATACAATATATATTATAAATAACTATTATAATATATATTTCAAAAAATATATTTAAATAACTATTATAATATAAATTACTATTATAAATAAATGCAATATATATTAATATAGGACTATTATAAATAACTATTAAAATATATATTTAAAATATTAATAAATTTCTAAATACAATATATATATTAATTAAAAATATTATATATATAGATATATATTAAACGGATCGGATTATTAACGGATCGGATCATATGAATCCAAATCCGCTCCATTTAATAAACGGGTAATCGGGTAATCGGATAATCGGGTAATCGGATTTCAAGGGGTGATCCAAATCCGTGTAAACGGATCGGATTCGGATTCGGATTCGGATAAAATCCGATCCGTTGACAGGCCTACGCTGATGGACTATGCCATTGCTGTAGAAAATTTGAAGAACTACGCATCATACTTAGGGAGATGATTAGTTTGTAAGTCGGTTGTGTTTGTCAAATCTTGTATAGCACTGAATAAAAGGTTTTGCCCTTTTAAGAATTTTTCCTACTTCTTAGAGTATTTACATGCTTATTTTGTTGAATTTAAACTTGGACCACATCTTCGTATGCACACTCAATTAAATCAAAGATAAAATTTGGTAAAATTAAATTTGTGTGTGGCTGACTAATATACAAATCATTCGATAGAATCCTCGCATTCTCAAATTGGTATTAGAGCAGGTTTCACTAAAATATTGTGTGATCCTTTTTACAAAAAAAATTGATATCATTTTTTTTAAATTGGTGATCTTAAAAAGTTTGGATTTTATAGATAATTTGTATAACATGCGTCTTATTTTTTATGGGTCAAATTATGCGTATTGGAAAGCTAGGATGAGGTTTGCTTTAAAAGGTAATTGATGGAAGGGTCTGGCTTGTATGTGAAAGAGGGGGGACACCACCCACTGTGACTAACGACAATGTAGAATGTCTTAAACCCATCACTTATTGGGTGGAGGATGAATTTAAATGGAGTACTTACAACTCACGCAGCTTAAGTGCCATTTCTGGAGTCGTTACCCCTAACGAGTTCGGTTGCATTATGACGTGCACCACGCCTAAAGAAGATTGGGATACCCTCTAACTCACTCATGAGGGTATCAATGCTGTGAAAGCTTATAAGATGCAAAATCTCACTACACAGTTTGAAACGATTGTCATGCTAGATTCTGAGTCATTTGATGAGTTTTACGCACGTTTGTTGGACATAGTAAACTCTAGTTTTAATTTGGGTGACAAAATTCGTGAGATGAGAGATGTGAAAGAGATTTTGAGATCACTTTCGTCTCGTTTTATTTCTAAAGTTTTCGTGCTTAATTCTTTAGGTATATTAGATATGCTTATGTTAGAAGAACTCGTAGGAGACCTTCAGACTTATGAGATTGACATGTTTCCCAAAACTGTTAAACCTAAGGAAAGGGAAATTGCTTTGAAGGCTCAATCTAAAAGGAAAGAGTAGGTTTCCTCTGACTCCAAATATGACTTTGATTGGGATGACTTGACCCTGTTTGCCAAAAATTTCAAAAAGTTTCTCAAACTTAGAAAAGAAAATATTTCCAGAAAAGAAAAGTTTTAAGAAAGATAAAAAATATAAATCGGGCAAGAAAAATTTTGAAAAAGAAAGAAAAGAAAATCGTAATAAAGATGAAGAAAGATGTTATGAGTGCGAGGGGAAGGGTCAAAAAGCTCACGAGTGTGCTACGCGATTAAAGAGACAAGGAAAAGGCAAAGCTGCTTTCAATGCCATGCTTAGTGAGAGAGATTTCGAGTCTATGGATTTCGGGGATGAATAACCGCATAAACATAACTTCACCGTGTTCATGGCTAGTCATGTTAGTACATCAAGTACAACTCATGCCGATAAGGAAGCTACTAAATATGACGACCTGAATAGTGAGTTTAGTCATTCCAGAGTGGGTGAAGGAGTTAATGTTTTAAGTGAGAGCGAGAGTGACCTTCAAGGTGATTACGCTGAGATTTACACTGAGTCCTTTAAAACGAAGAAACAAAACAAAAGTTTAGCGATTATAGTTTTAGCTTCAGAGAAGGAGTTGAAAGAAGAGAGAGAGAACGAGTCCTCAGTGATAATTTCTTTGGGACAAATAGTCGTTTTAGTCGAAAGGGAAAATGGTGACTTGACCAACAAAGTGACTAGTCTTACGAGAGATCTTCAAGCATCCATGGAGACTCGTGAGAAACTTGAAGCCCTTGTATCCCAACTAGAGAAAAATCTCAAACGTGCCCGAGAATTCAAGGTTACTATAGAAGATATATCGAAGAAGGCTAGAAATATGTTCACCGGCCCTGCTTTAGGCTTTAGGGTGAGGCAAGGAATAGGTTATGATGGTGCATCCACATCCCATGCCGCACCAAAACCGATTCCTAAATTTGTGGTAAATCCTTATGGGCCTCGACCTAAACCACAAAATAGAGTTCAATCTAATAAAGCAAACCAAGGTAGACCCAAATAAGTTTATGTTTTCACCTCTTTTAAGAAGAGAGGTCACCTTAGGGAATTTTGCTACAAGTTGTGTAGAACTAAACATACACGTACTCCGATGAACCTCTATAGCGATGTTTATAACCTTAAAGAGTAAGTTGAGTTCCTCTTCTAGACTTCACAAAGTTTAATGAAAGAATTTCAACGGATGTCTATGTCACTTGAGAACGCTTCTAATGCTCTGACTAGAGCTAACAACGACAAGAGCAAACACTTGGATACTTAGGAAAGATGACAGAGCCCTAGTTGTGCACATTGCTATCAAGGTTCAAAATACTTCCCAATGTTATTTTGATAGTGGGAGATCTAGGCACATGACTGGTGACATATATTTTTTACCAACCTTGAGGATCGCAAGGAAGGAAAACTCACCTTTGGAGATAGGAATAGGTCTTGTATTTTAGGACATGGACGTGTTGAGATACCCGAATTTTCTAAACTAGACAATGTGTTGTATGTAAAAGGGTTGAAAGCTAACTTAATTAGCATAAGCCAACTGTGCGATGCAAAATTTACGATAAAGTTTGACCAGTCTGAATGTAATGTATACGATCAATCCGATGTACTTTTACTACAAGGAGTGAGGACCGAAGATGATTGCTATGGGATCATTCACAAGTCCTGCTTTGTGTGCAGCAGTGCCTCGGTATCCTCTATGGACCTTTGGCATCAACGGATAGGTCATGTGAACTTTAGAGATCTTAAGAGATTAATGAAAAAGGACCTAATTTGTGGATTAACATTTCTTATGAAACAAACTTCCTCGATTTGTGTACCTTGCCAAAAAGGAAAACAAATTCGAAGTCCCCATTGAAAGTTGAATACCATTAACACCACACATGATTTTGAGTTGATTCACATGGATCTTATAGATCCTCCTCGCTTAGAGAGCTTAGGTGGTAAGATATACATTGTCATGATGGTCGATGACTTTTTGAGATACTCTATTATGGGGTTTCTTAGGGAAAAGTCCGATGCGATTGAGTTTCTAACAACCAAGTGTCGTGTCCTATAAAACAAACACGGTGTCACAATTAATCGGATGCATAGTGATAACGGCACTGAATTTAAAAAAAGCCGAAGTGGATAGCTATTATGACGGAGTGGGAATCAAACACAAGTTTTTGGCTGTTCGTATTCCTCAACAAAATGGGATAGTTGAGAGGAAGTACTGGACGATATAAGATATGGATAGATCCATGCTTCGTAGGAGAAACGTGTCTAGACGTTTTGGGTAGAGGTAGTGAGTATGGCATGCCATACAGTGAATAAGGTATATCTTCATCCGCACACGCCTTATGAGTTGTGGACAGGGAAGAAACCTAAGCTATCGTATTTTCGTGTCTTTGGGAGTACTTGTTATATCTTGAGAGATAGAGAGCACTGAGGAAAGTTTGACTCCCAGAGCGATGAGGGGATATTTTTAGGTTATTCATCGTCGACTAGGGCTTATAGGGTGTTTAACCTTGCAAGCTCTAACGTTATGGCGTCAATAAACGTCACGGTTAAAGATGACAAGTCACCGACGTGTATTGAACCTATCCCCTAATGTGAGGATGATGCACCACCTGGTGATGATCTCATCCTTTCTCATACTATTCTGATGGACCCCACTCTTGATTTAGAGGATCCACCCTCTTGGGTTCAAAAGAGTCATGAACCTTACGCTATACTTGGTTATCCTACACAACGTGTCAAGACTTGTGCTCAACTTGAAAATGTGGTTATCTATCTTTATTATACCTCCTTATTCGAGACCAAGAATGTGAAAAAATCACTCAAGGATGAGCATTGGATAACCACTATGCAAGATGAGTTGCTTCAGTTTCGTAAGAACGATGTCGGAGAGTTAGTCCCCTGACCTAACCTAGCGAGACAAATGTGATAGGTACCAAGTGGATTTACAAGAATAAGATGGATGAGAATGGTACCATAGTTAGCGATAAGGCTAGGTTGGTCACTCAAGGCTACACATAGACTGAGGTTGTAGACTTTTATGTGACATTTGATCTATTGCTAGGTTTGAGTCCGTCCGCTTACTACTCGTCATAGCATGTCATTTACGCTACAAGTAATATCATATGGATGTCAAGAGTGAGTGTCTTCCTTAATGTAATTCTACGGGAGGAAGTTTATTTAGAACAACCAAAGGAGTTTGAAGACCCTAAGTGAAAGGAAATGATTTTATAAATGTCCATTTTTTAATCTAAGAATTTTCTGAGCACCCTCGGTCATAGCTAGTATGTCTAATACCGTTACATTTGGCACATCAACACGATCATTCATGACGGTCTCGATCTGAATCCGAACTTTCACGCACCCATCATCATCATATGTGCGTAGTGAAACCTCAACGTGCAACGTGCATCTTCAACATTCCCACTACTCCACTCGTATTTATAGTAAAATAATTAATTTGGAGTTTTTAATGGTTACATAATTATTTGGGAATTTTTATAAATATTTTTTAAGGTTTTAAAATGTTTTCCTCCGTAGAAAGAATTATTGCTAAGTGTTGAGGCAAGAAAAATTTGTCGCTGACGTCGTTCGAGCAACAACACACTGGCGTTCAAACGACATGTCGTTGTCGCGCGAAGTCGTTTGAGCGACGTATCCAATCGTTCGAGTGACAGCCCTCTATCGTTCAAGCGACGGGCCGCCTCGATTTTTGTATAAATAACAGTGTTCTGCATACACGTTTCTCAAGTATTTTGCACCTCTATTTCTGAAGAACTGCTTTGTTTTCCAAACTTCATCTTTTAAGGTTTTTACCTTTTTTATTCACAAATTCTTCCCAAATACATATGTGAATCTTTATAAACCCTAGATTGATTGTTCTACTCATTTGGAGTATTCTTGTAAAGAAGAAGGTTGTTCTCCATTACTGACTTGGAGCCCTTGCGGGATCTCTTGTCGATGACGACAAACCGATGCCTGTGGGTATTCATGTGTTAGTTGTATTTATCTGTATTTGTAAGTGTTACAAGATATAGTGAAATAAAAATGGTTTTTCCCCATTTGGGGATTTTTCCTTATATTTGTGATTGTGTGCATGCTTGAATCTATTTTATTCGTCAATCACAATTAGTTGCAAGAGTTAGGATTTTTGGGACTAAAATTGGAATTTAATTAAACAAGTTTGTCTATTGATTGCTGATGCACTCTCAAATTGGTATTAGAGCCTATTACACAATTAAACCGTGTAATTTTTTTTGCAAAATTTTTCTGGATATCAATTTTGTTCTAAAAATTGATTTTTGAAAAAGCGCAATTTCAATGGAAAACTTGTATAATCGAGTGCCAATTTTTAACGAGACAAATTATGCATATTGGAAATCCCATATGAAATCCCACTTAAAGGCCATTGATGAACGTGTTTGGAATATGTGTGAAAGAGGGTGGATGCTTCCCACTGTCACTGTAGATAACGTAACAAATCTAAAACCTGTGACTACATGGACTGAGGCTGAATTTAAATGGAGCACATATAACTCACGTGGGATTAGTGCAATTTCGGGTGTCGTCACCCCTGAGGAGTTTAGATGTATTATGACGTGCACCATGTCTAAAGAAGCATGGGATGTTTTACAACTTACCCATGAGGGAACTAATGCAGTCAAAGAACTAAAATTGCAAAATTTAACTACTCAATTTGAAATAATCACCATGATTGAATCTGAGTGTTTTGATGAACTCTATGCACGCTTATCTGATATTGTAAACACTATTTTCAATCTAGATGAACACATTCCTGATGCTAGAGTAGTTAAAAAGGTTTTGAGATCACTGCCTAAGCGTTTTATCCCTAAAGTCACTGTGCTAAATTATTTAGGAAATTTGAGTCGTCTGAAATTAGAAGAATTTGTAGGAGACCTACAGACTTATGAAATTAACATGTTTCCTAACACGATAAAATCAAAAGAAAAAGGGGTAGCACCTAAAGCCTAGGCTAGGAAGAGTGAGGGGTCAGCAAGAAAGAGAGGTGAGTCGTCTAGGAGAAGAGAGGAAGAGTTGTCTGATTCAGAGTTTGATTTTGACTTAAACGATTTGGCTTTATTTGCGAAAATTTTCAAGAAATTTCTCAAATTAAAGAAAAATGGCAATTCCAAAGATAAAAAGAATTTTGAGAAAAATAAATTTGAAAAGAAAAATGATAAATATAAACAGAACACGCCTAAGAAAGATGAGGAGAGATGTTATGAGTGTGACGGTAGAGGTCATAAGGCATTTGAGTGTGCTACTAGGTTGAAACGCCAAGGCAAAGGCAAAGCAGCTTTAAATGTCTCCCTTAGTAACGATAATGAGGCTGAGTCGGTGAATTCTAGAGATGAGTCAACGCATGAATGTAAATTCACTGCATTCATGGCTAGTAATGTGAGTACTGACAGTGCGCCTCACAACGATTAGGAAGCTACTTCACATGGATACCTCGACAGTGAAAGCGATGTGAGTGAGGGGGAGGATGTTGCAAGTGAGAGCGAGAGTGGCCTATGAATCGCATACGTTGATTTATATGTTGATTCTTTTAAAACTAAAAAGCGTAACAAAGTGTTAGCACTTAGGATAGTTGCCTTAGAGAAAGATTTGGGAGAGACGAGAGAGAGAAAGAGAGAGTCCTCCACTAGCACTGCCTTGAGAGAGAGAGAGAGAGAGAGAGACTATTTGGAGAGATAGTAGTTTAGAGACAGAGAAAGGGGACTTGACCAAGTAAGTGGCTAGTCTTACGAGTGAGATCCACTCCCCCCTAGACACTTGGAAGAAACTTGAAGCCCTTGTAGCCCAACTCACTCATGACCTTGTGAGAGCCCGGGAGGTCAAGGTAAAGATAGAGGACAGATCTAAAAAGATGGGAAAGATGCTCCTTGCCCCTACTTTAGGGTTTGGTGAAAGGCATGGAATATATTTGATGGTGCTTCCACGTCTCATGGGACATCGGAACTAATTCCTGAGTTTACTACGAATCCATATGGCCATCAACCAAAACCCCATAGAAGAGTTCGGCCAAGAAAAGCAAACTAATGTCGACCTAAGACTATGTACTTTTCTACCTATTGCAAAAGAAAATTCAACCTTAGGAATTTTTGCTATAGTTTGGGTCGGACACGATGTACATTTGCTCCACCACGTGCCACTAGCAATTTTTCGAGTCTTAGAGAGCCGGTTGAGTCTCTAGTTACCACATCTCAGAGTTTAATGGAAGAGTTCCAACGAATTTCTTTGCCATCTACGGATACTTCCAGAATCCCGACTAGAACCAACAATGACAAAGGCAGGCATAAGTTTACCTCCATTTGGGTGCCTAAACACGACACAAAAACCCTTGTTGTCTATGTTTCTCTTAGAGCACATAATACCTCTCAGTGGTACTTTGATAGTGGGTGATCCAGACACATAATTGGTGATGTTTAATTTTTTACCTACCTAAAGGATCGTAAGGAAGGTAAAGTCACGTTTGGAGACGGGATCAAGTCTAGCATAGTGGGACAAGGTATAGTAGAGATACCAGGATTTCCTAAGCTAGAGGATGTTTTGTACGTCAAAGGATTGTAAGAAAACCTTCTCAGCATTAGCCAGCTATGCAACGCTGACTTTGCAATAAAGTTTAACCGGAACGAGTGTAATTTTTATGATCAAGACGATAAACTTCTATTGCAAGGGGTGAGGACTGAAGATAATTATTATGGGATTGTGCCTAAGTCCTTATTTGACTACAACAACGCAACGATCACTCCTATGGATCTGTGGCATCAACGTCTAGGTCATGTGAATTTTAGAGATTTGGAGCGATTAGCTAAAAATGACCTAGTATGTGGCTTGTTGTCACTTGAAAAGTTGACTTCCACGGTTTATGAACCCTGTCAGTTGGGAAAGAAAGTTCGTAGCCCCTATGGGAAGTTGAATTCCATTACCACATCACGAGTGCTTGAGTTAATACATATGGATCTTATGGGTCCTACTTGTACTAAGATTTTGGGTGGTAAGAGGTATATCCTAGTGATGGTAGATGATTTCTCTCGTTACTCAATTATAGGTTTTCTGAGAGAGAAATCCGATGTGGTGGAATTTCTTACGATCAAGTGTCATATCCTGCAAAATCAACACGGTGTCACTATTAATAGAATGCGGAGTGACAACGGTACTGAGTTTAAGGAAGCTAAAGTAGATCTTTACCGTGATAGCCTCGGGATCAAACATGATTTTTTGGTTGTGAATACTCCTTAACAAAATGGAATTATTGAGAGGAATAATCGGACGATTCAGGAGATGGTTAGATCTATGCTTCTAGGTCGTAGAGTTGCTAGGAGATTTTGGGCAGAAGCGATGTCTACCGTGTGCCATACGATGAATAGGCTTTACCTTCGTCCACACACACTTAAGACACCCTACGAATTGTGGACTGGAAAAGAAGCCCAACCTTTCATATTTTCGTGTCTTTGGTATAAAATGCTATATCCTACGAGATAGAGAGCAATTAGGAAAGTTCAACTCTCGGAGCGACGAGGGAATATTATTAGGATATTCATCGACTAGTAGAGCTTATCGAGTTTTTAACCTGAGTAGCTCTAAGGTTATGGAGTCAATAAATGTCACAGTACAAGATGACGAACCACCGGCGTTTGTTGATTTTAACCTTTTGTGTGAGGAGGGTGAACTTCCTACTGATGATCCCATGTGCCTCCCACACCCATGGTGGACCCTTCTCCTGACTTAGGGGACACACCTACTTGGGTTCGCAAGAGTCATGATCCTACTGCCATTCTAGGATATCTCACCCTATGGGTCAAGACTCGTGCTCAGCTGGAGAACGTGGTTAGTTCTTTTTACTACACGTCTAAAGTCGAGCCCAAGAACATTAAGTAAGTACTCAAGGATGAACACTGGATATCTGCTATGCAGGATGAGCTACTTCAGTTTAGAAAGAATAATGTCTGGGAACTTATCCCCCGGCCTAGTGATAAGAATGTGATAGGTACCAAGTGGATCTACAAGAACAAGATGGATAAGAATGGTACTATTATCCGAAATAAGGCTAGGTTGGTCTCTCAAGGCTACACACATATTGAGAGTGTAGACTTTGATGAGACATTTGCTCCTGTTGCGAGGCTTAAGTTCGTTTGCTTACTACTCGTCATCGCATGTCATCTACGCTTCAAGCTATACCAGATGGATGTCAAGAGTGCCTTTCTGAATGGTATTCTACTGGAGGAAGTTTACGTGGAACAACCAAAAGGGTTTGAATACCCTAAGCACCCTGCCTTATATGGTTCGAAGCAAGCACCTCGTGCTTAGTACGAGCGGCTTACTTCCTATTTCTTAGCCCGTGGCTTCATGAGAGGGGGAGTTGATAAGACGTTGTTTATTAGGAAATAATATGGTGCTATTTTGATTGCCCGTGTCTATGTGGATGACATAGTCTTTGGATCCACGTGCTCACGACATGCTCACGACTTTGAGGAGGAGATGAAGAGTGAGTTTGAGATAAGCATGGTCGGTGAGCTTACATTCTTCCTTAGTCTCTAGGTTCCTCAACTAAAGGATGGGATGTTCATCTCCAAATCCAAGTATGCTAGAGACCTAGTGAAGAAATTTGGTTTAGACTCTGTTAAGCATGCACGTACCCCGATGAGTACCTCAACAAAGCTTAGTAATGACACTTCAGGCAAGGACGTAGAGCAAACTTTGTATCGTAGTATAATAGGTAGTCTTCTATACTTGACTACCAGTCGCCCCGACATCGCCGTTAGTGTTGGAGTCTGTACGCGATATCAGGCGTCCCCAAAAGAGTCGTACTTACTCGCTCTTAAACGTATTATCAAATACGTGAGTGGGACTCTCTAATTTGGTATTTGGTATTCCTTTGATACCGATGACCGTTTATTCGCCTATTCAGATGCCGCTTAGGCCGAGGATGCAGATGGATGTAGGAGCACTTCTAGTGGGTGTTTCTTCTTTGGTTCTACTCTTGTCTCTTAGTTGAACAAGAAGCAAAACTCCATCTCTTTGTCCAGTGCGGAGGCTGAGTACATAACCGCCAGAAGTTATTGCACACAACTTCTATAGATGAAGCAGATGTTGGAGGATTATGGGATATCACAGGACACCATGACTATTTCATGTGATAATACGAGCGCGATACACATATCCCGTAATCCAGTCCATCATTCGCGCACAAAGCACATTAGGATAAGCGAGCACTTTATCCGTGAACTTGTAGAAGAGAAGGTCGTATCCTTGAGTTTTGTGTCTACCGACCTCCAGTGAGATGATATTTTGACGAAGCCTTTAGACGCCCTTAGATTTGAGAGTATTAGGAAGTCTTTAGGAATTTGCACAGTTGGCTGAGGGTGGTCACCGTGTCTAGAGTAGGATGCATTTTTCTTGTCCATTTCATATGATTCATATCTCTATATTCTATCATTATTAGTTTTGGTTTTTATTCTTTTTAGAAAAATACAAAAAGATTTTCTATTTTTTTTTAAATTGATAATTCCAAAAAGATTTTGATTTTCATAAATTTTTTTGCAAAATCCAAAAAGATTTTATTTTTGATAAATTTTTTAAAAAGACAAAAAGATTTTCTTTTTATAAAATTTTTTGAAAAACACAAAAAGATTTTTGTATTTTGTTTACACCATTTATGGATGAACATTTAAGATAGACATAGTCACAACTTCATTCCAAATTCCACGTGACTTTTTTATAGTGATTTGAGATGATACATCATTTCATCCATGTGCTTTACATTGTTTGGAGTCATTGAGATGTGATTAATGATATCTTCTACATGTTTGGCTCCTTGTATCCTTTATTGCACACATGCACGGATTTATTTGAATATTGTACTTGTCTGTCACATGTTAGTTTAAGTGTTTTCATCTCAATTATGTCTATACAACGAACCAAATGCGATAAAACTTGACCAAAAAGTAGTGCATGTAAGTACCATTATTGTGAGTTTGTGTGATATATTTGAAAAAACGGGGAAGGGCTACGAAAGGTACTCATTTATCCTTTACGATTAAGCCACCGTTTAAATCGGACCTAGAAAAAGTGTGGCACAAAAACAAAAGCCA
The DNA here is from genome assembly GCA_949130495.1 of Sambucus nigra. NCBI lineage: Eukaryota > Viridiplantae > Streptophyta > Magnoliopsida > Dipsacales > Adoxaceae > Sambucus > Sambucus nigra. The sequence continues at coordinate 500,984,227 of OX422219.1, forward strand.
AGGTCCAATGAGGTTGAAAAGAGCCCTGAAAAAATTTAAAGGCAATAAAAAAAATATGCTAAAAAGGTGGGCCAATAGGATTTTGTTTCATCACCTCAAAAGAAAAAATAAAATTCATCATTATTTATGAGGGAGTTTGGATGGAATATAAAACGGGTTTGCACGTCCTTGAAAGTCATGAAAAAGCGTTACATAGTTTTAGACGTTATTGGTGTGCAAATCACTTTAAGGTTTGATTTGTTGATTTGATTGATTCAATTTCTTCTAATTCCACAATTTTTACACCTAAGGAAGATGTTGAGTTCATTCATTAGGAATATTCGAAATTCATCGTGCACATATGTTATGGTTGTATGTATTGATTTTCCTATCGAATTTGTTCACATCCTTACATTTCCGCTATAATCGACTTGGTCATTTTCGTGTTCTTTCATGGTGTAATTTCTGTTCTATATTTTGTGAGAAAAATTTTGAAAAAAAAAATCAAAAAGAGAAAGTGTGTTTACCTTGTGACATTCTCCATTTGCATTGCTTTGAGTTCTTCATATTTGTCTATTTGGGGACATCATAAAACGGGGGAGAACGAATTATGGGGAAGAATTTTTGTTTGATTTAATAATGTTTTGCTTGAGCTTAATTGATATTTATTTTTGCTTATCATTATATTTCAAACTGTTGCGCGTCACGGGTATTGTTTCTTGTCTCATGTGTGTAGGTACAAAATTGAGGATCATTTTTGCACACCTTGATGATGAAAAATAAAGTTAGAAGAAGTCGAAGATTTGAAGATGTTGAAGCCTGTTTGAAGACATGTCATTTAATATTTCCAATTTTTGGGTTTAATGGGGATATTAAATTGTATATCATTTGTTTTGAGTTTGGGTAGCATAATTCGGATAGTTTTTATGTATGTACCGACATAAACATAGGGGGAGATTTGTAAGGACATGAATTTATAAATGCCCATTTTAGAATCTAGGAATTTTCTGAACGTCCTAGATCACAGATAGTATGTCTAATACCGTTACATTTGGCACGTCAACACGATCATTCATGACGGCCTTGATCCGAATCCGAAGTTTCACGCACCCATCATCTTCATTTGTGTGTAGTGCAACCTCAAAGTACAACGTGCATCGTGCATCGTTAACATTCCCACTAGTCCACTTAGATTTATGGTAAAGTAATTAGTTTGGAGTTTTTAATGGTTACATAATTATTTGGAAATTCTTATAAAATATTTTTTAAGGTTTTAAATGTTTTCTTTCGCAAAAATAATTTTTTCTAAGTGTTGAGGCGAGAAAAATTTGTCGTTGACGTCGTTCGAGTGACAGCAGACTGTCATTCAAACGACATGTGGCTGTCGTGCGAAGTCGTTAGAGCGACAACCCTCTATCATTTGAGCGACGCGCTGCCTCAATTTTCGTATAAATAGCAGTGTTTTGCATACATGTTTCTCAAGTCTTTTGCACCTCCGTTTATACAGAACTGTTATCTTTTCCAAACTTCATCTTTTAAGGTTTTTATCTTTTTGATTCACAAATTCTTCCCAAATACATATGTGAATCTTTATAAAACCTAGATTGATTGTTCTACTTATTTGGAGTATTCTTGTTGAGAAGAAGGTTGTTCTCCATTGCTAACTTGGAGCTCTTGCGGGATCTCTTGCCGACAACGACGAACCAATGCCTGCGGGTATTCGTGTGTCAAGTTGTATTTGTAAGTGTTACAAGATATAGTGAAATAAAAAAAGATTTTGCCCCTTTTGGGGATTTTTCCTCATATTTGTGATTGTGTGCATGCTTGAATTTATTTTATTCGTCAATCACAATTAGTTGCAAAAATTATAATTTTGGTAACTAAAATTGAAATTTAATTAAACAAATTTGTCTATTGATTGCTGGCGCACTCTCACTAAACACCCAGAACACATTTATTATTTGAAGAAGTCCCTGTATGGTTTGAAGCAAGCCCCCCCGTGCTTGGTACGAGAGGCTTACTTCCTATCTATTAGCTCATGGCTTCAATAGAGGAGTGGATAAGACATTATTTGTGATGAGAGAGAGAGTGCTACTATTTTGGTTTCCCACGTATATGTGGACGACATAGTATTTGGATCCACGTGCTCCCGACATGATCACACATTTGAGGAGGAGATGAAGAGTGAGTTTGAAATGAGCATAGTTAGTGAGTTTACGTTCTTCTTAAGTCTCCAGGTGTGTCAGTTAGTGGATGGGATATTCATATCTCAATCTAAAAATGCTAGTGACCTGGTGAAGATGTTCAGTTTAGACTCCACTCACTCTTATGAGTACATCGACTAAGTTAGCAAAGACACTTTAGGCAAGGACGTAGAGCAAACCCTTTATAGGAGAATGATAGGTAGTCTTATCTACTTTACTGTTAGTCGTCCCGACATTACCTTTAGCATTGGATTCTGTACGTGATACCAGGCATCCCCGAAAAAGTATCACTTGCTTGCACTTAAATGTATCATCAAATATGTGAGTGGCACACTTTCCTTGCTCTCACTTAAACGTATTATCAAATACGTGAGTGGCACTCTTTCCTACGATATTTGGAATTCCTTTGATACTAATGACCATTTTTCCGCCTATTCGGATGTCGAATTGGCCGGGAATGTTAATGGTTATAGGAGCACCTCGGGTGGGTTTTTTACTGTGGGAGTTCTCTTGTCTCGTGGTTGAGCTAGAAGCAAAACTCCATATCTTTGTTCACCTCAGAGGTTGAGTATATTGTCGCCAAGAGTTGTTGCACACAACTTTTATGGAAGAAGCAAATATTGGAAGATTATGGAATTCCACAAGGCACAATGACTAATTCTTGTGATAATACGAGTGTGATCCATATATCCCGTAATCCGGTCCAACATTCTCGCACAACGCACATTAGGATACGTGAGCATTTTATATGTGATCTCGTTGAAGAGAAGGTCGTGTCCAGCTTTGTGATCACCAAATGTCAATTAGCCGGTATTTTCACGAAACCTTTAGATACACTTAGATTTGAGAATCTTAGGAAATCTTTGGGTATTTGCACCGTTGAATGAGTTTAGATACTTTATCTAGTGTAGGATGTTTATAACGTTCATATCTTATATTCATATTTCTAGATTGTATTATCATTGTAGTTATATGATTTTATTCTTTTTGACATATTTTGAAGATTATCAAAAAGAGTTTGGTTTTTCTAAAAAAATGTTTGAAAAATTCAACAAAACTTTTGGTTTTTATGAAAAAGTGAAAAAGACAAAAAAAAGATTTTTCACCGTAGATGGATGAACATTTAAGATATTCGAATATGATCTTATATTCATATTTGGTTCGTTTTTTCACCATGTGTCGAATATAAAGCTCTCATCTCAATTTTGCTTAATAACGAACCAAATGAAAAAAAGATAAGTTGTGCATCTAAGAACCATTGTA
>OX422219.1:500992672-501217672 GCA_949130495.1 Sambucus nigra
TGAATCGTTCTTCTTAAACTGCTTGGAAGGCTACTCGAATTGAGCATTAGTATTGAGGAGATCATCCTTAACCTTGGCATATTTCTCGATGTGATCCATGAGATCATCAATGGATGACGATGGCTTCTTTGTAAGGGACTTGTAGAAGTCGTCTGACCTGGCAAGACCGAACTTGGAAAATGAGATAGCCATAACTGCTCAATGCAATTTTCAATCTCATTGAAGAGTTCCCAATATCACTGAGCAGGCTTCCTAAGGGACTCCCCTTTATTGTGCTTAATAGAGATTAGAGACTCAGCTTCCTTCACTACTTTTCTATTGGTGATGATGCAAGTTGTAAACTGCTCTGCCAATTCCCTAAAAGAAGATATTGACCAAGGGTTTAGCTTCTCAAACCACCTGAGGTCGATTTCTTCTAAAGTGGAGGGGAAGACACGACATATTAGGACGTCATGGTGACTCCATAAAGACATGAATTATATGTAGTGTCTGACGTGGTGATTTGGATCCGCCTTTTTATCGTATGCGGTGATTTCTAGAATAGAGAATTTCTTTAATGGATTTGGTGTCTTTATGTCAATAGTAAACAAGAATTCTAATATGTAACCCAAAGATCTCATAAAAACATCGTTTAGAGTACGCACTAAGTTGAAGTTCATACCCCCGTTTAACTCCTTAATGAATTCTCAAAGATCGTCATTATCGACGTTCTTTGCTAGAGGCCTAGTCTTAGTTGAACTATTATTATGGTTAGATTCTGTTGGTTGAACTAGTGTTGAACCGTGGCTAGCAATTTTACGAACGGAAGCATGATCCAAGCGAGGGCGATTAGATTGCGATGCATGTGGACTTCTTGATCTGGTGGCTCTACCATTATAGCCAACCCAAGGGATTCAAGGGGATCATATTCTTCGTCTTCTTTGACGCTCACGGTTGTAGGATCTCAACCCGTATCCCGCATATTGCTCAGCTAGCTACCTCTTTAGTTGAGTTATTTCCTCATCTCATCAGTTCAATTGTTCCTCATAGAGGTTGACGAAACATAACGTTGCAATCCTGGAGGGGAGCTCCCTTGAGGGAGTGTTAAGTTGACAACTAGGTCCAGATCTCTGTGGTGTGCGCCCCCTAGACCTTGTATCGCTGGGAGGTGGAGGGGATCTCGAAGGAGTTTGTTCCCTCCTTACAATTCAAACTTCTGATCGAACGCGCCTCCTGGCATGGGAACAGTAAGACTGGTGGGCACTTATATTGAATGGGGATTGGTATTCTCTAGTGGTGGGGACTCAAACTGTATTTTCCCACATATGGCGCTAAATTGTAGGAAATATCAATTCTATAATAATGCTAAATATCAATTCGGCCCCAAATATAAGTGCAATATTGAAATTTAACACATTTACATGGTTCGACAGGTCAGAATGTCTACGTCCACGAGGAAGAGAGAGTAGAGTGTTCTAGTTACACTTGAAGGAAGAAGAAGACGATGACTTGGAGTGCTAGGAATGCTACAAGAGAGTCCAAGCAATGGATGTTGTAATGTGTTATTCGATGCCCTAAAACATTAGGGGTATGCCTTACAGGTAGAGGTGTCCTAAGGTTTTAAGAATCTTTCATAATGATCTGTCATCATCTCTGATCTTATCCTTAAAGTTGTGGAACTCTACTGAAACTATATCTGACCACTTCCATCATCATCTTTATTGATTTCTTTTTAACCACGACGTAATCTCCAGAGGACTTGATTGTTATAGCTATCCTAGTTCCACGTGTCCTACCATGTGGCTTGCCCGGGTCATGGTCCCTTCACCTCATTTGTTAAATTTGGAAAGTAAGAACTTGAAATCATCTTTTATGGCTACTATAAATGTTGTTTAGGGTGTTAAGATGAACAAATTCTATATTAGTGTACTAATGGTGTGGATTAGTAGGTTCAGAGGCGACATCGGGACAAATGAATAAAGTAATAGAAAGTAACTAAGCATATAAGGTGAGTGTACATTCAGATTGATAGTGCTTATTATACCTATACGTATAAGGCAATATAGTTGAATAATGTGATAGCTTTGGGGTGTAAGGCTTTGGATACACCAACATCTATATATATATATATATATATATATATATATATATGTGTGTGTGTGTGTGTGTGTGTGTGTGTGTGTGTGTGTGTATTGGACATTCACAACGTGTTATATATTAATATTGAATATCCACGAAGAGGTAGCCTTAGGGAATAAGGCTTCAGATGTACCTACAACGAGAACAATTTATATATATGAAATGGAAACTAGATGGGTGTGTTTTATGTACATTCGCTAAACATTACCTTACGTTTAACAAGTTATTAAGAGACAGGTTTACTGTCAAGATCGGGATTGATTTGGAGCTATGTCGAGGGCCTTTCGCATTTGTGATTATGCACATGTTTATTTCAGAGTTTGTGTGAAAGGTAATCGTAACTCATTGGTATAAACATATTTAGTATGTTATCTTTTGAGTTTTGTCATGTACCAAATTAGTATTTTCTTTACGTGAGTTTATATAAGAATATTTGTTCATATTCTCACCAAAAAAAAAAAAAAAAATTGGTGGTTCAAATAGTAATTGTTCAGATATGTTGATTCTAATCGTAAGATTAGTGTGAATCTTTGGGTGGGGTGTGACTAGTATATACTTGAAACATTTTAGCAAAAAAATACTTCACAAACATATGATTTATATTTTATATATCATAAAATGGCTACTACATTGAATATACTTAATGAATTGTCAACGAACATTTGATTTGTGAAACGAACTTTAATTAATTCTCAAATTGTTTCTTATGACTAGCATTAATCAAAATTGTAAGCCCCAATGAAAAGATATTTTTCAGATTGTAAATTTGATGACGTATATTAAAAATGGGTTATATCCTAAATGTTATTTGATTTGCATTGTTGAGCCAACCGTTCTCTCACAATGTTTAACAATCAAACCATGAGATCAATGCTTGATAGTTGCACTTAAAAAACACGAAGGCACTTTGTGTTGGCACTTTTTCAAATTTTCGTGATTTTTGAAAATAACATTTGGCATACAACGGATCTAAGTTGGCAAATTATTTGAGCATTGTGTAGTGCAAGTTTGCACCTAGTGCTTGATGCAGGCTCGAGGATGAGCGTGTTAGAACAACAACGTTTAAAATATTTAGACTTGAGAACTACAACCAGAGCATAGTTGAGTAGGGGAGACAGATTTTACCATGACACCATAACACGACTTGAACCCCATACAAAGTTGCTAATGTTAACCATTTCTTGAAACGAACACCTACAAGAAAGATCGATTCTCTGGAATCCTTCCTTTCTTCAAACAAAAGGAACAGAGATAGAATCAGACAGATTCACGAAATGCCTTTCTGGGTATTCCTCAATGTCCTGATTATTCACGGAACGTGAGAAGCAGATGATTAATTATATCCAACTTTCAGGCATTAAGATACATTTCAAATGTGGATAATTATCATACGAGATTCCCAGCATATCATAAGATTCCCGTTCTTGAAAATCCACACTTTTCTAAACCCAAAAAGTAGACAGAATTCTAGGAACCCATATGACATACTGCCAAAAAACGTTGGTAATGAACACGAATAACCTGAAGGTAACATGAATAGATATGCTTTAATAACTTGTGAAGAATGTATGGAATGTGTTTCATATCTTAAGTCTACTGTTGTATAAAAATCTTATTTATACTAGATCATATTTTACTTGTTAATATATAAAATTAAACAAGTTTTAGTCAATTGCAGCTTATGAGTAATATATTGGTTTAAGAGAAAAGATAACATTACTAGTAGTATATACTATTTTGAGTTGGGCTAAAGAGAGCCTAATGGTGAAAATTCAAAATTTAGTGTTATTTTAATTTTTTTGAAGTCATACTGAAAAAATCGTTTTTACTGTGGTTCATCACAAAATATGTGGTACAATTTTGGTTTAAATTAGGTTGTACCGAGTGGTATAAAGGGTAATTTCGAAGTCTATTAAAATTGATTTAGTATGGGTATGTTCTATTTACAGACCAAACCGATCGAAAGTCAACCCTAAGTATATTAGTCAATCTCTCCTTTTCGAGTTCTTCCTGTCCTGCTTCAAGAAAGAAAAGAGAAATAGTTTCATCCCAACCTAAACACGACATTGTTAATAAACATGTTAGATTAGCGTAAGATCATTGGACATGAGAAGTTAGATATGTCAAATGAGGGCTAACTAATACTTGACACAAACCCAAAATGTCACGAACACGTACCAATTTCCACCTCTAGTTGAGAGCGTTGCAGTTCGTGTGGCACTCAATGTAGAAGGATTATGGCACAAAACCTAGGTTTTAGGGTGCTAATCTTTTTATCCAAACCAAGTACCTTGTCTGTTTAAATCCAAATGAGCAAATTCCCTTTGGCCCTGTTTGGTTGTCTCAAAATTGTAAATTGAATAATTAATAAATTGATCCATTTACAAATTGATCCATTAATTGTGTTTGGTTTCATTAATGAAATGATTCATTAATTGTCCCATTTTAACTCATTTGCAAAATCTGAAATTGGATCATTTCACAAAAAACGTGAAATGAATCCATTTGAAATAGGAACCACATAAAGTGCATGTTTCCTCTCCCCCTCTCTCTTTCCCTCCCCCTCTCTCTCTTGATTTGTTTTTATCCTTTTTTCATAGAACCTTAACATCAATTTCAAATTACCAAACATTATGTAAAATTGGATTTAACTCATTTCAAATTCACTAATTTACAATTCACTAATTCACAATGAACCAATTTACATAATCAAGCAATTTGCGCAACCAAACTAGGCCTTTGTTAGTTTTCATTTAAGAGTGGACTCAAGTGAGTTCTCTTATTATCTACTGGAGAATTTATTGGTTACAGCACTGATTGCACTCAAATGGGCAATGCATTTTCTTAGTGAAACCTATCTCAAATAATGGGCGTCAACTCAAAACACTGACAAAAAGCCTTTTTTTTTTTACTTAAATACATTACTATTTTTTTATTTTAGACTTTACAAATTAATCAGTACTTTAGTACATTTTTTGTCGATAAATGTGAAATTTCCGCCACTAAAAGTGATCTTTGCTAACATTGCGATGTAAAATGTACTCAACTTTAATAAATCGATCGACTTGTATTAAAGTCTAAAAACAAAAATAAATAACGTATTAGAGTAAAAAAAATCATAGTGCTATTTAGTTAAATTCGTAAAGTATATGACACGAGTATTGGATGGTAAAACAACTTCAAAAGGTGCGGTTTGTTTTTGCTTCTTAAATCTCACCATTTGCAATTTAGAGCTAATACTACCCCCCCCCCCCCCCCCCCCCACCCCACACGCACACACACACACACAATTAAGTGATAAAATTAACTCTATCGAACGCGGTTTCATTCAGATAGAAGACAAACAAGATTTTCGAATTCAAATTATAGACTTCAGATACAAATTTAAAATGTATATATATTGTTTTCAAGAAGATTGATGGCTGAAAAAATCGGCTCCATCCTCAACATCATCGGTTTTTATGCTCCCGGATTGTGCCATTATTATTCTATACACTCTCTTAGAACAAATCTCGCCTAATCTTCGGTCGTCACCTAGTAACCCTTCGGTTGTCAAGTCCTTAAGTAGAAATTCCTTCTCATGCACCTGACAATGTGTTATAGCTTAATTTCCTTAGCCTTCGATAAGTAAGAAGACGGATAAAAAAAGATTCCTTGGAGAGAGAGAGAGACAGAGAGAGAGATTTACATGTAATCCTCACAGACATGAGGAATTATAAAAATAAATAAAGAGGTATTTTAAGTTGCACCAACGTTTTAAAAAAAAAAAAGAGTTAATTTTATAGCATCGTAAAAGCCTCAAAATGATGAATAGGGGTGTAACTCAATTTCTTTAAGAAAGTTAAGAGAAACTCAGAAGTGGGCACACAAATAAGGGTGTAACTCAAAATAACCTTAAAACTTCCTTGATTAAACATTTGCAATTCTAGTCCTAAAAAGAAACACGTACGCACATTTTGCATAAACTTCCGGAAATTATTTTTAATGCAGGGAAAAAAAGGTTACCTGTGCATTTTGTTGCAAAGACCGCCTTCTAGAGGTTTTTTAGTAACAAATAGGGGGTCTTTGCAACAAAATGCACGATTCAGAGATGTTTTTTTGCAGTTTATCCTTGCCTTCTCTCCTATTTATCTATAACGCAAGTCGTCAGAGTCGAAAGGCGCACCAAGGCGCCAAGTTCCCCATGGAGCCTAGGCACAAGGTGAGACGCGCACCTGAACGAACTGGGGCGTAAAGTTTACAAACATGCGAAATTTTATATATTTGTACATAATAAGATCATTTATGATCTAAAATTTAACATATATATCTTAATAAAAGATACGCCAATGCGTGAAAAGAAAATTCAAAATCACGTATAGATTGTTCTAAGATTGAACACTATTGGAGTTTAGTTTTGTTTGTTTCTTTTGCCTAAATAGGAACTAGTGAGTAAGATGAAGTTTCACTAGGAATCAAGGGCTTACTTTGGTTAGTTACGGGGTGGGAAATCGTTTAATCTTCCATATTATATTGAAAAATATGTAAAATCAGGATATCACTTGGTTCACTTTTGTAATGGGGGCATTATCCAAAAAAATTTAACTAGTCACACCTTGAGCCTGGAGCCTAGGTGCGCGCCTTATTAAAGGAGCCTTGCATTGCATGATTGGGACAAGGCGCCGATGTTGTGTCAAGGTGAGCCAGGAGCCTAGACACATGATATAACCTAAAGAGTGCTATTATATAAAGACTGCCTGACATTATAGTAACATATGTCCGGTAATTGATAGACTTATATTGAGGCCACTATGTGTGTGCGTGTGCGCGTGCGCGTTAGAGGCTTGTGGCTGGCTTGCAACAGATGAGAAAACTACTAAGGGTCCATTTGGTACATGTCATGACAAAGTTTGTCATGGTCAGGACAAATAATGTTTTTCTCACATTAGGCTATCAAACAACCAAATGAGGTAAAACAAGTTTTTTAGGTAAAACATTTTAATAAAACATTTTTAAAACAAATTTTTATAACGGTTTTTAAAATTGTTATTAAAACTTTAAAACAATTTTTATAATATATTCAAAACAGTTTTAAAAAATGTTAAAAACAGTTTTTACAATATTTTAATAAAACGGTTTTTAAAAAAATTTGTAAAACATTTTCTTAACAATTTTTTATAATATTAAAAACAGTTTTTAAAACATTTACAAAGCAGTTTTTACAGTTTTTTAATTATTTAAAACAGTTTTTATAATTGTTTTTTAAAACTTTAAAACAGTTTTTATAATATATTCAAAACGGTTTTAACAATTTAAAACAATTTTTAAAATTGTTTTTTAAAACTTTAAAACAGTTTTTATAATATATTCAAAACAGTTTTTACAATATTTTATAATACGGTTTTTTAAAAAAATTGCAAAACATTTTCTTAACAATTTTTATAATATTAAAAACAGTTTTTAAAATATTACAAAACAGTTTTTAAATATTCATAACAGTTTTTTTAATTATTTAAAACAGTTTTTAAATTGTTTTTTAAAACATTAAAACCGTTTAAGAAGATAGCAAATTTGTTGGCAAATATTTTTCACTCAAATGGGTAAGCAAAGTTTGTCAACACCTTATGCATAATGGGTTTTGTACACTGGCAAACAATGCCACGGCAAATTGTGCAACCAAATATTTGCCAACTTTTTGGCATTTGCCATGGTAAATAATGGCAACCAAACGGACCCTAACAGAATGGCCGAGACAAATGTTGATGTCAAATGGCAAAATCATCACCACTTACACTAGATAAAGAGAACACCATAGCCGAAGGGGTGGGACACAAGCCCACGTTCCCAAAAGGCCTACAGCTTGGTCAAGCTAAGTATGTCCGTCAACCAGGCATGGAATATTTTGCAAACCCGATAAAAAAAGGGGGCTGGGTTTGACACGCATTTTAGGCCCAACCCAAAAATATAATTATAAATTTCTATACAATTTTTATATGTAAATAACGCGTGAGGAGATGATTCACCATCCCCTTCGCACAATTACACAGGCAACACGAAACATGCATCGAGGGTTTAAACTTAGTTATCTATTATTCTACAATGTTTTCACAAATTTTCAAGTAAAAACTTAACCCACTATTATTTGTCACTAATACTCATCGTGTCAAGTTAATATCGCATACTTTACCGCTAATCAAAATAGAATAGAGAAGTGGGCCTTATTTAATACTCACCGATTTACTTGGATCCATGTAAACACCCAAAAGGGATTTCATTGTAGGGTATTTTTTCGATATAGCAATAGCAAATCGTGGTTGTACCTTCGGAATAGCTATCAATGCTTTTAACCTGCAAGGAAAAGACAATGTCATCTCTCCATCCCAAAATAAGAGTCCCCGTTAAAAATTCACAAATTTTAGGGAATAATTTCTTTCTTCTATAAGTAGCTTGAAGGCGACGCTCGGCTAATTCCAAATCACACAAAGTTCATACATGTGCTTAAAGTTAAGATTAGCATTTCGATCTATTTTATGATTTAAGGGTGCCAAAGTTTAACGTATTATCAATTTTGGTAACATTTCCACTCTTTGTGAAGTGATATACGGCATACCAAACGGGAACAAAAGGCCAAATTACCCTTATATAATTTGTACTATAAACTTTTACCCAATGTAACAAAAGAACTTTTAAAATTGAGATATTTTGACATTGCACCCCATATTTTGAGATCTTCGAATTTGCACCCTAGTGTGCATCACTAAAAAAAAGTGTCAGTAATGATAACATCAGGGTGCAAAGTCAAAGAATTTAAAATATGGGGTGCATTGAAAACATAGGTTGCAAAGTCAAGACACTGATAATTTGATGTTTCATATCATATGCAATTACTTACCACAAGTTCTTTTTTATTAGAGCCTTGTCCACACAATCCTTGGGGATAAGTAATCCATTAGCGTTTACGGACAGTCGAGTTAACTTCTTTCTGCAGTTAATAAGAAAAAACAGCAAAATGAATAAGCATGGCAGAAGCATTTTCCTATTAATTCCAAAAAACAAATCTCAATATTAGAAATAATTTGATCTGGTTGCCTGGTGTATATAAGACTAACAAAAAGCAATATTTATTTTTTTTCATTCGATAACAGAATACAACTCTTTTTATCCACATCAACCTAGTGAGAAACTCAATAAAGATACTAGATTACTTTTTCAAACACGAAAATTTTATGGGGGCATTTCTTCATAGATTCAATTAATGTTTAGTCCCTAAAAAATGTTACATTAAAAGTTTAGTCCAATATATTTTCAAAATTAACTTTTAGTCCCTAAAAAAATGTTCCATTTAATGTTCAGTCCAATATATATTTAAAAATTAATCTGTAGTCCCTAAGAAATGTTCCATTTAACAAAAATGTCATGCTAATATCACTATTAAGGACTAAAACTTATTTTTAAAAATATGTTGAACTAAAAATTAAATCCATTGTTAAATGCCCCTTCCTTGTAACAAAAAATTAGAAGAACAGATAAATAAAATGAAGGCGGTGCTCCTATAGGAAATAACCAAAGATTATAAGTTTTTTGGAAAAACGATGGTAGAAGCTGATTAGAATTTAGAACCATTGCAATTTGAATAAGTTTTTACCATTCAGCAAAAGTGAGTTCAGGAATTTAAGCTATTCTTTTGAGAAATCCCGAAGGCCTATTGAAAATAACAAGAACAATGTACTGTGGTGGCAAAGCTGTCCGTCTTTCCAACGACATGGTATGTGGCAGTGTCTCATTAGCCCGTGGCCATGCACAACCGCAGAGTACAAGTAGTGGAGACACTACTAGCAGTTTGTACAAAGGGTAATGTTACGAGTCCCAAATACATCCCCAAATCATCCACCAAATGAAGTGGCATAGCAATAAAGTATTGTACTATGTAATAATTACAGTAAAAGAGAAAACACTGATTACTATGACACGTCATTTGGTGATGATTTGGACTCGTGTCATCTTTCTACAACACGGTTATGGATCTACAAGTTGCAAAGAAGAGAGAAGGATTTGGGTTTTTCTTCTGTGCGGTCAACCGGCCAGATGACGAGTGTCATGGTTCTCACTCATTCCTAGGGCGGCCGAGCTATATTTTGTCATGCCCCCAATAATTCAAATGGGACACAACAGAAATTAACACATAAAAATGGAGAATAAAAAAAATTAGAACGATAAATTCTAAGCCACCTTTGGTAAATATGAACTTAAGCCTAATTCCAACTTCGATTTACTCTGGTCACAAGAATAGAGCTTGCTCATTAATTCTAATATATTCTCTCACGTACTTCCCTCACATGCTCCCCCTCAAGACACCACTGCATATCTAACTAATATATTCAAATCTCTTACGTCTAATTAATCTAACAACTTAACCTACTTAATAAAATCTAATTGATCTAATTATTCTAATATCCAATAATCATGACATCTTGAATCCCAACGAGATTTGTGTTCCAATCTTGAAACCAAACTTCCATGAGGGTCTCAATGGACTGCTTGGTTGGACCATCTCAAGATGATTATGCAAAATACCAATATTTTGCATATTATGTAATTGACTTACATTTTGCATAAACATTTGATTCGGGTAATTGAATTACTACGGGAAGACTTTTCTTTCCTTTTTTCTTTTCCCATTTTCGCCAAGCCTTTTTTTTAAAACAGAATTTGAACTATACCTTACCTTTTGTAGTAATAACCGCATTTTGGTTTTGCAAAATGCATAAAATATCTGTGGATGGTCTTACGCATCAGGAGCCTCGCAGATCATGCTGCGCGGTCCCAAACCTCCCACGCGGGTCATGTCGCGACATCAACGTTTAGTTGTATTTTATAGCCACATTGACTTTTCCGTTGCCACGTGTTGATAAGGTTACTACATTTCCCCCGTGCAGTGCAGTAGTACGGGCACTTCAGTTGCGTGGCGCGTCGTTGGTGGGACGTATGGAAGGACAAATGCTTCAAGGCTTACATCACGCTTGTTTTAAAAAAGGTAATGATTATTGCAGAAAAGGTATAAAAACCAACTATGTCCATCGTTTCAACCTTTCACAACCCATATTGTTCACAAGCAAGTCTAGAGAGAGAAAGAGACCCCTTAGTTTTCAAACTCCCTTTTTCATTTAGTTTTCAAACTCCCTTTTTCATGGCCATTTTCTGCTATTTATGGTAGTGATTCTGCTTGGGTTCATCTCTTCCGGTGAAAGCCTTCACTTCTTGACATTTGTTGTTCTTTTGCGCCGTTTTCTGGGTTTGCCTTCCGCCGTTTGGAATGTCGCGTATTCCTTTACCCTCCTCCTCCAATTTCTAGGGTTTTCTTTAGTCTCTTTGCCTTTTGGTTTACGATTTTCTGAATATTGTTGTTGTTGTTAGATTGTTGTTGACGGGTGGATTTTGACGTTTTTGGTGGCTATTGAGATAGTTGGCCCAGGAATTCGCAACGTTTAGGGTTTTCTGGGTTTTCTTGCCCAATTCTTTGAGTTCCGAGAATAAATAGTCCCCAAATCTCTTTATTTTCTTAATAGCCACCCCTTATGAGTGAGGCTTCATGGGTTGAGAGGATGTTGAGACGTATTCGTGAATGTAACGAGAGTTGTCCCGGATTTTTTTAAGCGAGAATACCAATTCCTCTAGCAGTTATTCGTCATGTCGAGCAGGATCGTAATAATCCCAACTTCATCCCTTGTGTTTCTTCCTCTATTGGGTCGGCTTATCAGCCCCCAAGTGTCCAGTATAGTAGGTCTGGGTTTTTAGCATCCATGAGCTCTAACAGTGCCAACCGTCAGCTAGGAGGCCGAAACTACGCTGATACCACCTCTGAAGCGTCTTTAATCAATATCGGCTCTTCTTCTGAGGAAGCTATGGAATATAGACCTCCTTCCAAACATTCTAGTTCCCTGTAGTTGTCCCCGTGGAGGATGAGGTAACTTCCAATTCTGATAGTTCGTATGACCCTTCGACCACCTAGGCCCAACACCATGCTTGTGACATCTCTGAAGACAAGCTTCTGGACTTGGAGGATTTGTATAGTATCTCCCTTTAGATATAAAATGTATATTGCCAGACCCTACGAAGAGAGTCTATGATCGACACTCGGCTAACGAGATATGCTTTCCCGTTTGAGCTATGCAGGTAGGCCTTTGTCTTCCTCTCCACCCCATTATATGAGGAATTTTAGAGGGTTATGGACTAGCTCTAACCCAACTACGCCCACCCCCAACGTGTACAGGACGATCTTGGGGTCCATGGTTTACTTAAAGTTTATCCATGGGATAAAGGATAACGTGAAAGTTCTGGGAAACTATTATCTTTCTCCTCGAAAATCCCACCAGAAGTTGGCGAAGGGGTTTCAGACGAGCAACCACTTCTGAAAACACACATTTTTATACTTGAAGGGAAATTGGGAGTTCTGCCCATATGAAAGGACAAGAACTGACAGGGTTCCTCATGACTGGAATGGGTTGAACAGAATTGGTATACACTTTCACTCTTTTTGTTTCTCTTTTGCTAACTGACTTGTATTTTAACTTGCATTTGACTCTTTGCAGTGAAGGTTGTTCCCAAGCTCTCTGCCCCGTTGAAAAGACTAGTGGATGGAATCTGTGTAGCAAATCCCCCAATTTTTGGACATACTTTTTACTTTGGACAAATCCACTAAGCTTGGCTACTACAGGCCCCCAAGCCAAGCCGAGGACGACGCTCCAGCTCCAGTTCAAGCCGAGGTTGATTAAGAGGTCGAAAAAGGTAAGAAATATTCTTAAGTGTAGGTTTGCCCTTTCTTCTTACTTCTAGTAACTGTTGTATTTATTTGTGAAGCTTCTACTCCATCCACCTCGAACTTTCATATCGAACCATCTTGGGAGATGGCTCTAAGACCAGCTAATCAGCAGGCTCTTGAGCTTGTCTGCCAACAAAAAGCTGAGGCCGCCAAAAAAAAAGCTGAAGCCGAGGCTCTGAAGAGGACAAGAGGGGTCACTACTAATCCCAAGCAAACTCAGGGTGACCCCAAAAATATGGTGGAGTCTTCCGCTGCTACCCTTAAGAGGCCAATTGGTCCCTCCACCTCCCAGCCTGATCCTAAACAACAGAGGCTGGAGGAGGTGAAGACTACAAGACCGCGGAAGATGCCTGTGATGATTGGAGGCAACCAGCTCGTCGGTTAGCAAGAGAGGCTGAGACATCTTACCAGTACCCTGTGGTTGAGGAGTTCAAGAGGGATCCTAACAACCAAGTAACTTCTGAAATGCTGAAGGACAAGAAGTCCATCATCCACAATCTGTCTAATGCCTTGGACATGCTCAGCTAACATGGGCACAGTCCGGATTATGAATATCTGATATCTCTGAGTCACGACGCCTAGTGGACCTTTGCCCACCACAAGATGTTTTTGGTGAGCCTTTGATACTCTGTTTATTTTATGAGATTTCCGCTATTCACCGATCTCATTTTCTTCATTCTTTTTCAGGGCGACATGACGACCACGGTTTTTCGGGAGAAAGCTGTCATAGTTGCAGCTCATGTTCAGACCTTCGAGAATGAGAAGAAAATGAACCAAGAGCTCCATGATCAGGTCGACAGTTTGGGTGGGCAGGTGATCACTTTACAGAATCAAGTTACAAATGCCTAGTTCGAGCTGAAGAAGGACAACGAGCGGAAGCAGAGGGGCGATCAGTTGGTCGAAAACACGAGCTCACAGTACGACTGAGGCGGAGCTTAAAAAGGTCGAGGAACAGGTCAGCATTGACGCAGCGACCATTCAGGGAGGCTGAGAAAAAGGCAGTAGAAAAGTACAAAGCTTCTTCTGAGTTTGAGGTGGAGACTATCTTTCTTCGCTGACGAATATGAAGAGCTTAAGAAGAGGGTAATGAAGCATTACCCAAACACTTTTGAGGCCGTTGGCACTTGGGAGGGAGACGACGAGGAAGCCATAGCTTTGGCCAATGCTAAAGTTGCCTTGGAGGTGGATGATCCAGTACCAGAAGTCCAACCTACTGCACAAGGTGATCAGGCTTTAACCACATAGCCAACCCTTCCCATTGCTCCTGAGATGATTAAAGAGAACCCTCAGGACACGCCAGTGATGGATGCAGCTGCTGGCAACCCTACGCAAGATCCTCCAGCTGCCTAATCTCTTCTTCTTTGTAATGATTTATCAGTAATTTTGCTCCCAATTTTTGGAACAATATATGTTTTGTAATCCTTAACTTGTTCTGTCATTGTTGAATGGACGTCTTTATTTGTAAACAATCAATTTGCAATTGAATGCGCGCGTAGTTTTTATCCTATATGGTGTATGTATACATTGGCCAAGTTATTAGCCGCCACAAACATGTGTTTCTAAGGTGTTCCTTAGCACGCAAAAAATATTTTTCACAAAGTTAATTTTAGCGACCGTTTGTTGAAA
Source organism: Sambucus nigra (assembly GCA_949130495.1). Lineage (NCBI taxonomy): Eukaryota > Viridiplantae > Streptophyta > Magnoliopsida > Dipsacales > Adoxaceae > Sambucus > Sambucus nigra. The sequence goes on from OX422219.1 coordinate 501,007,215, forward strand.
CAGTTCTTTGAGTTAAAGCTGTCAAAATGACACACGACACGACATGAAATTATAAGTTAATGGGTTTAGGCTTATCGAGTTTGGGTCAATATCGGATCAACACGATAGATCCGTTAAGATAACGATTCGGGTTTGAAAATTTTGATACACACACGATTTGATCCGTTTGTACCCATTAAACCCGTTGATACTACCCTAACTCTTTATTCATAACTTTTCTTCATACATTTTGTAATATTTGTTGTATATTCAAATGTGGGCAAGGAACATTTTGTTCGGATCCTATTAATATTAACATTTAGAGTTTAGGATGTAGGAATTAAATATAATATGTTTTAATGGAGAATTTTAGTTACTTAACGGTTTGGATCGGGGGACCCGTCAACAATAATGGTTCGGGTTTGGGTTTGTTATTTGGAACCGATTTATTAACGAGTCGTGTACGGGTTGAGGGGGTTTTGACATGAACTCGTTATCACACGATATAAACACGACCCAACATGATCCGTTACCGGTCTACTTTTAGTTAGCATAGGCCTACCAGTATTTAAGTCTTTATGGTCTTGTGGTCGGCTCTTGGCCGTCTTGACCTGACTTATTAGCTACCAGTGGACGAACCTGAGTTGTCTTAATAGGGTTGTTACAAGTGTAAACTTAGGGTTCCCCTACCTATTTTATGCATGCAGTCTTTGACCATGGCCAATAACGTGCTCGTATATGCTAGAGGTTAATTTGGTCGGCTTGAGGTCGACCTGACCTTGTGACAGCATTGGTTTCTTCATGTCGATCAACTTCTTGATTATGACCTATCCAAGAGACAAGGCCCCTCATGAAGTGTGATTTGGTCGTATCAGTTTGTTCTGGTATGAGATGCCTTCAGCTTAAGCTTTTTGCCCATCTCCTGAAACTGATCATCTTTTGAGGTAAATAATTGAAAATTCTTGAAATAACAATAATATGGAGAGAAGGATGATTTTCATTGATAATAGTGTAACTATTTACATGAACTGTTTCGTTACATAATTTGCCTCCTCGAATGATTCTACTCAACCTAATGATAATATTTTCTCAGATGTTTTGCATTCCAAGGGTTTTTGAATGATTCTCCCTCCAGAGTTTCGATCCTGTAAGTGCCTGGTTGGGCCACCGCGGTAACTCTGTAAGGGCCTTGCCAGTTCGGCTCCAGCTTGTTCCCTTTTTGGATCACTTTCTTCAACATTAAGTCACACTCTTTTAATGTGCTCGGCTTGATCCTTTTATTATAGAATCTCGTCATTCTTTATTGATAAGCCGCTACTCTGAGGGTGGCCTGTTCTCAGACCTCTTCCACCAAATCTACATCAAGTTCTCCTGTGACAGTTCTGGGGGTCCTCATGTATGCGCAAAGGACACTCTGCAATTAATTGAACCAGTTTGCCTTGGCATCATACATCCTTTTCTTCTTCCCGTCGAGTAAAGTCTTGTTGGTGACTTTGGTTGGCCCATTGCATTGGGGGTGATCAAGTGCAGTCCAGCTTTCTGACTTTGGATTTGATGCAGTAGGCTTGGAACCAGTCGTTGTCGAACTGCGTGTCATGATCTGTGATAAATGACAAGGGCATCCTGTAATGGACGATAATGATCTTCCATAAGAAGTGGAAGGCTTTCGCATGAGTCATTGTCACCAACGGTTGGGCTTCGACCCACTTTGTAAACTAATCCACTGCTATAACCAGGTATTTGAACCGTCCTTTGGTCTTCGACAGAGAGACGACCAGATCTATTCCCTACATGGCGAATGGCCAAAGGGACGTGATAGGTGTCAAGGTTGCCAAGGGACTCCGATGAATGACAGCGTACCTCTGGCATTTGTCGCATTTTCTGGCATAGTCTACACAATCTTCTTTCATTGTCAGCCGGTAATAACCTTGCGTCGCGACTCTCTTCACCAGTGATCTCCAAGATGAATGTGCCCCACAGGATCCCCCGTGTGCTGCTTTGACCAAATCTGGGACTTCCTTGGGGTGGACACATAGCAAGAGATGCAATACAAAGTCTCTTTTAAAGAGGACCCCGTCCTCCAACACGTATCTCGTCGCCTTGTAGTGGAGTCTGCATGCCTCTTTTAGGTTTTCCGGAACTACACCGGTCACCAAGTATGCCCTGATGGGATCCATCCAAGATGGTCCCTTGTCCAGCTCCATTACTTGCACATTCTCCTCCCCAATGCTTCGTTGCATTAATATCTCCATAGGTATTGTTCTTCTGAGTTCGGCCTTGGCTGTCGAAGCCAAACGAGTCAATGCATCGGCTCGAGAGTTCTCGGTCCTTGAAATTCTTACCATCTGAACAGCACTAAACTTTGGGAGTAACAACTTCACCTTCGCCAAATACTTAAACATGGTTTCCTCCCTCGCTTCATAGATTCCCTATACCTGATTCAAAACTAGCTAAGAATTGTTGTCCGCCGACAGCTGCTGAGCCCCAAGTGTAGGGGCAAGCCCTAATCCGGCAACCAATGCTTCATGTTCGGCCTCCTTATTAGAGGCTTCAAAATTGAACCTGAGGACATACTTTATATCTACTCCCTCTGGCGTAGTCACAATCAGTCCTACTCTGTTGTCGTTGGTGCACGAGGACCCATCAACAAACAATCGCCATACCGAGGGTTTCTTCTCCAAACTGCTTTCAACCAAAGTGTCATTCTTGAATATCTTCATTTGTTCTATACCTCGACCCCTTTTTTCTTGCCTCGTGGAAGATTCTGGCCTCACTAGTCGGGACTGGTACTCTCCACCGACTCCTCATCATACGTGAACTCTGTTATGAAGTCAGTTATAGCTTGCCCTTTGATGGTTGTTCTCGGCTCGTACACAATGTTATATTCCCCCAACTCCACAACCCAAGCTATCAACCTGCCAAATTTTTCAAGTTTGTGAATGGTTTGTCGAAGTGTTACAATTGTGTGTGCTTAGATTTAAGGCTTCATTATCTTAGAAACTTTAATCAGTGCTGTCAGTTTCTCCCGTCTGGGGTACCGGATCTTTTCCCCTGTAAGCCTTGCTCATGTAGTAGACTGGTTTCTGAACCCCATCTTCTAATCTTACAAGTGCCAAGGTCACGGCCGACTCGGATACAGCCAAAGGGCGATCCCAAGTACTTTTGTTCTTGGAAGGCTTTCTCGCACTCTTCATTCCACTCAAAGGTTTTATGAGAATCTTAAACAATGGAAGACATTAGTCGGTGACCCTTGATACAAATTTGTTCAGTGCAGCGACTTGACCAGTCAATCACTGGATCTTTTTCTTAATTGCTGGGGACAGGATATTGATCAGTGCTTTAATCTTGTTGGGGTTAACCTCTATACCCCTTTGGTTGACAATAAAGTTAAGAACCTTTCTTGTTCTTACTCTGAAGGCACATTTTCCAAGATCTAATTTCATCGGGCATATCTTCAGCTAGTCGAAAGTCTGACCGAGATCATGAATGTGATCAATTGCCTTCTTACTCTTGGTCAGCATGTCATCTATATTGACCTCCATACTCTCCCAAATTTTCTCTTTGAAACCCTTGTCGACTAGCTTTTGGTACGTTGCTCCAGTATTTTAACGTTATAGCCGTATGTAGCTTGATTGGTGATGAACGAGGTTCTCCCTGTCTTTCGGCTTCATGTTTATCTAATTATACCTCGAATAGGCATCCATAAAGCTGAGTAGCTCGTGCCTGGCTGTGGCGTCGACCAGTTGGTCAATTCGGGGTAGTGCGTAGTGATCTTTTGGACAGCCTTGTTGAGGTTTATAAAATTAACACACACCCGCCAGTTGGCATTCTTCTTTCAGACTATTATGACATTTGAGAGTCAGGTTGGGTACTTCACGTCCTGGATAAACTCGACTTTCTTGAGCTTATCCACCTCTTCTTGAATGGCCATATTCTTCTCTTTTGAAAAAACCTTGCGCTTTTGTTTTACCAGTTTAGCATCCTTTACAATGTTGAGCTCGTGATAGAGCACATTTGGATCGATGCATGGCATGTCCTTATGAATCCAAGCGAAAACATTTTTCCTTTGTCTCAAGAAGTCTACCAGCTCTTTTTTTAAGCTGGGTCCAGACACGAACCAATCTATGTTGTTCGTTCTAGGTGCTCTTCATAAGATCACTGGCTCAATCTTCTCGGCCGCTTCACCTGTGACCAACTTATCTTCATCTAGATGATCTAAAGTCTCAATCTGTTAAAGTTAAATACTCGCGCTCTTCTGCTGATGTGTAGTGGCATTCTCGTGCTACTATCTGGCTTCCTCTCACTTGACCCTCTCCGCAGTGCGTTGGGAGATGTTATAAGATAAGAGTTATTTAGGCTTGGAGAGCTAAGCTATCTCATTGTGAGAAAACCCTATAAAGAGAGAGAGAGAGAAAGCAAAGGAAGAAAAGGAAGAGAAGAAAGGAGGAGAAAACTTGGAGCTTTGGAGATTTTCGGCTCAAATACACGGATTCAAGGAAGATTCAACCTCTACAACTTTGAGGCAGTGATTAAACTTGCTAAATGATTGTGTGTGTGAGTTATTTCATAATTTATTGGTGACTCTGATTTTGAGCTTTAATGGTTAAACCCTAGGATTTGAAGAGTAAATCTTGCATTTAGTGTTATGTTTGTGGATTTGATGATGAAAATGGTTGGGGTGATATATATATATATATATATATATATATATATATATATATATATATATATGTTGGTTTTTATGGTAGAAATCATGGTTGAATTCATATTTTGGGTGATCTATGGTGTTAAAAGTTGGTGGGAAAAGGGGGTTCGTTTAAGATGTAGAACAATCTCGTAGGAACAAAATCTGAGCATGCCGGACCGGTTCGTTTTTAGAGGCCATAGGTCCGGTCCGACCACCAAAAGTTTTCTGTTGATTTTAAGGAACCGAACCGATTCATTTTGGGGAGCTTCGATCCGGTCCGGTCCCTGCAGTTTGATAAATCTGGGTTACTCCTTTCTAAATGGGGTTTAGGGCTTGGAAACCCTCTAATATGATACGATGAATATGTTTTTGTGATAAGCGTTGGGTATATGGTATGACACGATGGTGGGATTACATCAAGGCTATTATGGAGGTATATTTGGGAGTTTAACATACCTAATCCTTTCATAAATTCTCCGAGTAGTAGGAATTAACTTAACGCCGAATACGGACTGAATGAGAGAGAAATATCGTGTGTCCTTAGTGTTGTTAAATTGGGTGACTATTCATATCATAGGTGTGATGGATTAGTAAGTTTCAAGTGAGGGATTGAATGATAAAATGAATTGGGAAAGTATGCGAGAGTGTATCGGTTAGTATAATGAGAGTTACATACATATAGCCGGATTCATTACTTATATATATATATATGGTGTGAATGTATATACCCTGTGTGATGGTTTGTATATACGATGTGCATGCTTATATATATCTGGTGTGTATGATATATATTATGTGGTGTATACCCCACTAATGCTATCATGGGAAATTGCGCGATGTGGGTGAATCCCCCTGGCTTGAGAAGCAAGGAGAGTATAATCCCCAGGTCATAGCGTCCAGTATTTTTACCGTCCGTGAGGTAGAGGTAAGACACCTTGGGTATGATTCGTCTTGCCTTTAGGTGAGGAACTATGGCCGCTTCCCATACGCTTGTAATTTGGTTTATACCAAGTCGGTGTGAGAGTCCGACCGCTGGTAATCCAGGATGATATGTGACTAATTCCCTACAAGATGATAGCATTGTAGAAACTGTTAGTATACATATATTATGTGTGTTATGTATGTGTACTTGCTAGAGAATGATAAATCATGTATAATACGTGTGTGTAATATTATACAAGCTTTGTAGATAGTGTGTGATATCTTAATATCAATGTTCTAAAACGCGCGATGCGTGATCGATGCTTGGAGGTCAAGCATCAAGCATTAGGAGCATAGGCGCGCCTATGCGAAGCCTATGCATGAAAAGGCGTTTTGCCTTTTTTTAATATTTTCTAATTATACCCAGGCTTGTAAAATAATAAAAGCAGAAATATAAGAGGAGAATTTATACACTACATAAGAGGAGAATTTATAAAATCATTATAAACATTTCTTAACTGTTGCCTTCAGTGCATAAACATTTCTTAACTGTTGACATTTCTTAAACCTTTATGAAAAAGAAAGGAAAACCCAACATTTCTTAACTGTTGACATTTCTTAAACATTACTTTTTTTCGGGTAAAAGAAATAAGAAAGAAATCAGAAAGAAATAAGAAACTAAAAGAAAGAAATCAGAAAACTTGCTTGCTTTCGGGTAAAAGTCGGCGGAAGGAAGGAAATCAGAGGCCGGAGGTTTTTGTTTCTTGGGTTTTAGGGTTTTCAGCGGGAGGTTTTTGTTTCTTGGGTTTTAGGGGTTTCAGCGAAAGTTTTTTGGGTAAAGCAGAGATCGGGGCTTTTGTTTTGGTTTTTTTTTTTGATAAGTTTGTTAAAAATAGAGATCGGGGCATTTTTTTTCTTTTTCGGGGTACCCTTTTTTATATATCTGTTTACTCAACTTAGTACATGAGAAAAAAAAACGACGTTTTGCTTAAAAAAAGCTTTATATGCGCATCACGCCCGTTGACAGCCTTAGAAATCGTTGACCCCGCATTTTCCCACGCATATCCCTAATGCGTTGCGTTTCTAAAAGGCATCGCGCATTTGCACCGCATATCCGCGCCTTTTAGAACACTGCTTAATATTATAACTAGAGAAAGTTATAAAGATATGTATTATGTTTTGTCTTTTGTAGCATGAGAGTGGATGAGTATACTCTTATGCCAATAGACGGGAAGTAAGGGGTGCGTACTATGGACTGAGGACCTAACGGATTTTCACAACCTACATTGTTAGGTAGTAGTGTATCGGGGGGGGAGGGGGGGGGGGGATTCCTTGTATGGATTTCGCTTTGGGAGACGTCTCACGCACGAAACTTAGCGCAATGTTGGGCGTGGGGAGATGTTTGGTCCTTAGTTCTTGGGTTTATGTAAAATAGCTGGAGAATATTTTTAGCATTAATGATGACGTGTGATATCTTATGCTAATAACTTGTGAAGGTTAAAAATTAGAACCAATAAAATATAATTGAGATATATTAATGTACATGTTTGGGCGTAAACTTAGGAGACGATAGAAGAAGTAGATATATGATTATGTTTTAGATATAGTGAGTTACGCGAATGAGGATTATGCGTAGATTTAAGATAAATTATCCCAAGGATGTATTGGGTAGCTTCATTGAGGTTCATATGCTTACGTTTAGGTGCGCGCTATAGTTTAGCGGTGAGGTTAAGTCCCAAGAGAGTGCGACACCACTTTAATTATGAAATTTGTGCATTCATAATTATTATGCATTTTAATTCACTTGCTAAAATTATTTTCAAACCTCGAGCTCTGACCCGTTTATATCTTTTCTCTTGCTAGACATATATTGTATTATATTATAGGTGTCCCTCCGCAAGGATGCCCATGATGCCTATTCTGTCCAGACTCCTTGGAGATGTAGCAGATGCGGAGATGCGGAATGTTACAGGATTTTGTTGTAGCTGCTTCTTATCTTTATAAATCTTTTTTATATCGGGTGTGTATACCCAAGGGTTGTATTTGTATGTAGCTCTTTTATGTTTTTACCACCGGATGTTGTATTGTCTGTGACCCGACAACATATTCGGGTATATCTTTTGTTGTACTCGTGTATATATTACCATGTTTTGTAGTCATAAATGTTTGTTTGTAGTTTCTTATATGTTCTTGGAAATTTTGGCATCCGTTTATTTTATTATTGGGTGGTTAGTAATGTTGTATTTAGATTAAACAGTTGATGCTGAGAATGATCCACTTGAGATTCCTGTTTTATCTTTGTATAGGGCTGGCCACCAGTTATTATTTTAAGCGGGGTGTCACAGCCACATCTTAGTTGTGACCTTGAGCTCAATGGTTCCTAGGGGATACACTCTCTCCCAGGAGAATTCGATGAGCGGATTGTGATATGCTCGCAGCTTTCTTTCAGACAGCTTTAGCTTCTTGAAGCAATCGTAAAACAACACGTCTGTCGAACTCCCATTGTCTCTTTATACGGTCCTTTCATAGACCATCATGCTCACAACTAGTGGGTCATCGTGCTAATATAACAAACCACACAAATCATCTTTAGAAAAAATAACAATTAAACGGTATTTGTTAACCTTGCAAGGGTGGGTCTCCACTGCCTCGGCGTGTTCACCTCACCACTGAGAGCACACGCCTTTACTTCATTGAAGTAAGCCTTTCTTTCTCCAAAACCATCTCCACAACCATCTCCACCATCAATGAATTTAACTATAAAGGAGATCGTGTCAATGTTCTCTACCGGCTCCTTGGGCTTCTTCGGTACGTCATCATCACTGTCGTCTAAGTCATCGTCTCTGCCTCGCTTCCTATCGTCCTTTGCTTTGCAGGGAGACTCCGACCGTCTTCTCGGCTTGCTTTCGCCCCACGGCTCTGGTGCTCGGCCTTTTGCGTCCACATACTTAGCCAGCTTGCCCCTCCTAATCAAGGCTTCGATCTCATCTTTCAGAGCCAAACACTTGTCGGTGGTGTGACCATGATCTTTGTGGAATTCACAGAACTTGTTTTTATCTCTTCGGTCTGTTGGTCTTCGACATGTATTATTTTTTCTGCTTTGGCCAGGAGCTCGTCCATGTTAGCAAACCATGAACGAGGTTCTTTCGCCAATGCCCAGTAGAGTTTCCCAGGTAGCACACTACGCATAATTGTTGTGATCACTATTTTCCCATTGTAATATATCACCTCCCGCTTTTCAATATTAAACCGGGTAATGTACTATCTTGTCTTTTCATCATCCTTTTGTCTGACGCTTAACAAGTGAGCCACCCTCTTCTCAAGTTTTGCGTCGAAATAGAAGTTACAAACAAACAAATCGGACAATTATTTGAAGTTTGTTATTTTGCCCCCTTGGGAGTCCATTGTACCACACATAGGGGCCGATCCAGTTAGAGTACTAGAAAAGGCCCTACACCTCATCTTATCGCAGATTGAATATATATGTCCGAAACAGCCTGGTACTGCTCCACATGATGCATCGGATCAGTTTTCCCATCGTACCTCGGCGTTATAATTGACAGCTTGAACTTCGTCAGGGTTAGATAGCTCATGATTAATGCTGCGAATGGGAGATCCCTGGATGTAACCCCTCTGCAAAGGGTTTTTAGTCCCCAGTCGATCCTTCAAGCGTTGAATGGAGCCTTTCCACGACTTGATTTTCTGTCTGCTCGGTCCGGATTTCATTAATATATATATATATATATATATATATATATATATTTGAACATATATTATATATTACGCGTATCCTAGCGTGTCGTATCCTAATTTTTGGAAAAATCACGTGTCGAGTCCGTGCTTCATAGCCCCCAATCGGTCCTCTAAGCGTTGAATGGAGCCTTTCCATGGCTCGACTTTCTTTGTCTGCCCAGTCCAAATTGACTTCTCGGCTCGGCACTGGCTTTCAACCGAACTCTCCTCCCTCGTGTGAATGTGCTCGGACCTGTTCAATCCTCTCACACTGCCTAGATCGAGCCGAGCATGTACCCTTCTTGGTTTCAGATCTCCAGGATTTTTCCCTGCATTCCCCCTGGCCCCTCTGGACTCTCTGCACGGATGTTCTCGTCCCACCCTGAGGCCCAACCAGTTAAAAGGTCAATGTCTGCTCAGCCCCTTGAAGACACTGGGTTACTCCATAAAGTAAGTTTGATCATCATCATAACTTGTTAATCGGATGGTTGATGTCCTTCCAGGTCCATAGGACTTATCATTACCATCTGACTCGGTCCTTCTTCAATCTGGAGCTTTACTACGGTCACCGGGTTCGGTGTTGGCTTGTTTTGTCCGGTCAGGATGCTCTGCGTCGACTGTTTCATGTTCTCATGCATGGCTTCTTAACTCTTTGCCAAGCTAGCAGGATTCCTTGTAGATCACCTAAACCGACACGTGTGGATGGAGGTATCCCCTCTCCAGCTCTACTGCTTTTAGGGTTTTCAGACATTCTCAATAGAATTTAACTAGAAAACATAATATTGCAAGGATGGGTAAATCGATTTACAAAAAATGTAAATCCAAAGTTGAAATACAAATATTTAAACGGGGATCAACAAAAATTTGAGGAATCAAACTAAAATCGCTACAAAACAGCTCTAACCCTTCGAAATCAAGGTGAATCAGATTGCGATTCACAGGTTTACTGGGATTGGGTATCCTCGAGCCCTAGAAATTGAAAATAGTGGAAAGCAACAATGGCTAGCCGTTTTCCACCGATGGCGCTAATCTGTTATCGCTTATAATTGGTATACTGATTGTCTTAGCTTCATATACTAATTATCAGCAGATAAACAAATAAGAGACCTAATTACTAAAATACTAACGTTCGAATAAATTGTAGAGTGATGAGATAAAGAGAAAAAGAACCGAATTTACGTGATTCGGCCCAAATTGGTGCTTGCCTACGTCCACAGGTGCATTGTTAATTGTATTAATTAATGAGCAATCGTCATAGATGAGTAGAAGATAGAGGCTCTCAAGTTCTTTCTATATTTTGACGACATAACAGTAAGCAAAATCTCATATGTTCCCCACATGTGGATGTGGTGTGCTATTTATAGGCTATTAGAAGAGAGAAAAAAGAGGGGCATGTGGCTCATCTTTATAGGTGAGGTAAGTACACACTTTACATACTTAGCCAAAGAATAATCACAAATTAGTTATTGACACATGGGGAAGAATATTTGCATATTTCTTCAAGTGAACGTGCATATATATTGCTGTCATCATCCATTCACGAAGTAAATGCTTGTTGTAATGGTGTTAGCTAATAGTGTCAACTAGCAGGGTTAGTTATCCCGTCAGTGATTGCCGAGCCTACCTCCTGAAGAGCCGACTAGATGGTTTGCTCTGGCTGACCACATCATCTGGGTACATGCGAGGACAGGTGTCTCCTTCGGAGTGGCTCGTTAGTCACCCCATATTTATGGTATAATAGTGAGTAATACCTCACTAGCCACGTCATCATGTGTACAACCTTTTTCAATGCCACCTGAGTTGAGCATCTATGATCTTTAATTCTATAAAATTAGTTGAAATTCCACAAGAGCATAACCAAATTGTTCCCTTAATCTTGCTCTAGCCTGCTGGAAGTGCCGACACTATCTCAGGGGTCTCATGTCAATATATGATATTATATGATACTTGGAGGGTTTAAAATCATGATCAAATTGTCTTTTTTGACTGAAATATATATTTAGTTTTTTTGGGTTTAGTCCCATTTCCAAAGATTTGTTAAGATCCCCTCCCATGTATTTTTTAAATTGTATTAAGTCCCATAACCACCTGAAACCACTCACAACCGTCTTGTAATCCCCTCTCTTCCTTTCCTCCGAGAATGACACTTGCCCCATAATTGGCTAAACAGAAACAACTACAAAAATAAAAACACAGGAGTGACTACAAATGAATCTTTAAAAGTAGGACTAAATACTTGTGATCCCATATATATTTTCAAATTATAAGGATCAAAATGTAGTTTTTGCCATTCATCTCTTCTTTTATGATGTTTTTACTTCTTTTATACATTTTGGTTCCCAATCATATTAATGTTAATATTTTAAAATTTTAATAAAAAACACCATGTCCATGACTTACATTTTTTAATACATATGTCACAAAACTAACATGTCCATGTCCTACACTTGTAAAGAAAGTGCTTCGATTCCACTTAGATCGGCAATCCTTTTACAACAATCCAGCCTCCCCTAAATAAACCGATCTTCTCTATGTCCCATGTCTGCAATTTTGTCACAAAAGGTCCCGCCATGGAATGTTTGATCCTCCCAAAAAGTCTACTGGCTTAATATCTTCAGATCGAAGAGTAATTATAAGACTCTTGCAAAAGGCTCCACAACATTTTCTCCCTAGTACATACAACTGACCTACTAATAATATCTGCCTAAGTTCTTAATGTTTATAATCCCTTCCTCGCTTCCTTCTCTCTCCATAACATACTTTCATATCTTTTCCATAGCTATTCATTCTTCCTCCAAAAGATATTAAACCTGCTATAACCATACAATCACTTCCGTCAATGGTTCAAAGACTAAGTCAAAACCATGCCAGAGTTGACTTAGTTTTGGTGCCCAACATTTGTGAAACCGTTACCTGTACAGCCGTATATATATATATATCAACGATCTCGCTGAATTTATTTTTTTCATTTTGCACCAAAATGGACGAAATTTTGGCAAATCGCCAAGCCTATTATCTTTTCCCAAAGTTTTATTTATTCTTCTTAACAATCTGTCATTTCGTCACCGAAATCGCAACCGACACCGAGTTAAAAAATTGGACGGCCCCATACTTTGGACGAAACTGTCTTTAAACCATGTTCCTTATGTCTCCTGCTGGAGAAGATAGGCTGCTTCTTCCATTTGACGCCTCAAGAAAATCTCCTCTGCTTGTAGAAAAATCCCCATCCAGAGAAATAAATCACTCGGTGTTTGCGAAAGAAGTGGAATTGTTCATCCATCTTGTTGCCTCATCCAAAGATTGGCTTAACCAAAACAAAGAACCTGGATCAAAGGTAATCGAAAAAGTTCTTTGAGGGTTTGCTTTGGTAATGACAATGACAGAAACCCTTAATTTATCATCTACTTCCAGCCTAAAATCGTATGCTTGATAATGGAGTTAAAAAAACTATCCATTCGACCCAAACTAAAAATTACAAAAATAAATAAATGAATGAACTTTCTAACAAAACCTTGTACATTTTCTTAGGTTAATCACACTATATAAGACCAGATATAATTGTTGGGGGCATCGAGGCTAACAAGGAGGTACATCTTGATTAGGGAATCTAAAGTTCAACTGAGAGAGTATCTGAAATTCAACCGATGGGTATCTAAAGTTCAACAGATGGTAGAGTCCAATCATCAAGAGAGGATCAAAAGTTCAACCAAGTGAGGATTTAAATAAATCATTAGGAAGTAGGAAATTGTGGGCAGGGGGCTTTATTGTAATATCTCTTAGTTTTTACTCTTTTATTTTGTTGTTTTTATTAGTTAGATTTTATAATTGGCCTAGTAGATTCTAAAAGGTACCATGAGGTGTCATAGATGCCAATTCATGCATGACACCTCATGTTTAGATAGCACCTTCTAGAACTCTCTCTATAGACCTATAAATGTAATCCTTGGGATTAGCAAATATATCTTTGGCTTGTTAATAATATTAAGATTTGTGCTTATGTTTTTCTCTTCTTTGGATCCAATTTTGGTGTTTGCATCGAAGTCTCTAATCCAATCTGGCATGCAAAAAGGGAAGGATAAAGTAAGAATGAAGATATATGTATACACACTGACAAAATTCCACTGGAAGACACTCCTATATAAGAAGACCAATCAACCTAATGAAAGGATAAGAAAAAGAAAGAGAGGAGGGGCTCTCTCTTGGCCATAGCAAAAAAGAGGAAGAATATTACTACAACAAAATCTCCACAACCTTTACGAGAAAACCACCACCACCGGAACTTTACATCAATCTTGTATAATTTCAAGGGTGTAGATTCTTCACCTTTGTAATAATTTCTCGGCTCACGACATATATAAATCTAATAAAACCAAACACTCCCGTGAACATAGGCATTGTTGGTGAACCACGTATATCAGTGTGTAGGTTTATGAGTTCATCTCTTTCTCTCTCGTCTATCTTTTCCCTCATCACGCTTCTCCAAAGCAAGTTACATCTCAGCTCTTGCTTGGAGCATTTTATCTTAATCCCTACCCAACATCAACTATCCTCCTTCAAAGACAAATACGACCCTCAAGACAATTTTTGAGATGAGTATGGAGCTTCTTCAGTCTACACAATCTTTTTATCAAGTAAAGCATATGTTGGAAGAAAAAATAGTTAAAAAAGATTTTATAGAAAATCACCCCAATTTACTATCTGAAATTTTGTAGTTTTATTACAATAGCATATATATCCATGAAGTGATATCACCCAATCCAATGTATATTATATAATATTTGTAATTTTCACCAGACATTTTTTAGCACTGTGTAGAGCAATATTAATAGCTTAAATATGAACATACAACAATACCTAAATTGGCAAGAGGCCAAACTGGAAGTCAGACCAACAACATGTTCAGCTAATTCAGCCTCATCTATGCACAGCCTTGAATGAACCCTCACAAAATAAGTGCTTAATTTTGACAGCACCTGCAAGAATAACAGAATAAAGATCAGAAAAGAAAAAAAAAAGTTTAACGTTTCACGTTTACCTAGCAGGCAGATACTTTACAAACTTGAAAGCGCTGAAAATTATGTTCCAACAACCTCCTCAACAGGTGGCCGTTTCCAACCACTATAACTGCCAGGGTCCTTGTACTGTCCTTGTTCCCTAAAACAGTACCACAAACGGGTGGTTAGACAATTAAAGCACACAAAATAACGAAATGCAACATGAAAGCAAACAATTAAAAAACAGCTACAATTGTGAGGTTCACTGCACAAATAAACACAAGCATAATAGAAGCAAAAATATATATTCAAGATAAGATGCGCCTTGAACACCAATAAGCATAGCCTATGAATAGAAAATCTGCAGTAATTGCATATATGAATAGACAAGATATAATATATAAAAGAACCTTATATTAGGTTGTACCCAAGACAAAAAATAAAATTCATTACGATTGATAGTGCACATGAGTAGGGGTGGCAATTCTAAAACACGATAAGAAGTTAGCATGTTTGAGTTCAGTCTTAATGGGTAAAGGATTGAACCACTAGACAAAATTGTATAAGGGGTGACATGAATCACACATTATGAATACGCTAAAAGTGACATATACAAAACTTGAACATACATGAACCGGACATGACACATAAATGGGTGATATCGATGACACTAATCTTGACACGAAACAAATAACACACGACATGCAACTGACACGGCACGACCCATTGCCAGGAGACACCTATGGACCTTGTCTTTGTTGCTAACAAAGATATGGAGGAATATATTGTAAGAGTGGGTAATGTTCAAAATGAATTACGAGAAAGCAGGCAATCATGTGGACTGGAGGTTTTAGGGCATGTGTTTGAAAAGAAAGGTTTCAAAAGGAACTGAAGGAAGTCGATCAAGGGATGTGCAAGTTAGAACTGACTTTTTAATTTTGTTAATGGTATCATTAGGGAAATTTGGAGCTGTTCAAGGCCATGGATAAGATGAAGAAGAGGTCAGGTGAATGGAAGAAAGGTTGCGCATTTACTTTTTGTCAATTTTTAATATTCCACTTAGAATGGGAAAAGGATGAGAGACTTTTGGGGGGAAGGAGTGAGGAGGAGAAAGAAATTTTGATTAGAATAAAAGGAATTTAGGCATTGACATTTTTTAGCATCAAATAATGCATTGTTGGGAAAATAACTGTGGAGATTCTTTCTCAAACAAGCTTATCTTTGGTGTTTTATAATAAAGAGAAAATATATGATGCAGGACACTAGGTGGGACTCCAAGGTGATAGAAACCAGTTCTTGTAGAAACCCTTTAAAGTTCATTTCACAGGGTCTTGAGTCATTTTTAACAGGTCATATCCGTTGAGATTGGTATGATTTGTCTCGGGTTCGAGATATGGGAGCAGCCTCCCCATATATGGGGTCAAGGCTCCCAGACCTGCAGTTAAGCGGAAGCCTTGTGCACTAGGTACGACCTTTTTTATCCTTTTGAGGTTGAATTTGGGTATCTTTTTGGGAGGATATTTGGTCAGGTGACTTTTGTATTCAATAGTTATCACCTACTTGTACATCCTAAAATCAACGTGCTTACATTGCTTCATTGGCGGCGGTACACTCCTTTCATGTTGCATACGAAAAAAAAATTCTTAGGGAAAAAGATATAAAAATGAATGCAAAATAAAAAACATAAAAATCCATCTTTTGTTGAAAAAAAGAAGGGATTTGATTGGCTCTAGGTTATACGTGTCCATTGGTGGCTTAATTTCCCTTGTAATTACCACATTACATGCTTTGAATGCTTCTTTTTTCAATTTTAAATTTGCAATCTTTGATGCTTTTATCAATAAAATTTTGCGTCTAATCAAAACTAACAGCAGTAAAGAAATGCAGAAGGATACTTCCATGATCGTTCATAGAAGATATTTATAAACATATACATAACATAAGAATACAAAGAAACACATAAGAGAAAAGGACTATCAGAAAGTTGTTGGTAACCTTTTATTAATATAAGCCATGAGCCTATTTGTGAGGTAGCAAACTGTATGAGATGGATAACGGCTTCTAACACGAGAAACATGATCCATGAGAGATTCACTCGTGACAAGGTTGCAAAACTCATTAGCCTCGTACACTATTAAAACATATGGAATCTCAATTCCTCCGGATGAAATCTGCAACACATTAAGTTAATAACATGTGATAGGTGTAAGCTTAAAATAGGAATCTGAACACGGATACTCTTTTTATCAAAGGAACCATCCCAAAGAGTAAGCATAAGACAATAAATACATAAAATATCAAACACTAAGATAACCATTACACTACAAGTTAAAAAAATACTATTCTACATAGGGCTGTGTTTTGACCATATCGGATCGGAAAATGGGCAATTTTTTGGAATTTTGTTTTAAGTCAACTCTGATTTTTTCAGAAAAACAAAATATTTGCCAGAATCAGCAATTTCATAAAAGTTTTGGCACAATTTTGGAAAATCCATAATCAGCAAATTGCAAAAAATGAAATAATATAATTTCAGAAAAATCGGGAAAACCAAAAATTTCCGCAAATTTCAGATCAACATAAATTCGGAAAATGAGAAATAATTCCTATCCAATTTTTATTCGGAAAATCGGAATTCAGAAAATGAGAATTCGGTACTTGAAAATATCATTCCAAAATCAAAAAAAAAAAACAGGGTTTTGCTGTTTCGGAGAAATCAAAAGTTTGGGAGAAAGAAAAAAAAAATTCTACTAGTGCTACAATACATTTAAAAAAATGCACACATAATAATTAATGGCCCAAGGCATGCCAAGATGGCAAGGTCTGTCAAAGGCTAAGGATTAAGGGTGACCATAATCGGAGTAAGGTTTACATCTGATAAAAATGAATTTGATTTATTTAGTAAAATGTACATAAGTCTAACCAGAAAACGTTATTTTGATATAAACATAAACGAATGCTCATTTACTTTTACTTTTATAAGAAAATCACCAAGAGTAGATGTAATGGGGGAGAAACCCAAGCGCACACCTTGCTGGTTCACTCAAAATGAATTTATGGGTACCCAAGCACCTCAAAAGGTGGGCTTGACCCACCACTTAGGCAATGGGTAAGTACATCGCCATCAAGCCCAAACCCACAACATTTCAAACCCTCGACTCAACTGTCAAAAATCCTTTCATGCTGAGGTGTTTCTAGCTTGTGTTTTAGAAATTAAACGATTATAAATTGAATGCACGTGTTCTTAACTAACGTCTACAAGCTCACTTGACCGCAAACTATCATGTAATTTTTCTATGTAATTACAGCATCTCTTATATAAAAGAATGAAAACATTGTAACAACCCGTAATTTCTTTATTTAAACTAATTTGGATTTCGGAAAAATAAAACTATGAGGATTTAATAAGTAATTTAATATGTTGGTTTTTATTTATGAAAAGTGAAATTTTAATCGGAATTGGAATCGGGGGTGAAAATGGGAATTTTCTTATATATATAACATTTTGGGGCGTACTTGGCTGCGAATCAGGGGCGAATCGATTCGGCCTTAGAGCCGAATCGATTCGGTTTGTGACAGAGGCGGCGATGGAGTTGGTTTTTCTTAAGAATTCTAATGGCAATTAAACTCTAATCTTTTTCTACTTAAATTAAAAATTAAAACGGGGTTAAGACTTTTGAAATACAATTTCACAAATTCTAAGAGCAGTAGTCCTCTATATTTTCATCCCCCTCTATCTACAAACCCTAGCCCCAATTTTAATCAATATTCAACCAATGATTTGAAGGCTTATTTGGTGTTTTCTCGAGTTTGGGCTAGAACAAGTTTTGATTATTTTCGCGAGAGGAACGCAGTGGTATGATCAGAATTTTGAGGCAGGATTTTATGAGTTTCTTGTGATGATTTTAATGTAAGGAGTTTAAGCAATATGCTCCTTTAAATCTCTCGGGAGTAGTCGTTTTGTTCCTTATTTTTGGTACTCCAATTGTTGATATCATGACATTTATTGGAATCCAATATGTTGATTCGATTGAGATATTGTATTTGTTGATGGGCATGGTGTCATGAAATTTTTATATGGCACGGAGAATAGTCACCCGCCAAAAGTCCAAAAGTTCAATAGCCAGGATAGGCATTACAAAGTCTAGGTGAGGTGAGGTGAGGTGAGGTGAACCAGGTGACCTATTGATGGGTTATTGAAAAATAAATTGATATAATGTTCAGATGTCGCATTAAACTTGTATTCAGATTCGTATTGTTGCATTTTATTCACCGTTATTGTTTTGAGCATCTAGTCTTGTCATATTGTGAACTTTCCCGTATTAATCTTTTAGTGGCGGGTTAGCGTTTATTGAACGCTACGAATTTTTGGAGGATTTTAGAGCAGGACGTTTGGAGGATTTTATTTTTGTATAGATTGGCGGTGTAATTATTTGGATAGCTTAGTATTATTTTCGAGTAAATTTAATTCTAATTATTTTGCAAGTGTAAATTTGGATTCGTTATATTTATTTTTGTGGAATATAGATGCTCTATACTAATTGTTGGGGATTTAGTTTAGTTCTAATCGTAGTAGCGCCTCGTGTTTTGCGCGGGGTGTGACAAATATGTGCTACTAGAACATATTGTCTTTTATGTTTTAAAGCTTATTGAGGAGATGGAGATATGGTGTTACCGTGTTTTAGAAAGTTCGTACCCTTTACTAGTTAGAACACACATATGGAACTATCATTGTTCCATGGACCCAGATATTAAGAGAAAGTACTGGGCAAAAACTTCTAATAAAACTGTAAGGATACGGAGACACATCCTGGTTATTTTGGTTAATAGCATTTTTCATATCATATAGATTGTTAAATATTACGTCATTAAATGGTATAAAAGATATTTTATTAAATATTATAACAAAATAATGTTACTTGGTTAATTTTCAAATATGTTTCGGTTCTGGTTAGTTGTCATATTAGATTTCGAAATAATAATTCTTTGTATTCATCTCTCTAGGAGGATGGGTATAAAAACAAAGAAGCGCAAAATTACAAATAAGGAAATGATAAAATTAAGGATAGCAACACACATAAGTGAAAGATAGAGAAATGACACGTCTTAAACCATATGGGTAGCCATAATGCTCGCCCTCAAACTCGACAATCGATGATGGACAATTTTGGTTCAAAGATTGAAAAAGTAGGGCTTATGAAGTTCCTTAGAGAAGATGTTCACCAAGTGATCATTTGAGGGAGAAATTGAACACAATGAATCCCGTAGGCAATACCGATTCCCGAATGAGGTCTAGGGGTGGTTACAGAGTAAAGTTCTTTTACCGTACCGTACCGTACCATTTTGGCCCAAAAAATGGTTTTGGTTTACTACTTTTCATTATCAGAAACAGAAAATACAAAAACTGAAAATGCCGATAACTTTGTGGTTCGTATTTCTCTCGACATTTACAAAACAACTTACCGAAATTATTGTACAAAAATTAGCAAAACAATTCCAAAATTACTCTACTAAGATACTGATTTAATATGCCAGAGATACAAAATTTATATTGTATTTATTAAATCATTTATCGCAACCGTTAATATTACAAGAAATCTCAGCCTTTAAATTTCTCTCCCACATAAAAGCTCTTAAATAATTCTCTCCCATTTTGATAAGTAGAAGGTATGTTCTGCTTGTTAACAAAGTATACATTAGTAGTTTTTCATGTTAAGAATATATGTCTATTAATTTCTTATGGCTCCGGTAGGAGCTCTTTTTCAATTCTTCTGTGAGGAATCCAGGTTCATGCCTAGGTTATTCAATTTTTTATGTCTGGTATTTTTTGTTAGTTTAGCTTTTGCAATTGAGATCATACTGAAAGACCGAACAATACGGAAAAATAAATAAAAATTTAGTAGTTCGTGTATTAGTTAAGTTTTTGCATTTGAAATTTGAAAATGGAGAAAAACTGAACAATACAGAATAAAAATATAAAATATCAAAAAATAAGAAAGATGAAACTAAAAATACGGGGGAAATAAAACGAGAATGCCGAAAGAAAAAGTTACCGAATATACCAAAATATCAAGCGGATCGATATTGGTAAAGGCCCTCAAAAAAAAATACTAAAGATATTGTTTTATTGATATTAGTATAGGCATAGTTGTCAAATCGCAAATCGTATCGTGAATCGTTTACCCCCCGAATCGCGAATCGTGAATCGAATCGGAACCAAATGATAAAAACGTAGTAAAACATACGTAAATGGGATTTAACACTATAGAATTGGTAATTAAGCGTAATATGACAAAAAACTAATCATAGCACATGATAATATACCAAAATATATCACAAAAATTAACCGTAGCACATGTTCTCATTCATTTTAAGCTTAAAAATGTAAAAAACAAAAATATATCATAAAACAGCCTACATATTAATTTAAAACATCCTACATATTAATTTAAAACAATAAAATAAATACTAAGGTTAATTTAAAACAGTAAAACTGTAAAACATATACTTCCAAAAAATTTAAATAGCCTACTTACTAAGATTAACAATATTAATTTAAACCAACCTACAAAATTACAACAAAATTAAGTTAAAACAGTAAACCATAGTAATTTAAAACAATAAAACAAATACTAAGATTAACTATAAAACAATATTAATTTAAAACGGTCTTCATAATAATTTAAAGCAACAAAAAAATATACCTTCAAAGATTTTATAACAAATACAAAAGTTTTATAACAAAAAAAGCAAAAGATAAAAAAATCGAGAAAAAAAAATTAAAAAAAATGTGAATCGGACCCGAATCGTGAATCGCCGATTCGATTCGAATCTTTAGACAATTGCGATTCTCAACTCGATTCGAATCGTTTTATGTGTGAATCGAATCGAATCGAATCGTACGATTCGAATCGCGAATCGTACGATTTTGACAACTATGAGTATAGGTCAAATACCAACCGATAACCATACTAGATGCAACACAAGCAGTAGAAATAGATCTGTAAAAGGATACTTTCGAAACCCTTTTAGCCAAGGGGTATTTACCGAGCAACATCTTAAAGTACTCTCAAGCCGTCTTTGGCCCCATGCCTACTAATGATATTCAATCATTGATGTTTTGTTGAGTGCCTAGTAATGATAAAAAGCACACAATGTGGCATCAAATTAAAATCCAATCCTTCGACTCGATGTTCTGCTGAGTAATGACAAAAAGCCCACGATGTGGCATATTGAATCCTCCTACTCGATGTTCTGCCGAGTAAAGATAAAAAGCTTACAACACCACTCTGAGCATACAAAACCTTATTATCTCATGATCAAAACACTTTCACAATACTAATTTGTTAGCTTTACTATGTTTATGATTCTCGTGTTAGGCAGAATTCGAGAGCCCATTTTTGGGACCTCTTGACGGTTTTGGCTTGGAGGATAGAGAACAGGGCATACTTGGGTCCCACTCTCAATCACAAAGCAGACAGAGAGGCATCAATATTACAACCTTATCATCTCTCAAGAAATCCCTACTCGAGAGGTAGCGTGAGTACCGTACTAAGGAGCACCAAGGAGCCAATGTCTCCCCAGCATAGGCACAAGCCTGATCGCAGTAAGGAGCACATTCTAAAACATGCAACAATTATGTATTTGTACTAAAAAAAAATCTTGTATGATCTAAAATATGAAAGATTTGGCATAAATACTATACATGGTTATGAAGAGACATATAAGAAGATAATCTATGCACGATATAGGGGTGGCAATTCTGGTCAACGGGTCGTGTTTCGGGCCGACACGACACGACAAGGTTTTTTTCGGACACGAACACGACAAGACACCAATTCGTATTTTTTTTAGTTGACAGGAACACGACACGAATAAAAAACAACACGGCACGACACGACACGAATACCATAATTTCTTAAATATCACGCCTAAAAAATACGATAACACGACACGACTCATAATTCAGACACGAACACGACATATGGTGTTAAATTCGGGTTAATTTCGTGTCGTTCCGTGTCCTTTTTTCGTGTCGTTTCTAAAATTGCCACCCCTAGCACGATATGAATATTTGTGTGTGTATATATATATATATATATATATATCAAAAGGGAGAGGTTCACAAGTGGACTAAAAGAATGGACTTTTTAATGGACTTAACAAAAAAGACTAATAAGTCTCGGTTATTGGGTGCCGCTGGCGCGGACCCATTACACCAAGGAATTAAAATTAGTGGGTTATTAGTCTTTTTTGTTAAGTCCATTAAAAAGTCCATTCTTTTGGTCCACTTGTGATCCTCTTCCTATATCAAAATTATTTAACGATCAAATAAACAACAAAGCAAATATCTTCTTATATTAAAACAAATCTACTCCAATGTCTGAAAATCAAAATCAAAACCAACAAATATATAGTTTCAAGATGCAAAGTTGAAGGAATTTTTTGGTTTCATTTGCCTGAATAGTGCTTCTCTAGGATTAGGTACTTTTTATGCTTAACTTTGGTTAGTTTGGGGTGCGAAATGGTCCCTTTTTCATATATTCATTTAAAAATGTGTAAAGTTAACATATCAATTTGCTCATTCTTGTATAGAGGGAAATTTCCAGAAAGAATTTAACTAAGCGAGCAAAGAGCATACCTTGACCTGAAGCCTAGGCACACAAGGCGCGCACCTCACTAAACGGGGGCCTTGCCTAAGGTCAGGCGAGGTGCCAATGATAAGCCTTGGTAAGCCCTAGGCATGCGCCTAGGCACGCCTTTAACAACAGTGGTACTACCTAGCCTGCTTGCCACCGTTCCTGCAAAAACTAATACAATCACTCCAATTAGAGACTTGTCATCACATCAGCCAGCCTACAGCATGGGTCTGAGATAGGACGGTTGGACTTTCATTTATTGCTCCCCCTCATTTAAAGCATATCAACACAAGCCAGACCCTTCGAGGAAGCAACATAAGATTCATCAACCTCGATGCTCACATACTGCCACGAACATTCTCCATTTCCTCATAGCTTTTGTACCAACATTCTCTGAGCATTAAAGTCCTCAATCAAACCTTAAGAACATTAAGGCATAGCTTTAATGGTGTTTGGTCTACCTGCATGACTCCACACCTCTCGGCCACTATCCTCAAGTACGTCCCTTGGCATGAACGTTACTATTATCACTGTTCTTTGAAGTTTTCCTTCGAATATTGAGTGGCTTACGTCTCCGATCTCCTACTCATTTCTCACCCTCTTATTTTCTCTCCTTGGCACACTCTTATTCTCTCTGTAGCTTTTCAAGTCCTCTACATATCTTTTTTACACCCTCTCTTAAAATCGACAATTGGAATACCACCCTCATACAAGATCAATACTCTGACTCAATGGAAATATCTATTTTGGCGTTGGTTTATTCCTTTTGACAAAAACATCAAACCCAAGTTGTCTAGGTCCTATTGTGTGACACACTCGTGCCTTGTGTTGAAGACCGGAGATAAAGCGCATTCAAGTTTAAATTGATTTAGTCTTTTATGTAAACGTAAGTGGGCTTAGATCGTGGTTCAAAATATCAGCCAAAACCGAGACAACTCGGCTGAGTTTACTAGGTATTGCAAGGTACCGAACCGCGTTAGAGTTACGAGTTCTGAAATATACGAAATTGAATTAACTCAGTCAGACTCCACCCAAATATAGGTGACTCAAACAAATTATTGAAGAACTCCGCCTAATATCGGCTTCTACTCGCGATCTACTTGTTCATTTCCTTTGTGATTTCCCTCATTTGGTTATAGATGTTTTAACTAGCGATATGTATTAATTAAGTTATACCAGTACGATTTAATTATCAAGATATATAAGTACATATAACTTTACAAGTAGTAATTTTTTATCAATTTATCATAACTGATAAATTTGGGAGCTGTGTGCTTGTAACCTTTTGGAAAACTGCAATTGACAAGTACATCATGCGCATAAACTCAATATTTTCCATCTTTTTACACAACTGCAATCAAACACATAAAAAAGAGCAAATTTTAGGTTTGCAAATTTTCCATGTTCTATTCCATATTTTCTACAAGCAAACCATAAAATTTAAGTCGAATTGGAAAAAAGCTTACAGTTGATTATTGCCCTCAAATGCAGAATTCATGACTAAAGACATTCTGCTGATTGAAATTCATCACTTGATCGATTACAGGGTATTTTACAAAATTCCAGCTATCCATCAATAGAAGCTTGTTTGATCACGGGCTTTTATAGAGACTCATCTATTTTGCTTTTATATTTTTATTTTTGTGTTGATAAGAAACACCTTAGTTACCGGATCACTATATCTCCCTACGTACTGCGATTCCACGGTCGCACGAACCAAAATGTGGCCGGTTCTCCATCCAGGTCTCCAAAAATGGCGTTCCCAAATTTAACTCTCAACTTTAGTTCGTATTAGTTATAAGGAAACTTTTAACTTCAATAATATAATAAATGGGAAGAAGAAAATTCTCAACAAATATATATACATAATTCAATAAATCTTGCTAATGTATTATAGAATATCGAGATTGTCCACTACATACATCCTTAGGGAACTTTTTATATTGACGAAATCAATGATTATAATACTAAAAAGACACATCAAGTCCCCTTATGATTTGAAGTAGTAAACCAACTAAGCATTACCCCCATTTTACCGCATACCCCGTAGCAACCAACAATCCAGGGAATATTGAGAAACACAAATGGAGGTTCTTAAAGATGGTAAAGCTTATAGAACCTTTGAAAATTATTACCTGTGAAATTTGTTCCGGAACAGTCATAGTCCACACGATAGACCTTTCAATCGGATTTGATGTTATACGGTATGAAACACCTTTTTCTGCAAACCTTGTAAGGAGATGTCCTAAACTAAGAAGGCAAAGCACTTGCTCAGCACACAAGTAGATACGAAGAGAAGATACACGTGCTAACAGGAACAATTTATACGGACTAGCGCTGTGTGTTTGACCAAATTGAATCGCAGATTGGACTTTCAAAATCTTTAGCATTTTTCAAGAAAAAGAAAATTAAATTAATAAAATAATCCTGTAGATTTTGATTCTGATTTTTTCCAGTAATTGGATTTTTTTTTTAAAAGAACGTAAATTGTTGCAAAATCGGAAAACATTTGGGGAAATGGAAATTCTGGTATATTTCTGGAAAAGCCCAGGAAATTCCTAATAAGCATAAATTACAAAAAATCACAATAGTATGATTTCAGGGGAGGGGAATTCAATAAAATCAACTAGGCATTATTTTGGAATAATCAAAAATCAGAAATTCCGAATGAAAAAGGGTCGAAAAATTTTAACATATTATTCCAAAATGGGAAATTGGAAGTTAAAAATATTATTCTAAAATTTAAAATTAATGATTGGGATTCGGATATCAAAAAAAATAATAAAAAAAATAATAAGAACCGAAGTATATAAAGAAAGATCTTACCTCCAACTGACCCTAGTTCGACTACTTTAGTATCAATTTCAGCCACAATGGATTTTAGAGCAAGCTTCCCCTTTTCCCACTTTTGCATTTCTTTCTGCTGTTTTTTCATCTCCATAGCTTCAGCCTTTAGAGCTGCTTTTTCCAACTTCTCTTGCTGTATCATGTGTATCAATCAGTTCATATACCTAATAGGGATTTTCTTAATCAAAATAAAGTATGAATTTTTCTACTTTTCCCCCCGGAGATCATTACATAATAGACTTCCCCTAAAAAGTTCAAAATTAGACTCCCCCACCCATACCTAAGTCATACAACAGACGATGCATAAGGTTCAAATGGGTTGATGCACATGCCCGTTAGGGATAAGCCTAGTAATGCATGCTTATGCAATTATTTCAGGTGACAAAGTAAAAAAGATGAAGTATTATTAATAAAACGGCTTACTTCTTTCTTTTGTTTCTTCTCCTCCATCAAACGTATTTTTTCTTCCTTAGATATTCTCTTTCTTCCTGCCGCTTCATCCGTGTTCCCTTTCTTGTTTGTTGTATCTTTATTTCTACCTTTTGGTCTGGAGGCATCACATGTAGGCTGCAGTGTGTCAAGTTCTTCATCTGGATTATCGTGTACCTAATAGAACTTCATCAAGCCATTACTAATCACAGAAAAAATAATTGTCAGCAGCATTAAGACCCTATGATTTAGAGATAAAATGGATAAGACCCTCAAGACTCGTGCAAGATTTAAAGAGAAAAAATGTTTGGTAGTTACAAAAAAATAGTATAAACCTATAGATAATTCTTGTCAGATCTCAAGCAGCCATCTCACCTAAAGCCAATTGGTATTAAGGAGGTCAAACCTTTGCTCTTTTACGGATTCACTCAACATCGTTGTCCCGAGGTAATGCATTCGTTATGCTGTAAGTGCAAATGACACACACATAGTCGAACCCGTGACCATTGGCTCTCATATCACTTGTCAGATCTCAAGCCGACATCTTGGATGATACCGATTAAGGAGGGAAAACATTTAATCTTTTATAGGTTCACTCAGCATCGTTATCCCAGGACAAGGCATTTGTTGTACTCTCATTGCAAAGATGATCTTAAATTATTGAGGATTGCAGATGCAATAGGAGACTAATCCTTGTAAAAAAACAACTTAAAAAGAATGAAGATCCCACTCCAATTAGAAAAGACTGCAACTAGTTCAAAGCATTGTTAACAATACTCTCTCCCCCTCCAAGTATCACGTTCCAAATCTCGCGCACCTCTAGGGTACTTTAGCGTCTGAGATCACGAAATCTCACTTCTAGCTTTTGCAAAGAAAGATGAGAAAGGAAACATATATGTTATCAAGTTCTTTGAATTCGGCCCCATCCCAAGCAGTTATGCAAAAATCCAGGCACTCAACTACCAAGTGTCTAATACAAAAATCTATTTTAAATATATAAATAAAAATAAACTACGTGTGTTCAAGCGTACTCTATATATAATATATGTACTCACTCTGTGCTACCCAAATCAATCCAAATAATAGTTCCAAATGAACCGCAAACTGAAACAGCGTCACAAATAAGCCTGCCACCAATCTACCCTATATCGGGCACGGCAATGTACCAGATGCCCATACCCTTATCACGTTACAGGTAACATTGCTTCAAAGTTACTCAAAGAGGTGAGAGATATCAACAGAAAAAAGCATCTTATTACAAGTGCACAACTCAAAGCATATACAGACGATGACAGTATAATAGGTTATGTTTAATTTTATTGATTCGCAGTTAATATTACTCAACCAAAATCAATTTGGTACTAACTCTGAGCAATAATAATAGCATCACCCTGACGTGAACATGGGCAACATTTTAATGAACCACAAAAATCTTGTCTGATGTGCCACCTCTTACTTCCATCTCTTACTTCTTTCTCCTTTTCTCGATTCTGATTTAGTACCTAAAATTTCTAACAAGCTTAGACCCCTCCTTTCATTTATTCTATTTTCTTGCGTGTAGATTTTTCTCTCAGACACATATGAGACGCCCTAAAACGGACCAATTTTTATATTTGCTAAAAAATGAATTTTTAACCAAATTTGTTGGAGAAGATTGCCAAAACTAGGAGATTATCTACATAAAAATTATCTATATATATATTTGTATAAATATCCCACGCACTTTCCAGCCATTGAAACTTTTGGTGATCATCTCACCCACTTACACGTTATATTTTTGCTAAATTGTTTGTAGATGATCTCCATAGTTTAATTAAAAAATTCAATTTTTCAGTAGTTCAAAAAATATATACATTTTCCGGCTCCTTTAGGTTAATCAATTTTTGAGCCTGACTCTATGCATGAATGATACATTAACTATATTATTTCTTAGAAATGCAATCAAAATAATAACTCTCAACCCAACCGTGTAAAATTCAAATCGAAGTAAAAAAGGGGCCATAATAATCATGAATTGGGCGAAATTACCTGAGCGACATCATCTTCCGACAAAACTGGATGCAAAGAACTGTCCCCACACATTTGTGATGTACTGGCATTCCCTGATAAACATTCATCTCTTAACGTTCATAATGAGATAAGAAAACTGATTCCAGATAATGGGCACTTATTGCATTTTCATAAATCGAGGAAAATTTTAATGATAGCTTACCGAGAGAGAATTTGGAATCAATAAACCTAGAGCTCAATTCTGATTCCTTTGCTGCTTCAAAAGCCACATGTGTTGTTTCATTTTTCTTCCAAAATCTGTTCGGGGAGACGAATTCAGACTCGTTATCAGACTCCAAACATATTAATCCATTGATTTCTGCAAGAAAAGGGGATACAATTTAAATATAATACAATAAATTGTTGGGCGAAAAAAACAAGTGAAACCATCAAACCTACTATCTTCTTTAACAAGATAAAATATAATCCCACTAGACCGTAATACATGAAAATGTTACAATAATATCTTCGGAAAAATATTCAACTGCGATATGAAAATTATTAGCCATCATGAACATATGAGCACATATGAAAGGACATTTCGACTAAAAAAGTCAGCGGAATGAAATTTATACCGGCGAATCCCACAGATATCGATTTATAGATTCCAAATATAAATATGAAAGGTGTTAAAATTCATCCAAAAACATGCTCCGATTTTGTATTATTTTATGATTTTGTATTGTTTACTGGTACATTATTCCATTGTCTGTATGAACCTCATTTCCACTTCTATTTAAGACTTTATACATAATATTCTTGACATCCTAATCCTAACGGTGGCTTTTGACATATATCGAGTGGCAAATAAGATTTTTTACACCAAATTGCTCCTATAGGTCCAACTTACAAGGACTTAAATCCAGAAATACTAGGGCAGGAAAAATAAATCTGCTTACAAATGATTTCTTAATGTGTTAACTCTATGAAAACCATATATTCCACCATAAAGGAAACTCTAAATGGTATGGGAACATAAAAAGTCGAACCCAGCATACAAGGCTCCAACTTAACTGTAGGGTCTGATAGAGGCGGATGTCGGTTGGCCTTACCCCCGGGTCCCCCATATATGGAGAGGTTGCTCCCATATCTCGAACCCGAGACCAACCGTAGCCTGGGCGAGGGCACTTGCCATCGCACCAAGGTATGGGAACCAGCATTTAAATTATATAATTAGTTGTCATATGGTTACATCTATTCTATCCTATTATATTATAGAGGACACCTCAAATGGTATGAGAGCAGTTTTGGTGTAAGTCAAGTCCCTCACCATAATAATGGCTCTTGGCAGTACATGCAAAAGGCCTTCATAATTTAAAAGTAACTACGAGATGGTTGCATATGTAGGACGTATTACCCAAGACCTTGAAAGAGGGGCATCAGGCATTACCACTTCAAGGAGAGGAAAATCCAATTATACAAAAACTGATGCTAGCATCAGCTTGGCCCAAACAGTGCTCGAGATGCCCTCAAAAGCCTAGTCGAATGGCCCCTTCTGGTACCATTAAATACATCATTTAAGACAAGAAGAACAAACTCCATCCATACTTATTTCTTATGAACTCCTAAAACTTAGATCATCTCACAATCGTTGTGCATTGAAAGTCTTTAACCAATTTTTTTTTTTTAAAACCTGAACCTCCATCACGAACAAGCCCTTTGGACTCCTCATACGAGCTAAACAGAGGAGACGGTGTGGCAAAGCCACCCTAGCACAAGCCCCGCTTAAAGTCTGGTGTCCTTCGGGGGGTTTCGAACTTGAGACCTATGGTCTTTTTCCATTCGTCCCTTACCGTTGGACTAACCAGGATGTTTTTAACCAATTGCGAAAATCCTATGTACTTTGATATGTCAGTGGGGTATAATCGTATTTAGTGTATTTGGCTTGCCCAGCTCTCTTTGTAAGAGTACCACCAATTAAGAGTATCTTGTTGTTAGGCCTTCTTTGAATTAGTTGTATTGTATAGGGTACCTATGTGTAATTTCAGTAACTTCCTATGAGCAAGAGAATAAGATGGAAGAATGATATTGTTCATTTGTTCTTTTCCTTTTTTTCCTCTTCAATCTCTACATCTTCCTTTTCAAGTACTATTTTTTTATTGTCTTTGTAAGTCTTAACACATTTATGTAGTTAAAAGTCAAGATTTTGACTCTTTTTGCTTCCAAACCCATATTCGTCTTTTTTCAAAATTCCAATGATATATACATTAGATTAATTGGTGGTCCGCTAACTCGCCTAGGAGTTTAGGCTTTATAAAATCACCAAGGGCAACTAATCATTGATTTTTTAAAACATCGGCGATTAATTCAAAAAATTGAATTTAATTGAACCGTCATTTTTATAAATAAATAAATAAATAAGCCAAAAAAACCTTTAGCGATAATGTGGATTTTAAAAACAAAACCAATAAAGAAAAACCAAAATGGGTTGCTTAACCGATTAAAGGAAAACCCTAAAACGGTTGAAACCGACGTCAAAGCCCCCCCCCCCCCCCCCTCTCTTCTGTTGAAGTTGTGCATCTCTCTCTCGAAGCTCTCCCTCTCTCTCAATTCTCCTAGCTCTCTCCCTCTTGTAGACCGAACTCTAGTATAGTGTGTGTGTTCATATCTATACACTATGTTTACAAGTTAGAACGCCTTGGTGCCGCCTAGGTTGTTTAGACGTTAGGCAACCACCCACCTACCGCCTAGCGATTTTTAAAACATTGATTAGTTGTCATGTTTGGGCATGCATTTCGGCTTACGTGTGTTTGATTAGCAATATTTTCATGGGAAATATGGAATTCCACATTTTCCAACTTTTGTGTGTTTTATTACCCAAATTTCCTTGGAAAATTTGAAGGGGCCTTTGATCTTTAGCCCCTAATATTTAAGAGTTTTTCGGGATGTTATCTAACATTGTGTGCGGTGCTTAATAAATTAATATAACATTGTGTGTGGTCCCTGTGTTATATTATGATACTTTTATATTAGAATTTTTTTTATTATATTAGGAACTTTTTTGTCATATTAAAAATATTTATGTTATATTTAAATATATTTTTGTCATATTAGACTACAATACATGTTATATTAGCTACAATACCCATTTATATAACAACCAAGGACCGCACACAATCACTTAAAACCCCAAGGGCCGCACTTTAAAACACCCCTTACCTTGGGGCTTTTAACAAGTTCCCTAAAATTTTAATTATGTACATTCTGGATATTTTCAATGAAAATTTTCCCTTATAAAATATTTTCCACCAACTCCAACCAAACACACCCTTAAAATAACAACAATCATCTATTGGGCTTCATATTCACATGTCGATATTACAACTCAAAGTTATCAGAATCCCCTTAAAAAAAAGGAATGAATTCAATTCATAAAGGTTTCTTACTATTGAAACATTCAAACTTCCTTGAGGTTTTATTGAACCAGGCCTAATTTTAGGCCCGAAAATACCAGGGGTGCATCTAACGATTGAAAGATCGGATTTAAACAAATCGGACATGGGTATTACGGGGACGAATGAGGGTGTGGAATTTGAAATATTTGTCTTTTAAGGAGTATCATCTTTGATGATAAAAACGGTCGGATTTGAAAAGGTTTGTTTTGTTCTTTGACTCTTGTGTTGGGTTTAGAATGAACTTGAGATAAACCCAAGCACAACAAAAATAAACTAATGCAATAAAAAAACTAGCCCATCAGTAAAGCTTCGTTTGCAAACGATTCTAGGTTTTATTTTTTTATTTGTCAAACATGGGGCACATGTCATTCTCTACAGTAATGAAAAGGTGTGAATTACAATTTGAATTTTAAATGATAAAAACGGTTGAAGTCGGTTATGTGACTGATTACAATTTGAAAAAGATGGGTATTGGTGTCTAATAAAACCTCCAAAATGGGACTAAAGCCTAAAAATCTATTGAATCGTTCTAAAGAGACCCAGACCTCGGTGAGTTATCAACTATGAAGCACTTACACTTCCCGGAAGCCATGAGTCAGCTTTGACACGAGTCCAACACGCGCACACGCTCCGACACGTTGGGACACGTTGTTGACACGCTGGGACACGCTGGCCGACATGTTGGGACACGTTGCCGACACGCTGGGACACGTAAAATGACACTTTTTTTCCCTTATGTGATGGGAATTCTACCTTATTTATGATTTTTAATATTAAAGTGTGTTTGAATTTTGTTTTGTATGGTCCATTTTCATAATTTCATGTTAAGAATGCTCTAATAATGTATTTTATGGAAAAAAATCTGTTTTATTTCATTAATATATATATTTAAATTTATATTATATATTTTAACATATATTATATATTATACGTATCCTAGCGTGTCGTATCCTAGTTTTTTAAATAATCACGTATCGCGTGTCGCGTGTCGTGTCGAAACACGTATTACGTGTCGAGTCCGTGCTTCATAGGTTATCAAAAATGCATTAGTTGGTGTGTGGGGTTTCACATGGAATCCATGTAAAATATTAACCAATGCAATTTTTACAACTCAACCGAATCTATTTAGTGGGTATAATTTGAGGATATCTGTAAAATTACTCAAATACATAATACTAACATAAGCACAAGCCCAAGTCACCCCAAATCAATTGGGGTTCATATAAAGTTTATGATAACAAAACATAAAAGGGTCAAGAAATTCAGTTCAAAAAACAAAACCTGAATTAAAAATAAATAAATAAAAAATTTGCCAAAGGGGGGGATTTAATGTCTGATGTTATAGAAGACCTAATTTGGGATGCGCGGCATTTAACGAGAGAAACATCGGGTATGGACAAATCGGAGATGGGTGTTTCGGCGACGAATGTGGGTGCGGAAGAAGGAACATTTGGCTTTGGGGGAGTATCATCGTTGAACATAAAAACAGTGGGATTTAAAATGGGTTGAGGCGTTGTTCTTTCTCATGTTGTTGGGAGAAAACTTTTTCTTATTTATTTTACGCAGAAATTCTTACTCTAGCCTAATCTATTCACAATATTACAAGGTGGTGACAAGGACAACGCCGTTCCCGTTCACTTGGGTTTGAGGGCGGACCCATGTAGTGAGGGGGAGCAGTCGTCCCTTCCGAGTTTTCAGGATTTTTAAAATTAATTCTAATATTTGATGTTTTCTAACGGCCTAAGTCCAGTCAAATACCGTGGCAAAATATGTTCCACTAGTCACAAATTTTATCACGGTTTTTACCCGTTACAATTTTTCTCCATTGATTTCTAACAATTTTATCCCTAATTTTTTTTCCACAACTCTAAAAAAAATTCATTCAGTTTTATTGCCCAATAAATTTGTTTTGATTTTCAATAGATAGAGTAATATTCAGGAGACCCTTTTTCGTGACTCTTTTTTGTAACCCCAGATGTGTCAAACACACATTAATTGGTATTTCAAATGGACCTATGTAAATTACAAACACCACCCTGTATGATTGACACATCAGTCCTGCAACAAAAAGGAGTCATAATGGTAACTTTTGTCATAGATATAACCTGATCTTTTCGCTCCTTAAAACTCCCTAAATGGTGATACCGTTAAAATAAGGGGATCTTTCTATTAAGTCCTATTTACATGGGACATTTCCTAATAGGTCCTATCGCAAGATTTTTTCCTTAATAGATCCTACTTATATATATAGTGAATTTTCACTGTATGTTTACAAATAGGACCTATTGGAACAAAAATCTTTTTTCATGGGGCAAGATGGAGTAAAAAAGAAATGTTAGGACCTATTAAACTACATAACACGACTAATTGGTAAAAAAACCCTTAAAAAATAACTCTTGAATTCATATATAGAGTACTTATAGACCAAAATACCCTCATCTCCTTCCCACACCACAAATATAGAATGGAGTAAAAAAGAAATGTTAGGACCTATTAAACTACATACTTAGTAAACGCGACTAATTGGTAAAAAACCCTTAAAATAACTCTTGAATTCATATATAGAGTATTTATAGACCAAAATACCCTCATCTCCTTCCCACACAACAAATATAGAAACATAGTATAACAAAAAACATCAATTGGGGTTGATGTGAATATTATAACGAACAAAACACATAAAAGGGTGAGTGTAAAAACCAAAATCTTGAAATTTAAAAGACTAAAAAATGAAACTTGCCTGGGGATTTAAGGTGTGGTGTTAAAGAAGAAGACCTAAGTTGGGAGGATGTGCAAGATTTAAGGAACGAATAATGGGTTTTTTGTGGAGAATCAGAGAGGGGTGTTTCGGGTACAAATGAGGGTGTATTTGTGTTAGGCTGCTTTTGGGGAGTGTCATCTTCTATGATAAAAACTGTGGGATTTGAAATGGGTTGTTTTGTGGTGGTTTTTTGTCTCTTGGGTTGGGTTGGGGGTGGGCTTGAGAGGATCTTCTCCTCGTCGTCGGAGAGGATATCTACTGTAATTGGTTCAGACATTTCGGGGTGATGTGATGAATGAACAAGGCACATATGGGTCGAGTTCGAATGGGGTATGGAGCGGGACTAAGAGGATTAGTAACGAATCCTGTTCACACTGACGTGTCGTGATTCTCTATTTAATTATACCCTTTTCATATCTTCTGTATTAAAATCTTATAATTTGTTGTTGTGACTCCCTTCGGAGTATAAAGTACAATTTCTTATTGTCTTGTTTTATTATAAGGTACAAAATGGGATACATGTACTTTTACTCATCATGTATTGGGAGTTAATTCTGTTCCAGTGAAAAATTCTACTAAGGCTCACCCATTCATATAAATATTTTATACATACTATTTTTCAACACAATTTCCCTCATCTTTTTCTCTCTATTTAGGGCATGTTTCATTATTAATTATAATTATGTTTTATGTATTTGTGGGTACCCGGATTTTCCATCACAAGCCCAGACGAGTAGCCTAATAGAAACGGCCCAAAGTCTGGGTCGTTCGCCTATCAACTAAATTCAGTTAGGACTTAGTCCACTCCTAAAATCTCGTAGAGAGATATTCTAGGAGTAGAAGATGGACGTGGGGGAGTCCAACACCCCCACTCCCCGAGAACAAACATGTATATAATAAACCCTAAGCCTGGGGCAAAAGGCACGATTTGTATTCCTGTAAACACTCCCCCGAGTATATAGAAATAATACTGACTGCACCACCGTGGACGTAGGCATTCTTGCCGAACCACGTAAATATTGTGTTGTGTGATTGGCATTCATCATCTTTTTTATTTATTTGAGTGATTGCGCTTTTCTCATTTATTTGTGTTGAATATAATTGTCACCACAATTGGCGTCGTCTGCGGGAAGCGTTTGTCTTCCTTGAGAAAGTCCTCACCAACGAAGAATTTGAAATGTCTGGTCACAGCAGTAATACCCCTCAAGCATCGGATATCCAAGAGCAGCCTGCCCCCCGCAGGATCAGATCTAAAATTCAACGTCCGGATCAAAGGGCTCGTCCTGAGCGACCAGACTCAGAGGAGAGCCAAGGACCAGCGAGGTCCACACAAATCTCAAGATTGATTTATGCCTATGAGGCAAGGCTCCAAGAGCATAAAGAGTTCGCTCGCAAACAAGAGGCTGAAAACGCTCGCCTCAAAAGGAAATTAGAAAAAATGGAAAAAGAACTCCATCGCAGCACTAGGCGACGTCCATACCGCACTCCTAGCCCTCAGGCGAGCAAGTCTCGCAGCCGAGGAAGGAGCCCTAGACGTGGATCCCAGAAAAGTGAGAAGCACGAGTCAAATGATGACTCACTCGAGCAACAGCGGACAGCTCGTCGTTACAGGAGCTCAGCTCGAGGTGATAAGGATATACGAAATTTGATCCGAAGAGAAATGGACCAGCACCCAGCACATCGGGGTGCCAGATCAACCAGAGGGCTTGCTCGCCGAGCTCTTAAGACCCAGATGAAATCCCCTTTCTCAAGAGAGATAGAAGAAGAAGAAGCCCCCAAGAAGTTCGCAATTCCGAGATTGAAGATCTACGACGGAAAGACTGACCCTATCGATCACGTTAGGCAGTACCGGCAATCCATGACTCTTTGGAACCACCGGAATGCACTAATGTGCCGGATTTCCCCCTCAAGCCTGCACGATGTAGCCCAGAAGTGGTTCGAGAGGCTCCCTCACAGGTCCATCAGGGGCTTTGAGTCCCTTGCCGAGCTCTTCACGGCTCGCTTCATCACCAGCAGCTCCCATCCTAAGAGGATGGATGCTTTGCTAACAATTAAGAAGACATCACAGGAAAGCCTCCGGGACTACGCAAAGCGATACTAGGAATTGTTCAACGAGGTTGAGGACTTCTCGGAGTAAGTAGCACTGGCCTCTTTTAAGATCGG
Source organism: Sambucus nigra (assembly GCA_949130495.1). Taxonomy (NCBI): domain Eukaryota; kingdom Viridiplantae; phylum Streptophyta; class Magnoliopsida; order Dipsacales; family Adoxaceae; genus Sambucus; species Sambucus nigra. The sequence continues at coordinate 501,043,811 of OX422219.1, forward strand.
CCTACTAAACTCTTGCCTTCTGCACTAATCCCTGACAAAGAAGGAGGCCACAACCATTGATGGCCTGATGGATCGCATCGAGAAGTACGCCAAAGTGGAGGATGTGACACGCCTCAATACAGGGGAGAACGGTCGGACTAAGATCGCTGCCAAGGGCAACGACAAAGCTGAGAACCAAAAGAAAGGAGGCAAGAATGGAGGCAAGAATGATGTTTCAAAAGCATTTCAGGCAGTGAACACTGTTTTCAAAGAACCAATCTACAAGATATTGGAAAAGATCAAAGACGAGCCATTTATTAAGTGGCCCAGCAAGATGGGAGGAGATCCCTAAAAAAGAAACAACGCGTCGAGATGCACTTTTCATAAAGAGGGAGGACATAAGACTGAGCATTGCAAAGCTCTTAAGTATCACCTCGAAGAACTAGCCCAGTCTGGGCACCTGAACGAGTTTGTAGAGAAGAAGGCAGAGAAAGTTGCTGTCAATGAATAAACAAGACCTGACAACATACTTGAGGACGATGCTAGCCATGAATTCACAGTAATTCATGGGGCATCTGATATGAAGCAGATTCAAGGTAATTCAGCTCAGATGGAGGTAAAAAAGCTTACAACAGTAATGCAAGCTTTCCAGATCGATCCAGTAAAGACACAATCAGGAATGCGTCAGCGAGCAGATGACGTCGACTATTGCAAACATATCGTGTTCACAGATAAAGATCTTGTGGGAGTGAGAACCTCACATCATGACACCTTGATCGTTACGCTCAGGATAGCCAACTACGACATCGACAAGCTACTCGTCGACTAGGGAAGCTCATCCGAGGTAATGTATCTCGACCTGTTCAGAAAATTGAAGTTAAGCATTGCTGACTTGAAGGAAGCCAATGTCCCTCTAGTTGGCTTCGCTGGAAAAGTGATTATTCCATTGGAAAAGATCGTGTTACCGGTAAGGGTAGGAAGTGTCTCCAAGATGATCGAGTTTCTGGTGGTCGACATTGACTCGACATATCAAGATATCCTCGGTAGGGGGTGGCTACATATAATGAAGGCAGTCCCCTCGACCTACCATCAGAAACTCAAGTACGTAACCGAGCGAGGAGTGATGGAGATTCACGGAGATCAGGCGATGGCAAGAAGGTGTTTCATAGCAGACATCCGTCCAAAACCAGAAAAGAAAGTCGAGAAGGCCAAAGAGAAGGTCAAGGAGCAGGAAGGGATGATACCTTCAAAATAGCAATTAAGATATGGAAGACCCGGAGTGGAGGAAACCAGGCTCCTCCCCTATGACCGGGTCGTCGAGAAATTGGAGGAGATAACAGCTGGTGGGAGCAAGAAAGATAGGAGTTTCTTGATCGGGACTTCTCTTACAGATCAAGAGGAGAAAGAATTGACAGTGCTACTGAGAAGCAACTTAAATGTTTTCGCGTGGGAACCTTGCGAGCTGCCTAACATTGATCCCAGTGTGGTTTGTCATAGGTTACACGTCGACCCCACTTTCAGGCCTATCGTGCAGAAAGCACAGCGAACCGCACCCGAAAAGGCTAAGGCCGTGGGGAAAGAAGTTAAAAAACTGCTGGATGTAGGATCCATACGAGAAGTCCAATTCCCTAAATGGCTATCCAACCCAGTAGTGGTTCCAAAAAGCAATGGGAAATAGAGAGTCTGCATTTACTTCACTGGCCTTAAGAGGGCATGCCCGAAGGACAGTTTCCCTCTCCCAAACATCGACCAACTGGTGGACGCCATAACAGCTCACGAAAGAATGAGTTTCCTGGATGCATATTCAGGGTATCATCAGATCCCTTTGTATGCACCAGATCAAGACAAGACAGCGTTCATCACTACTGTCGGATTATACTGTTATAGAGTCATGCCCTTTGGGCTAAAAAATACAGGAGCAACTTACCAGAGGCTAGTCACTAAGATGTTCAAAGATCAAATGGGAAATATCATAGAGGTCTACATCGACGATATGCTCGTCAAAATCAAGTGCAAAGAGGACCGTCTCTCAGACCTATCAAATACCTTCGAGATCCTCAGGAAATACCGAATGAAACTCAACGCGAGCAAGTGTTCTTTCGGTGTCCAATTAGGAAAATTCCTTGATTATTTGGTTAGAAGGAGAGGCATTGAGGCAAACCCGGATCACGTCGATGTGATCAACAGGGTACAACCACCTCGCACGATACGGGACGTGCAGAAGCTCACCGGCATGCTCACCGCTTTGAACCATTTCATTTCAAGGTCCTTTGAGAAGTGCAAACCATTCTTCCATCTCTTGAAAGGAAACAAAACAGTAGAGTGGAATCAAGATTGCTCGAAAGCATTGGAGGAGCTCAAGGCCTATCTTAGCAAGCCACCTTTGCTCGTCATACCTCAGGAAGATGATCCCCTCTACTTATACCTCGTCGTCTCTAGCCACGCCATCAGTTTTGCACTAGTGTGCGAGGAAGCAAGAATTCATCATCCAGTATACTACGCGAGCAAAACCTTATTGGACGCCGAGCAGCGGTACCTACCACTGGAAAAGCTCGCCTTTGCACTAGTAATAGCTTTGAGGAAGCTAAAGCACTACTTCGAAGCTCGCACTATCGCCGTCCTTACATCACACCCCCTTAAAGCGGTCCTGCAAAAAGCGGATCTGTCTGGCAGACTGTCCAAGTGGTCAGTCGAACTCGGACAATTTGATATCCTATTTCATCCCAGGAACGCAATCAAAGGACAGGTCCACGCCGATTTTATCGCAGAATTCACAGGCAACCAGCCTTAACCCATAATGCAAATGGAAGATCACCTGCAAGTAGGAGTCTGGCAACTATTTATCGATGGAGCCTCCAACTCAAAGGGGACAGGAGTAGGTATTGTGCTCGTTTCTCCAGAAAACATAATCCTCGAGCAAGGAATCAGGCTTGGATTTGAAGCCTCTAACAACGAGGTGGAATACGAAGCTTTCATAGCCGGCTTGCAGAAGGCACGAGCGTTAGGGGCAAAACAGCTGCAGGTGTTCGACGACTCGTAATTGGTCTCAAACTAGATAAGTGGGGACTTTAACGCAAGAGACGAAAGGATGGCAGCCTACCTCGCCTTAGCAAAGAAGTTAATGACCAACTTCGAGGAAGTCAGTGTCCAATAGTTTCCCCGAGGATAGAATAGCCACGTCGATGCCCTGGCAGCCCTAAGTTCTGCAATCGATTCCAACTTAAATATGACGATACCCATCGACTTCCTCGTTGGTCCAAGCATCAACCAAAGCGACGAGCAGCCAAATGTGGAACATATGCTCCAGATCGAGTCAGCACCCAGTTGGATGGACCCTTTGAGAGACTACTTGAAAGATGGTGCACTTCCAGACAATAAAAAATCCGCTCATCAGATAAGAGTCAAAGTTGCTCGCTTTCACTTATCTCTTGAGGATAAACTATACAAAAGATCATTCACGGGCCCTTACCTTCAATGTGTCCACCCAAAGGACGTAGAGCAAGTCCTAAACGAGCTTCACGAAGGAATCTATGGAAGCCATATTGGAGGGAGGTCACTGGCTTTCCGAGCAATAAAGGAAGGATATTGGTGGCCATATATACAAAATGATTTGGCAGTTTATACTCGCAAATACGAGAAATGTCAACTATATGCTCCTATGGTCCACCAACCTGCCAGCGACCTAAGATCACTAACCAGCCCATGGCCTTTCGCTCAGTGGGGAATGGACATCGTAGGCACTCTTCCTACCGCCGCCGATAATCGCAAGTATCTATTGATTGCAACAGATTACTTCACCAAATAGATTGAGGCAGAACCACTGGCGAACATCAGAGATGTAGATATGATGAGATTCATATGAAGAAGCATAATTACCCGTTTCGAAATCCCCATAACCATCATCACTAACAACGAAACACAGTTCGAAAGCGGTCCTTTCCAAAACTTCTGCAGAGAACACGGGATCAGGCACTATTTTAGCTCGGTGGCCTACCCCCAGAGCAATGGCCAAGCCGAAGCTTCTAACAAAATGGTGATCGATGGGCTGAAGAAATGACTAGAGCGAGCCAAGGGCGCATGGGTGAATGAGCTGCCACATATTTTGTGGGATTACCGCACTACCCCACGACGAGCAAGTGGGGAAACCTCATTCTCACAACGTATGGAATGGAAGCAATCATCCCCGTGGAAGCTGGTCTACCGACGATGAGAACCACCGTTGTCGACCAAGGCCAGAACGATGCAACATTACTCGCTGAACTTGACCTAGCTGACGAACGCAGAGAGCTAGCCCTAATAAAGTTGGCGAGCTATCAGTAACAGCTCGCGAAATACTATAACCAAAAAGTCAATCCAAGGACATTCCAAGTTGGAGACTACGTCTTAAGGAAAGTCCTTGGCAGCGCAGTAAAACCATCAGACAGCAAGCTAGGGCCGAACTGGGAGGGACCATTCAAGATAACAAGAGATGATCTACAAGGAGCCTATCACTTAGAAACGCTGAAGGGCAGAGAAATACTCCGAGCATGGAATGCAGCCAACCTAAAGAAATTCTATTTCTAGTCTTTTCTTGGCTCTTTTATCAAATTTTTGGAATAGGCAAATCATTTTTTATTTACTCGTGAATTAATGAAAGATGTTTGGTAGTTGCATTCTATGAAGTGTTAATCCAGTATTGAGAACTTTATAACTTGCACACCCTTTCCAAGTAACAGGCACCTTACTCAAAGCATAAAAGTAGGCTATCACCCTCTTGAGGTATTCGTTATGAAACACAAACAACCTCCTAGCATTGCCCCGACAATATATGAAGCCCTACAGGGGATCCTTAGGCAATTAGACCAAAAACGAATTGGTCACCAAACTATGTTTGGATCAAAAAACCTGCTCGAATAGAACATCCAATGCCAGGTGTGTCCTCGCTATTGCCACACTTAAACCTAAGGGAGTGTGACGACACGACCTAAAAGGTAAAGTGAGGCAACATGGTATCTTATAAGCATACTGGACTGGGAGGACACTTACTCAACAATGCAACCCTACTAATCTAATCGGCCATAAGGGGCCTAAGATAATTAAGGAAGAAATAAATGATATAGAACACATGTTTAGTCGATAAGGTCGCCTAAAACATATATACTATATTACTTCATCACAGTTACAATGAGAATGTACAACCCGTGTTTAGTCGGCAAGATCGCCCAAAACATCAATATTACATTACTTCATTAATCATTACAAAGAGTTACATCTGGTAAAATCTTAATGAGGTTGAGGCCTCTGAACAAGATAGTCAGCCACTTGTGCTCTTCGGCTGTCGTTCGGGTGAGGAGCCAATTCCTCCTCGACCTCATTCGTATCTGACTCTAACAGCTGTCTAGGGATGGCATCGATAGGGATTCACTGGTCGTCCCTCCTGAAAGGATTAGGCCTCAAAGTTGAAGGAGAGATCTCATGACGGTACCAGAGTACAGAGTTCCTTGGAACTTGCAGCTCCCTGAGGGCACTCAACCATCCCCTAATAAAGGCGAGTTCTTCAAACTCTGCCAGCCTCGTCGGAGCATCTGCCCAACCTTGGTCGTAACCATCAGCCCACACTCTCCGAGGTCCTTTCTTGAACAGATGCCTCAGCCATGTGACATCCCTTTGAAGCCCAGCAGTAATCACATATGCTCGACGGACATCCTCTTGAAGCTCGTCCATCTCCCTAGCTATACCCCTTGCATCTAACCAGCCCGCGGAGCAGTCGATGATGTAGAACCTCGTAATACTGGAGGAGCACCACTCGGCACGGTGCCAGCTCGCAGAACAACCGACGAAGAGGAACCTCATAAAACACGAGGTGCGACGCTCGACGCATGCTCCCTAAGCCGTGACACCTCTCTCCTCAGAGTCTCATTTTCCTGCTGCAGAACTTCTCCAACTTGGTTAATCTCAGTGGCATCAAGGAGTCTAACTCTCAGTGTATTTACTTCCTCTTAGACAAAGGCGTCAACTTCTTCCATCTCCTAACACTACACCAAAAATAGCATTTTGGCACACCCTGATTTTGGCACGGTTTTATAGAGATTTGGCACACTTTAAAACAGTGCCAAAATTTGGCACTGTTTTAAAGTGTGCCAAAATTGAGTACACTTACTAAAATATATAATACCCAAAAAAAAACATTACACTCCTCTCTTTCTCTTGTTCCCGCTCACGATTCCCGCCTCTCTCTAGCCTCTGCGCTCTCTCTAGCCTCTGCGCTCTCTCTCTCTCTCTCGACGGTCTCTCTCTCTCTCGGCAGCTCCTGCTGACACTGCCCTAGGTCAGCATCTCTACTGCCGACACTCTCTCTCCGGCCCATTCTCTCTTTCTCTGGTCACTGCCCTGTTCTCTCACTGCACTCATCCCAATCAGGTAATTGTTTAAAGCATTGTATTTTTTTTTAACCTAAGTTAGGTTTCAGATTTGATCCTAGAGTTTATGATATGCTTGATTTGATTCGTATTTGATTTTTAGGGTTTTATATATACATATTTAAATATTTATTATTTTTTTTAATGTGTGAGTTTTTGGTGCAAATTGAATGTTGATAATGAAAAATAAATAAATCATGGGTTTTTATGTTCTTACCCCTTTAACAAAAATGTATATTTGATCTGATTTGTAGATGTTACGTAGTTTTAAGAAAATTTAAGTGCTAAATATTCAATAATAATGTAAAAATAACAAATTGAAAAGTAGACACCCCACTAATTAAATGGATAAATGAGATTATGTGTTTAAAATTTAAGAAAAAACAAAAAAAAACTATTTAAATAGTAAGTAGACATTAATACTAAACATTCAATAATGATGTTACACATGTAGAAAAACCTTAGACCCGTTCAAGAGGTCTCACTTTGACTGTGGTTAGAACTCTTGAATTGTCCCATTTTTGGACAGTTTAGAAATGCAAAAGTTTGTATTGTACATAATGATTATGCATGTCCTATTTTGAAAAATTCGGTGGCATCTCTTTATGTTCTTTGGGTGCATACTAGATTGATGTAGTGTTTTGTGTTTTCTTGGTTGAAAAACTTAAGTAACACATGAACACTCCCAATTTAAGTTGTGTACTTGAAGAACTGTAGGGAGATGCTGGCGAAATTTTCTAGATTAGGACATGGCATGAGACATTATGAACAATACAAAATATGCATTTTCGAATGGGATAGGACCCTTACCCTGTAGAGGAGATGGAGGAAATATAGGAGCTCAAATATATACATATTTACACTTGAATAAACTTAAATATATTTACAGTAAGCGTTTATATTATAATGTGTGCTCTTTAAACTTATCAGGATGTCGTCGGGAATCAATAAAGAATGGATAAATGAGAAAAATATCGAGACCGATACATATAGAGATGGGGTGTTACAGTTTCTTCATTATGTGTGTAGTAATAGTTCGAATGTTAAACATTCATGTGCCTGTAGACGTTGTCGAAATGGGAAAGGACATGTTGTTATAGATGACATATTCATTCATTTAATGACATATGGTATGGACATGAACTATACCTTATGGCATTTTCACGGTGAGACATTAGTTGTTGATCAAGTCCAACCACCACCGCAATCTGTGACACCGACAGAACACGCTGATGTGCACAATATTCCAATTTTGAATGATCTTGTGAATGATGCTTGTGAGATGTTTATGGGTGAAGCGAAACCTAGTGAACCTAATTGTGTAGGCAGTGATGAAGCCCCCCCAACTTCTGAGGTTCCCAATGATTTGCACACACATAAATACAAAGGCAAGAAGTATGATCGTTTACATCAACTCGCACAGGAGCCATTGCACCTAGCTACCGGTTCTTCGCGTCATACCACAATGTATGCTCTTACAAAGTTGAATGATTTGAAAACATAATTCAATTTATCGGATGGTTCTACAGGTGGAATTCTTAGATTGTTAAATGAACTACTTCCTGAAGAGAACAACTTGACAACTGGTTATACAGAAATGAAAAACACCGTTAGAGATCTCGGTATGGATTATGTTAAGTATGACGTATGCATTAACAACTGTATGATATTTTGGAAAGAGCATGAAAAATCTACTAGATGTATAAAATGTGGTTCTTTACGCTACAAGTTTACTTGTCTAGACGAGGACGGGGTAGAAATTCAGAATACTAATGGAAAAAAAAAGTACTCTAGGGTTCCTAAGAAGGTAATGCGACATTTCCCTCTAATCCCTAGGCTAAAACGGTTGTATACCATAAAATGGATAGCAGAGAAAATGACTTGGCACGCTCGTGCAAGCTCTTGTATGGAATTCTTGCGTCATCCCCGAGATTCAGCAGAATGGGTAAATTCAAACATTATGTGGAGAGATTTTGCAAAAGATCCGCGGAATATTCGACTTGCAATAGCAACTGATGGTTTCAGCCCGAATAACATGTTTGGCCGTAAGTATAGTTGTTGGCCAGTGATAATTCAACCTCTCAACCCTACCCCGTCAATGTGTATGAAAAGTGAGTTTTCAATGTTGTCTGTATTGATTCCCGGACCAAAGTCACCATCAAGTAATATTGATGTCTTCCTCCAACCGTTGGTCGATGAGTTAAAGATCTTATGGTCTGGAGTTAAGGCTTGGGATGCGTACAAAAATGAGAAATTTCAGTTAAAAGCCATGTTGATGTGGGGTATACATGATTTTCCAGCTTATGGGATGTTAGTAGGTTGTTCAACTCAATGTTACAATGGGTGCCCTGTTTGTTCTACAAATACACCTTCTGAATATCTTTCTAAGTCAACGAAATATTGTTACCAACGATCTCGTATGTTCCTTCCTAAAGACCATCCTTATAGGTTTGACACATCAAAGCAAACATTTAATGGTACTATAGAGGATGCTATGGCTCCAAGAAAGTTAACAAGTGCAGAAGTTGAGCAGATAGTGTCACTTATCGCTCGAGAAGGTGTTCAAAGAGAGGGAGAGGGAGGGGGAGACAAAAAGGGCAAGGGAAAGGGAAAGGGAAAGGGAAAGGGGAAGGGGAAGGAGAAGGAGGGGAAGGGGAAGGAGAAGGGGAAGGAGAAAGAGGATGTCGTAATGGAAGACGATGATTATCCAAGTGAGGGTGACGATGAGAATCTAGCAGGTACCGAGGGTTTTTCAAGGAGGTCAATTTTCTTTGACTTAGAGTATTGGAAGGATCATGATATTAGACATAATTTAGATGTTATGCATGTTGAAAAGAATGTCACAGAGACTCTTTTAGGTACAATACTCTCGGTGAAAGGTTCATCAAATAAAGATACGGTCAAAGCCCGTGAAGACTTGAAAGTTCATTTGAAGCTTAAAAGGAAATTATGGATGAAAGATGTTGAAGGCAGTAAAAAAAGGCTTATGCCAAAGGCACCTTTCGCATTAGGAAAGGAAGAGAAAGAAGCCTTTTTTCGTACACTAAAAACATTAAAGGTACCGATTGGATTTTCATCAAATTTCAGCAACAATGTTAACCTCAATCCACCTGGATTTACCAATCTCAAGTCCCACGATTATCACGTCATTATGCAACAGTTGCTTCCTGCATTGCTTATGCATTCATTTCCGGATGATAAGCCTTTGTTTAAAGCTATACAGCGGATCATCATATTCTTTAATGTGTTGTGTGCCAAAGTGATATTTAGAGAACATCTTTTGAAGGCTAAAAACGCATTAGTAGCGACACTTTGTGTCTTTGAAATTTATTTTCCACCTGCCTTTTTTGTGGTGATGATCCACCTCATGCACCATTTAGCCGATGAAGCTTTGACAGCTGGGCCACCAAGATATCGGGCGATGTGGTTATTTGAGAGAGAAATGGGAAGATATAAAAAGTGGTCACGAAACAAGAGGTACATTGAAGGGAGCATTGCTAATGCATATTTGTTACATGAAGCTTCTTTGTATGCCATGGACTACATATCGAAAAGAGGTGAAGGAACTCATAAGAAGAATCTTGAGGATTTTCTTGATGATGAGTTTGATGACTCGGAATGCCAACGACCATTGGGTAAAAGTAAAGAATTGATCTTAAATAATGTACAATATGAGCAAGTGCGAAGATGGGTTTTATCTCAATGCGACGGTGTTGTTGAATGGAGAAAGTACATACTTAGTTCTATGTTAATTCATATTAATTGATTGTAATGTGATATTTCTTAATTTTGAAACTAATTTCTTGTAGAAAATTTGTGGTAACTGAGACTCAATCAAGCCGTCAAAGGGTGAAAACCCAAACCACCCCCCAAACGATCCCGTAGGAGGCACGAACACCTCGCACGGGACCAATGTAACTTGTAGGAACTGACCGCGTAGTCCCGGGTCTCCCGGTTTGTAAATATGATGATAATTTGCAAAAATCACACTTAGTTAAAAACAAGCCGTCAAAGGGTGAAAATCGAAACCACCCCCCAAACGACCCCGTAGGGGGCACGAACACCTCGCACGGGACCAATGTAACTTGTAGGAACTGACCGCGTAGTCCCGGGTCTCCCGGTTTGTGAATATGACGATAATTTGCAAAAATCAGCACTTAAACTTAAAAACAAGCCGTTAAAGGGTGAAAACTCAAACCACCCCCTAAACGACCCCGTAGGGGGCACGAACACCTCGCACGGGACCAATGTAACTTGTAGGAACTGACCGCGTAGTCCCGGGTCTCCCAGTTTGTGAATATGACGATAATTTGTAAAAATCACACTTAGTTAAAAACATGCCGTCAAAGGGTGAATACCCAAACCAACCCCCAAACGACCCCGTAGGAGGCACGAACACCTCGCACGGGACCAATGTAACTTGTAGGAACTGATCGCGTAGTCCCGGGTCTTTCGGTTTGAGAGTATGACGATAATTTGCAAAAATCAACACTTAAACTTAAAAACAAGCCGTTAAAGGGTGAAAATCCAAACCACCCCCCAAACGATCCCGTAGGGGGCACGAACACCTCGCACGGGACCAATGTAACTTGTAGGAACTGACCGCGTAGTCCCGGATCTCCCGGTTTGTGAATAGGACGATAATTGGCAAAAATCAACACTTAAACTTAAAAACATGCCGTTAAAGGGTGAAAACCCAAACCATCCCCCAAACGACCCCGTAGGAGGCACGAACACCTCGCACGGGACCAATGTAACTTGTAGGAACTGACCGCGTAGTCCCGGGTCTCCCGGTTTGTGAGTATGACGTTAATTTCCATTCATATATGTAATTTTTTTGTTTTGAGTATTTTTTTTTGTAAATTATTGGGTTACTAATATCGTATCTTTTTTGTATTCTATTTTTTTTGCAGGATAACAGTTTATCGTTGGCTTTTATTCGCGTGGGACACACAAAGAACTCAATGGTTTACAACAAGGGGTTTATTAATGAATCCATTTTTTTGTGTCATGACCGTACGGTCTTTTGTTATTTTATTATTGACTTTTATGGCCATGAGGGCTTTTGTAAGTTAATTGTTATATTTTGTGGTTGTGCGGGCTTTATGTTAGGCAGGTTTTGTATTAACAGGTTTTGGAATGTCCAGAAAATAGAAGAAACTCTGCCCAATTTTTTTTTGGCATGTGAGCAGTTAAAGACTTGTAATATTTTGAAGTTTGTTTGTACATTAGCTTATTAATAACGCGCAATATTATTAATTTGTGAATTTTGTGCTTTCAAATATTTTTTTTAAATTAAAAAAAATTGGCACAGTTCAAAACCGTGGCAAAAGTGTATCATATTTTGGCACGGTTTTAAACTGTGCTAATTTTTTTTAAATTATGCTGAATCTGGCACAGTTAAAAACTGTGCCAAAAGTGTGCCAGAAATATCAAATTCTGGCACGGTTTAAAAGTGTGCCAGAAGTGTTCCTATTTTGAAGAATCTGGCACAGTTAAAAACTGTGCCAAAAGTGTGCCAGAAATATCAAATTCTGGCACGGTTTAAAAGTGTACCAGAAGTGTTCCTATTTTGCTGAATCTGGCACAGTTAAAAATTGTGTCAAAAGTGTGCCAGAAATATCAAATTCTGGCACGGTTTAAAAGTGTGCCAGAAGTGTTCCTGTTTGACTGATTCTGGCACACTTTTAAACCGTGCCAGAAAAAAATTTCCATTTTGGAACACCTGATTCTGGCACAGTTCAAAACCGTGCCAGATTTGATCTGGCACGGTTTTGAACTGTGCCAGAATCCTATTTTTGGTGTAGTGTAAAGTCTATCCTTTAATTTGGCAACGAGCTCGGACTGGTCTTTAAAGCTCTTATTTCTCGACCTGAGAGAGTTGTAAATCCTAACAAAGGCTTGACGAACTTGAATGCTCGCGTTAGGACCAAGGATCCTTCCCAGTTGAGAGGTGGCAGGTGTATACTCATCTACATCTATCAACTACAAGCCATAAAGAGCAATAAAGCACCATCACCCTAATTTGTAGTTCGATTGCCCCAGTGTTTTATCATATTGGTCCATGCTTGAACAACGGTCTCCTTCAAGTTATACTATGTACAGTCAATGTAGGATAGAGTGTTGGGGTATACCACCTGATCCACGTAAAATAACAACCAAGATTCATTGAAATCGCTATCCGTTGAGGATTCAACTAAATGAATCCAATCTCTCAAGAATTTTTGTAGTGAATCCTCATCGTGGATCACATTACGAGCATGGATTTCCACATTACGGTGAACATAGAAAGTGACCACTATATATCTAGCTTCGGGGAACACCATCCTCAATGTATTGATACATGCGTACTCCCCGATCGGTGATGAAGACAGTGAGGCATGCAAATGGATCGAATAACACTTTTAATCGACCCAATTCCCAACGGTAGTTCTCTTCCTTCTTTGTAAATAAAAATGCAAAAACAATGTTGAATGTCCGTCTGCTAGAGGTTACACCAACCATCTTAAACAAAGGCATCTTGTAACGATTTGTCTTCTAACTGCAATCGATAATGACAACTGAGGGAAAACACTTTGCCAATTGAATGGAGTTTGGATGAGCCTATAATATGTCTTCCACCTCCATCATGGATTCATTCATTTAATACCAATATATATAATTTTTGTCACCAATCAATTTCATTAATTGTTGTATCTCCGTTCTACCCTCCCGTTCTCTAATCCTTAACTTTCCATTGGCATTGCAAATTATTTTCATTATTGACACATTATTAACATTCTGACATTTTATCATCGTTAAAATGGCGACTAACTTCACACCACTCAATGACATCTCTTCAATGATGTTTTTCTCCCCTCAAGTAAAACGCCCAACGTATGGATGCCCAATTAATGATTCCGATAATTTGTGGTTGTGAACTCCACTTACAACCTGTAACATCCAGCTCCCACTATTAAGTGGAATTCTCTTAAACAGAAATGGGAAATTTCACTTTCTAGTCCCCGTATCCTTCTTCTTATTTTGTCACCTTGTGAACGTGTTTCGCTCTCACGCTTCTTCCCATAATGGTCCCGGTATTCCCTTCCTCTCTCACAACCCAATTGTAAATGTCATTTCGCGTCGCTGAAGGTGCGTCAAACTTGGTGATTACTATTACTATTCTAATCGATCGGGCTTTATCTTGAGCCTAGTCGACCAACGCTTGACGGGTGGAAAATACCCGAGAATATAAACATAAATTAATCGGTACATTTTAATACACAAGTTTATTACATTTGAAACAACTCCATAAGTTATTTATAGTAAAAATACCTTGTCCGTAAATAAAGTGGCATTAACATTGACTCCTAAAGAACCATCAACGCCTTTGTTCTCACAATCGATATTGACTGACGCCTCGTCAATTAATACAAAGTTAAAATCTATGAAAGCATCATATATAAGTAAGAATATAATTATGTCTACTTTACAAAAGTAATATTTCTTATGTAACCCGCAAAATTAAGATTTCGCATGTCTACATTAAAGCGAAACATCCTACATTATTATCAAATGAATCATACATATTTAAGCAAAACTTGGATAGATCTTATAAGTAATTTGGTAGGTGGATGTCGAATCTAGGGCACTCTCAATGTAGGAAAGTGCCGAATCTAGGTTACATACCTCAGCAGTTTGATACTTAATGAACCTGATTATAAAAAAAAGATATAACACTGGTTTAGAAGGGTCACCCCGAGATTTGACCTCCAACTTTGGGTCCCGATCTTGAATCATTGTCTGCCATATTTAGTTTCTTGAATCCTTAAGAGCAAACATAAAATAATATAAATGAGACCCAAAAATTACCTCAAAAAAATTATTTGAGGTTGTTTCATTGTCTTTTGTAGTCCCAAACTCATTGTTAGCACCTTGCATTGATATTTGAAAGGTTGATGACAAATTTTAGTTATTATGTGTGAATAAAATTTGTGATCATTGGTGAAGATTGTTGGTGTAGTGGGGACAAAAATACAATCAATACACTTTGATTGGTATAGTGGCGACTAAAATCCATTGAATGCGCTTTGATTGTGGATAAAAATGATTGGAGTTTATTGTGTAGAGTGAGATTAGTGTGAGAAATTTGTAAGGTCCTGATTGGTTATGTATTCAGAAAACTTGATTTAAACATTGTTTTTAAATACAATTTTAAAGTTCAATTTCTGTGTTAATAAATATTGGTGTGAGTTTGGTAAACTTGTTTTTATATACAGTTTTATAAAAAATTAATAAAATTGGCAAACATATATATATAAACATACATAAAACTTTCATACATACATAATACATGAATGTACACATATATACATACATACATACATATATACATCATAAATGCATAAATATATCATGCGTTCCTTATGTATATTTAATGAATGTTGGGGAGTTTGACTATATATACATAAATATACATACATAATACAAATGTATATGTACATACATACATAAATGTATAAATACACACACACACACACATAGGGGTGGCAATTCGGGCCAATGGGTCGTGTTTGGGTCTGGCCCGACACGACCCGACACAATTTTATCTGGCACGAACACGACACGACACGACACGCTAGCGTGTTTTTTTTGCTAGCACGAACACGACCCATTAGTAGCACGACCCGACACGAGTAACACGAAAAAAAAAATTGTGCCAAATTGGCACGACTGGACACGATAACCCGTTGGGCTAATTGAAGATGTGTTCTCTTTTTTCACGAGATGGAGTTTCTTATTTGGGCTAATTGGGACACAATTGGGTTGTAATTGGGACACAATTGGGTTGTAATTGGGACATAATTGGGTTATTTTCTTATCGTGTTGCAATTGGGCTCTAACGGGCCAATTTCGGGCCAATATCGGGTCAATTTCCTGGCACGAACACGACACGACCCGATAGTGGGCCAAAAAAGTCTGGCCCGAACACGACCCGAACACGACAAGCTGTTTTAATTTCGTGTCAATTTCGTGTTGGATCGTGTCGTGTTGTCGTGTTCGTGCCCAAATTGCCACCCCTACACACACACACACACACACACACACATATATATATATATATATATATATATATATATATATATATATATATATATATATATATATATATATATACATATACACACTCCATGTGTAATTCACAATAAAATTATATACATACATGAATTGATAATATTATTTAATAAACATGTAGTATATGTATATTTTATATCATTTCATACATTAATAATACATATATAAAACTATATATAAATATCATGTGTATGTTGATAATATTATTTAACATATGAATCTTAGTATATTACAAAATTTAATAAAATATTCATATATGTAGTTTTGTGTGTATATATATATATATATATATATATTGTATTTATTAAAATTAAACACATATTACTGTATTATGTATGCATATTATATATTAAGGTATAAATGCATAAAAATATTAAAAACAAATAATTCAGAGTTGAAAAATAAAAAACAGAATTTCGAAAACGCCCTTATGTTGTTTTCTGAAAAACTTGATTATAACAAAAAAATATTATAATTCAGTATTTAAAAAACAAGTGTGCCAAATGCAAATTCTTAATAGAATTGTATTTAAATACTGTGGTGACAATTATATTCAGCACAAATAAATGAGAAAAGCGCAATCACTCAAATAAATAAAAAAGATGATGAATGCCAATCACACAACACAATATGTACGTGGTTCGGCAAGAATGCATACGTCCACGGTGGTACAGTCAGTATTATTTCTATATACTCCGAGGAGTGTTTATAGAGAATACAAATCATGCATTTTGCCCGAGGCTTAGGGTTTATTATATACATGTTTGTTCTCGGGAAGTGGGGGTGTTTGACTCCCCCTCATCCATCTTCTACTCCTATAATATCTCTCTACGAGATTTTAGGAGTGGACTAAGTCCTAACTGAATTGAATTGATAGGCGAGGGCCCCAGACTTTGGGCTGTTTCTATTAGGCTACTCGTCTGGGCCTGTGATGGAAAATTCGGGTACCCACACTTGTCCCTAAAGTTGTTGGGCCACAATTTGGGCTCAATAAATTTAAATGATTTGTCATAATGGCTCTTTTGTAAATTATGTAACTTTTTCCAATATTGGAGCTCTCTACTTGATTTTGGCGGCAGCGTGCTTCGTGTCTTGTGCATCATGATTGAAAACGTTTAAGAAGTCATTTGGAGTGGCATTTTTATATTGTCATTTCAAGCTTCTTAACATTTTCTCATATTCTTCAAGCTTTAGTCGTTGCTCCCTCTTCTCCACGTCTTCATTTTCTTTGCTTTCAATCACCCTCATCATCTGGGCCTGTGAATTTGCGTTGTCCGAGCCAAACTTTCATCTCGTAAGTCCCCGTTGCTCTCTTTTTGTGCTTTCTCTGTTGAGTTTTCTTCGAATTTGTAATCTAGGGTTTAAAAATGACAAAGATAGGTAATAGATCAGTGCGTGAGTTTAGGAAGTTTTATAATATCCCAGAATGGGTAGAGATTGAGTGCGTCTCTGTCCCTAAGAATGTTAGAGAGATAGAGGGTGCTCATTGAATTCACATCCTGTTGCTTTCCCAAGGGGGTCTTACTTTTCCTCCAAGCAATTTATTTTTGTATTTCTTTGGTTATTTTAACATCGTCCCTGCACAGTGTTTGCCAAATGTATGGAAGATATTCAATGGGGTTCATAGAATAAACCAACTCTATGGCACCAATTTAGGGCTCGCTGAAATCTATTTTTGTTATTCTTTATCTCGAACTAGATCTGGCCTTTTTTACCTCAAGGCCAGGAGTCCTGGTGATAGGGTATTGGTAGTAAATCTACCTGATTCCCATAAGGATTACTGACAAGAGGGCTTTCTTGCTAGGAATTGGAAGTTCTCCCCTCATACTGAGGGGGCGAGGTCTGATAGATTCACAGTCCCCTTTTATAGGGAGGAATACATAGGTAATCTTCGCTCTGTTCATTGGTCTTCCTGTTAATGTCTGATTTTTCTGATACTTTCTTATTATTTTTTTAGCAAGGATAAAGAACTTGGAACCTGCCCTTAGCGAGGTTCGAGCTGCCGAGCTGATTAAAGCTTGGAATATCAGGGAGTCTTTGGCTAACGGTGAACATCCCCGGTTAGCTGCTTTTCTTTTGAAGTACAAGAATATTGGGTTCAGTTTCATTGCAAGGCCTGTGGACAACATTCCTGACTTAGATATTACTGAAGAAACTGCTGCTGACCCCATTCAGTTGGACGAGGAAAAGAGCAGCTCTAAAAGTGATATCAGAGGAGGTGCTGAAGGTGGTTTCAGCGAGGCGAGCTCTAGTGGTGAAGAGTTTTCCAGCTCGGACGAGGTCTCTGAGACTCAGGAATCTTAAAGTACATCTAACAGTTCTAGCGAGGAAATAGCTCCCCCCAGGAGGAACCTGATCCGTGATGATGATGATAAGGATGATGTGCTTCTCTCTTAGAGGTCGAAGAAGCAAAAGTCCGACAGTGGGGCTGTTGCCACTGGTTCTCAGTCTGCTACTTATGAGCAGGAGAAGAAAAGGAAGGAGGAAGAGCTGTTGAGAGAGGAAGAGGGGGAAAAGATGAAGGAGAGGAGGAAAGCTAAGGACATGTGAGATCTGAGAAGGAGAAGAAGGATAAGGAAGAGGAGAGAAGGAAATAGGAGGCAAGGACGAAGGCTGGGCATGCTCTGGTGCCCGTGTCCACTTTGCCAGGGGGGCATATGTTGCCCTATCTCCTTAATTGGCTCCTGAATTGATTGAGCGAATAATTTTACCTGCTGATCGTCAGAAGGCGATGGGGGCTGATCATCTAGCTCTAGAGGTGAGCCAGAGGCTAGCTTTAGTAAGTCTTCTTCTTTCCTTTATGATCACAATTCAATGCTTTTCCATTATTGTAACCTCCTGCTCAATGTTTCTTTTCCTTGCAATTTGTGATTGACTTTGCCATCCTGTACCGTACTCACGATGAGCTCCTAAGGTCGAAGGCTGATTTGGAAAGACACAATGTCGAGGTGCGTGGGAGGAATGTTGAGCTGGAGGCCAGCTTGAAGGCTGCTAATGAGGCCCAGAAGTCCTCCGATCTTGCTCTTATCGAAGCTAATAGAGCGAAGAAGGTGGCGATGAAGGAGCTGAACGAGCTGAGGCAGTTTTATGACCTGGTCTACACTAGCAAGCTCGCTGTGGCGGAGGAGAATAAGGTACTGGTAGAGAAGCTGAAGAAGATGGAGTTTGAGGCAGCTATTCTGAAGGAGAGCTCTTACAATAATGGTTGGGCCATGGCGTATGAAGATACCGATGTTCAAATTGGCTACATCAACCAGCTGAACTTCAAGAATGACTGGAACAAGGCTCTTCTGGCTGCTGGGGTGGATACTGGCTCACCCTTATTTGATGAGCATGACCCAAGCCCAAAGCCCGTTATGGATGATGTGCCTGCCCCGACCTTTGAAGGAGTAGTCCCTGCTTCTCAAACTGCCCCTATTGATGCTCCTACTGTTCAGGGAACATAAGTTGCCCCATCTAAGGGAGGTGCTGTCAGTGTTGTCAATAATGAAAATTAGGAAGGATTTCTAGGATTCCTTACTAAAAATCAAGCACTCGTAAAATCTTCATTTGTTGCGTAAGCTCATAGGCTAGGTTTTACAGTATTCAATTGACTTGATTCTTAAAGATAAAAACATGTGACAATGTTGGTATGATTTTTAAATCATGCCTCCATGTCGAACACAATGTCTACGATATACCTTGTGCTCATGAGTTTATCATCTATCGAATTAAGGGTTGACCTATACTTTGGGGAGATTTGGATTGTCATTGGCGTAAATTATCTGTGGTGCCCAAGTTAGACAAGTACCATATGGTTGATTATGATCCATAAATGATATTATTTAAACAAATGTGGGAAAGGTCAACTGTAGATGAGCAAAGGGCCATGTTACATAAATTGAAAGACATAGTGTGTCCCACTGTTGCGAGGCTATGTTTGTGCCAAAACTTTATAATATGTTAGGATGATCTTTGAATCATGGATTTGTTATGTTATTTTAATCTTGCTTTTAATTTTTTATTCACATTCATTCAAATTACTTTTGGTACCTTAGTTCTTATTTCCACGCTTAATTTTTCAAGTGTCCTAATTACACGATTCTCGTGAATTTGGACGTCGTAAACTTAATACATATGGTGTCTCACTTTAACATAAAAGTTTAACATGTTTAATTTTGTAAGTTTTGTTGATTTCTATCTTTTTAGAAAAATATTTTATTGTTATATTCTCTTGTATTAATTCTAACTTACATTTAGATTAAGATCGTTTAATTGAATTGTTATACTTACACTACGTGCATGATATAGAGCCCCTGGTTTATGTAAGTTAATTAAGCCCCTAATGGTCTTTAATGTTGAATCTGCTTTGTACTTTGGACTAGATACTGCGAGTGTATAATATAATTGTTAGACTTGTAGACGCCACTCTCATTAGTACATGTTGTGTAGACATATTTTGTTTTTTGTGTATTATAAAATCGTTTAAACATGAGTCGTAGCTCAGCTGGTTAGGCTTTGTGTATGCTCCTCAGAGGTCGCCAGTTCGAGTTACCGCAAGGGCCACTGAAAGATTTAACGGGCCGTTAACTTCAGGGACCTATAGGATATAGTTAGGCGAAGCTCGATACCCACGATTATAAAAAAAATCGTTTAACGATTCATGGTTTTGGATTTTGGCATTTTGCATTATTGAGTTTATAATTTGGGGTCTTTTTGTCTTGTGGTTAGCCACGTTTTTATACTTTTGGAGTTTGGGGATAAAAAATATATGGATTTAGAATAAGGACTCTACATTTTTTATTTTGGGAACCAGAAATAGTGGAAGAGAGTACTAAATATGCATATGAAATCAAAATGTTTATTACGAAGGTTTTAAGTATGAAAATTAGTAGATAGTTGTTCGATTTTAATTGTTAGTAGAGTTCATAGAGTCGTATGTTGATTTAACATTTGTTCATAGTGTTCACAGAATCGTACAACATCTGGAGTTAATTCAAGTTTTAATGTGTGCAAATTGTGGACCGTGGCTTGGTAGCCAAACAAATTTAGTTCCGGTATTTGTATTGAATGGAACTTTAGGTAATTTTACTACATACACACACATTTATGAACAAGTATATGTGATATACATACACCCCTAAATTTATGTGGAAACTAGAATTGAAAAGGAAATTTACTTCTTTAGTTTTAACCCCCCCTAAATAACCATTTTTGCAAAAAAAAGGATAAAGAATTATTTTTTTTGCTCAAAACTGTTGAGTGTATATTTCGTTGCAAAGTACCCCATATGTCATTAATCATGATTTTTGTATTTTACGGAATTTTTTGTAAACCCGCACTTTTGGAGATGATTAAATTTCATAATTAAGTATAAATTTGAAATTTGGAGAATTTCTCGAAATAAGTGATTTTTGGGATTTTCGAGGATTTAATGATTTTCGAAGGATGTTGTGATTATTTTTGGGACTATATAGGTCGAAGTAATTTAATTATATGTCGCCGTGGAGTATAGCGACAAAAGAGGTAAAATTTCAAAGAGAAAACCCGCATTTACTTTTATGGGTTAGAATAGTGATTTGCGGTCAAGTACCTCGGATGGGAATTTCGATTGTGCCATGAGTCTCGGAATGTCCGAGATAGTCGAAAAAGAGTGTCCGATTGTCGAAATTGAGTTCCAGATAATTTTGGAGTTAAACGGACTCGTAATTGAGTAAACGAGTCGTTTTTGGGTTTTTAAGGGGTTAAACCCTTTTCTCCTTATAAAAGGAGGGAGAGAGGAAGAAGAAGAGAAAGAAAGAAGATAAAAGAGAGATAAGAGAGAGAGTAGGAAGAAAAGAGGAGAAAGGGGGAGATTCCGGCCAGCCTCCGCGGGATTCGGCTCGAGGACGTCGGATTTTATCCACGAGGCAAGTGTTTACTTGCTTTATTTATTTTTAAGCATAAATATCTCATATCATTGTTGGTATAACAAACCCTAATGATTTTGGGTGGGGTTTTCGTGGATAAAACGGGTTTTCGGGAGATAAAACGAATAAACCCCTAAAAATTGATTATTGGAGAAAATTAGAAATTAATCCAAATTAATTGGTGGTTTAGGGTTCTAGGATGTTTAGAACCCATTATATATGTGTAGTTATAGTTGATTGAAGTTGTAGGCAGTTGGTTGAGGCGGCAAAAGCTTGGGAGAAGCTTTAATGGCCGAAACAACTTCTCGGAGAAGAAGCTGCCCGACATGATCGATCAATCGATCATGGGGACTCGATCGATCGACCCCTGCTGAAAATAGGCAAATTTTCTTAGGGTGAATTGGATGGGGTGAATTCCAATTCAAATTGATTCGAGGTCATTTATGTGATGACATAAGGGGTCTTTTAGGATTATATGGTCCACAAATGAAGAGAAATTAGGAAATCGAAGTGGGGGTTTTAAAAATATAACCCTTAAATTATATTTTTGAGGAAAATCGATAAATAGAGAATTTAAAATGTTGGGGTTCCTAAGATAGGGTGGGGACCCCTAAATGATTAATTGGACTAGGTGTAGTCTTTGGGTTCATGGAAATGAAATCCCTAACCCACTGAATTTAAGGTTGTTCGGGTGAGATAAATCCCGAGGATATTTTTAGTAAGCATATAGGCCTATATAATTATGCGTATAGAAAGCATAATTATATCGACTACTGTTGAGTGTGCCCTAGGAGATAATGAGGATAAATTTGGGGGTGTATATATATATATATATATATTCACTTAGAGTGAATTGGTATAATTGGAGACATACGATAAAATCCTTAGTGATGATTAGGGTATTTATTAGTTATAAAAGTAAGAAATACTTTGGGTTTAGTATCATGCTTATATGAATGCATGATTATGATTCCTTGAGGGAATATTTGGGATTAATGGTCATCGCTAGATGCTATAGGCCATTATGGCCGTTTATATGTTCTAGGAGGAATATATGGTATAAGTATATATATATGATATGATGGAAATGATTTTGAAAATATAAGTATGAATATTTTCAAAATGGAATGATAAATGTTTTTCATAATTGATAAAATATGGATTACACACCTCCCTAAATCGCTATCATAAGGGAAGTTGCGCGCGTTGTGGTGAAGCCCCCTGGCTATTGAGCAGGGTGGATATAGTCCCTAGGCCATATGAGCGATTATATATTTGTTTCTGCGCTGGTTAGGGGAATATGGGTGTGGTCATGACTTTTCCGGAGGCATATGGACGCTTCCCGACGTTGGTAGGTTCCCAGGTTGTCTTATTTGATAGGCCCTGGAAGATGATAGCCATTTAGGGGCGCGTCCAGTGGGGAAACCCGGAGGGGCGATCTTAGATTTATTAAAGCAATTCATGATAATGGATTGGCTTTAATTACATTTCCTCGATATAGGAAGGGAAATGGGTTATATGTTTGGCTTCGGTAACACTCCCGGATGGAAGAAGGGATGTGGAAGCATATGGTATGTTCAAATCATTTTCATGATAATGAAAATGACTTTGGGTACATTTCCTGAGTATAAAAAGGGAAATGGGATAATTTAAAAAGGAAAAGCATTTTTATGATAATAAAATTGGCTTTTAAAAAAATATATGTTTTGGTAAAGCAATTCATGCTAATGAATTGGCTTTAAATATATTTCCTGGATATAAGAAGGGAAATAGAAAGTTTTGATATGAGTATAGAATACACCTCAGTCCGGGAGGTAGATCCGGATGTGTATTATAAAGATGAAATTAAAAAAATTGGGAAACCTCAGTCCGGGAGATATTATCCGGATGTATATGGTAAAACGTATATATAAAATGAATGTGACTTGTATATATATATATAAGTACATATTTATACTTTAGATGTGTGCTACGGGCCTAATGGATCTCTACCATTAACCCTGCCAATTAGTAGTGTATCGGGGGGTTCCTTGTTTGGATTTCTCTTTGCGAGACACCCCTCGCACGAACTTAGTGCAGTGTTGAGAATGGAGGGAAGTTTAGCCCTTAGCACTTGGACCATCTAGGGTAGATAGTAGATGGGTAAATTAGACTAGTTAGGCAGGGATAGCTTGACTAGGGTATGTTGTTCGGATGCGTTAGGTGTGCACTACTAGAGGAGAGGTGAGGGGTATCTCATGGGAGTGAGATACCAATTTAAATATGACATAAACCTATTTTTCTAAAAATAAAGCATTTATGCACTTGCAAAATATTTTCAAATTCGGGATCTGACCCGTTTATCTACTTTTCCTCTCTTACTGTATGTTATATATATATATATATATATATATATATATATATATATATATATATATATATATATATATATATATATATATATATATATATATATATATATATATATATATATATAGGTGTCCAGACATAGGGACGCCTGGATGACATTTCTTTCGAGTCAGACGTCTGCTGCAGCAGCTGTGGATGCTTGCGGGTTCTCGGTAGACGCTTCTTTCCTTGTACTCTAGATAGGAGGTATTGTACAAACATTCGGGCCAATGGTCCAACTGATTTTATTTATTCTTTGAACGTTATTCGATATGGTTGTATAATTTGAACCGAGTGTTCGATTATTTTATTTCATCTCATTTTTCCTTTCAGTTTCATTTACGCATTTAACTGTGTGCATGATTTATTTATAATTGTTTAAAAAGAGTAGTTAGGTAAAAGTTTTTAACGCTCGCCTAATAGGATATTAGTAATTAAATGGATTTTCGACAGTGATGCTAAGAATGATCCATATGTGACTCCTGTTTTAATTCGATACATGAGTGATCGCCCGGTATTCCATTAGGCGGGTTGTTACAGATGGTATCAGAGCATCAGGTTCTAGTGTCCTTAGGAATCTGTGCGGACGTACTACGCTTTCAGCATTGCTCTCGATTTGATATAGAGCCCCAGGATTAGGATTGTTGATTTCTTTTGTGAGATTTCATTCTCCTGCTATGTTAAAAGATTATAGTAATCTTTTGCGTGCTCGTTTGAGAATCGTGTGCGGAGCTCGGAGGGCAGCAAGAGGTGGAGCTTAGCTGGAGCAGCTAGTAGAAGTTGGGGACGAGGACCGCCGTAGAGGTCACTCCCCTTATGGCATTATTAAGTATTGTTGCAACGACTACTAAAGTATAGTAGTTATGAGCATCCAAGTACTGCTATGGTAGAAAGTGGTACTCAAGTTGAACTACCCCGTGGAGATAAGGGTTCAAAAAGGGTCTTTGATAAAGACCATATATTAAAGTTGGGGTTGTGCAAAGTGAGCATGGCACTACTTAGTGGACGCATATGGCTCGGGAGCTTTGGCTTAGAGCAGGGTATGGAAACACCCAGATGTGAAAATTTAAGGAAGATTTTCACTTGTAGGGAGAATGTGGGTGTGTTCAGGTGCCCCTAAGTGGACATCCACATGGCGAGATTTGTTGAAACTGGTAGTGTACGTTCCTTTTAACGAATATGTTAAGAGGATTAGTAAGGTGATTGTAAGGAGTGAGATTATAGAGTCAGATGGCGTTGACAACTTGATCATGGTCAGGAATGCCAGTGATGAAAATAATGATGTGGAGTGCGGAGCCACACGATTAGTCCTTTCCCAGTAGGAATAAAGGACGAGGTTAGGGGGCCTAGAGTTAAGAAATTTTGGTAAGAAGCGTGGCTAGATGAAGTTGCGACGTTCTTTAGCCCTAGACTCGTGTGTGTAATTTGAGTTTGTGGCGATCTTGATAACATAATAATGTAGGCTTATGTGTTTTCCGCGATAGCGGAATTTTGTTTTCTTTCACTCGTCATAGAGGCGGGTGATTATATTTTGTATATATTTTGTATATTTGGTTGATCGGAGCGATGGCAGGCTAATGATGGCAAGACTATCGTGTCCGCAGTTCCTGGAGGGAACAGATTGTGGTTGCGATGTCTCACCTGGATACATATTGAGTACACCTTTATTATTATGGATTGATGGAACCTCGATGAGCAGAGGCTTCATTATTTTGATGTGAGTGTGTGGCGACCTTAAAGATATAATTTAAAGCCCACAGGATTCTTGTTGAGTTGTAAGATTAAGCTCCGTGCTGGTTTGCGCAAGGACCTAGAATTAGTGCGAGCGCTGGTGTAATACCCCGTATTTTCATGGCTTTTAAATTATGGGATTTATTAAATTTAATTGAGTTAAATTAATTTAATTTTAATCCGGAATGTTGCTTTAAATATGTTATAATTATTAACGTGACGAGAGTTAGTAATTATGGGAAACTTGTTGAATATTACTAATGAGCATAGTAATATATTATATTGGTTATATTGAATGTCATAAGTGAATTAAATGACTATTTCGAAAATTTAAGTCGGGACGTGCCCGTGTCACGTCGGGACTAATTTTGTTAAATAAAAAGTAAATATTTTATAAGTTGTTCGTATGGTCATTTTGAGTGCGCCAACGCGTCCGGAAGGGTCGAGATAGTCAGAAAAGTATACCCGAGGGTTTAGTTTGGGTCTCGGGGCGTTTTTAGGCCTAATTGGTGCCCCGGGAGGGCATTTTAGTCATTTTACTTAAGTGGGTAATTAAATCCACGAATTTCAGCCAACCTATATCAGCCATTAGGCCAGCCTCTTAGGGTTAAAACATTCACAAATCAAGTGACGACCATTGGAGAAGAGGGGAGAGAGCTCCAAGGCAAACCAAGGCCAAAAAGCCATCGGATTTCACCGCCACCACCACCACCACGTAGATCACGAGACAAGGAACGCAGCCATACCAAGATCATCCGGGAATCTGCATACCAAAATCCCAGGCAAGTGTTTAAACTTGCTATTTTCGTTGATGCAATCTTCATTTTAGCTTAGGAATAAATTGTGATAAAAACTATGGAAGAAAACCCCATTTTGATAGGAGAGCCCATGTAGTATTGATATATATGTAAATTCTGGAAACCCTTGCCATGTAGAGGTATTAATCCACAAAATTTGGTGATCATAATAAAGAAATATTGGAGAAAGATTCATTAGAAATCTGTTTAAGAAAATTTTAGGGTTCTTGATAATTGGACAAGATTTTAGGTTGAAAACCCATGTTTAATGATAGTTACACGCATGCTTTATGTTATAAACACCGGGTATAATGTTATAATGATGATAGTAGGATTTTTGGGGCGATTAGAATGGAAACACATCGTTTTAGATGAAGAAGTTGGATGAAACCCGTAACTGCATTCTGTAGAATTTTGCCTAGACCTGCTTGATCGATCGATCGAGCCTCGAAGGTTCGATCGATCGAGCCCCAATCTTCGATAGATCGACCCCTCCTGGCAGACTCCTAATTCCCTATTTAAATGCGTAAAATTCAAATTGTCGTGATATAATTCTTGGGCACTCTTGATAAGTTGATTTGGGAGACATTGAGGACCAGTAGGGGATATGAATAAATGTTGGAACCTTTAATCTTTAATGAAAATGGTATTTATGGGACATTTACTTTAGGGTTGGTGAATTTATAAATTTAAAGGGCGAGGTGCGTAAGAGAGTTACGTTGGAACCTAATAAAGACACTTACTGAATTTCAGATTTGTGAGGATATAGCCCACGAGTGTTAGCTAATAAGTGAGAAAACCCTTCGAGTTAAGGTTAGAGATGAAACCTTATACGTAATTCTATAACTGTGAAATTAAGGATAAATGGTATAATTATGGGTGACGAGAAGAACCTATATTAATATGATAAAGTGGTATATTTATATGATTGTGTGTACATATATTATATACTTGTGAAAATCATGCCCACGCTACTTACTATCCCTGAGGTTGCCGCGCTGGGACGATCTTATCCTGTGTACCTTATGGGGGATATTGACTCGTACCCTAGAAGATAGATATCCTTGGTACAGGCTAGTGATGTGATAGTTTAGACGGTCCTAAGAGACGCAGGCATGTGCCACCCTCTTAGAGACTTGGAATCTATGCTTCGCCTCATTTTGTTTGTGTATAGGTATCCTTGGTACAGGCTATCGCAGCGATAGTTCAGACGGTCCTAAGGGACTTGGAACCTATAGTTTGTGTATGTGTTAATACAATTCGAGAGTGATTCCGAATTTGTATTCCCCTTAATGTGAGTGATATGGGGTTTGGATAGTAGAGTATGCCCGCACTATAGTTTCATTTGGGGTGCTGTTATGGTTTATATATATTTTACGAGTGGTTAATATATATATATATATATATATATATATATATATGAAAGTCTGAAATCTGGAACTGTTTACTGTGATGTAATACGTAGGACGTGATTGAGAACTCAAATTATAAATACTTGTGTTGAGAAAATATAATATGACGCTGGAAAACTTTATTGATTTAAAAAGTTAACAATGAGAACTTTGGTTACTAATTGTAATAGTATCTTCACACAATGGAATCGTTAAATTTTGCATCTTTCGAAGTAATACAAGATAAGTTAACCTATTGGGAAAGGATAGAATGTTATATGATGAGATAGACCATTGGGAAGGTTAGTGCGATAGGTGTGCACATTAGAAGAGAAGTGAGAATTTCTCAAGAGAGTGTCGCACTAATATGTTGTTGCATTGACCTGTATCAATTTAAATACTTGCTAAACGTATTTTAAAATCAAACACACTTTCGGGCTCTGACCCGTTTCTTTCTCTCTCTCTCTCTCTCTCTTGTATATATATGTATGTATTACAGGTGCCCAGCCACAGGGACGTCTTGATTAGGATCTCTTGGAAGGAACGCGCTGCAGCTTATGTGGGAGTTGCAGGTCTCTTGATTAGACGACTTCGTTCATTCGGATCCACTCTTAGTACTTTCATTTAGTTGGGCATGTGTAGCCCTTTCCATTATTTCAATTGCTATTGGGACATTTATATTTCAGTCATTACCAGTATTGTTCTTTGGGAATTATTCAGTATGGACTTGTGATTTTAGTTTTCATATGTTGGCATTCGATTGACGAATGTATTGTATTATTTAGTTTATCATGGTGTGATTCTTAATTGTAGAAATGTTGTTTTATATAAATAAATCTTTTTCTTTAATTAAAATTTGGAAGTTTGTATGAAAAATGTTTTTGACACTTAGCTTAATTATTTAGGGTGTTAAATTGGAAAATTTATTTTTATCGACTGTGATGCTGAGAATGAACCAACTGTTAACCTTGATTTAATTTAATAAAGGAGTGATCGCCCGATATTTAATTAGGCGGGGTGTCACAGGTGGTATCAGAGCATCAGGTTCTAGTGTCCTTATGATCTGTATGGCGTATTATGCTTTCAGCGTTGCTTTGTTTGTTATAGAGCCCTATGTTTAGGATTGTCGATTCCTTGACGAGATTTCGTTCTCCTGCTATAATGTGTATACATTAGTATATTCTAACTTCGTTCGAATGTGTGCGTGTACCGAGCGATGACGGATGTCAGAAGAGGATCGTTAAGCGTACATCAGGAGGAAGGGCTCAATTGGGATTATGAAATATATCCGAGACTGATGACCGTAGTCGAGGTCACCTCCATTGTGGCACGAGAAGCCAAGACTAGAAAGGCGACTAAGGTGCAGCAATGATTTTCAAATGCTGTTATAGTCAAATGAGGTGCGAGGGTAAACTTACCCAACGCGTAGAGGCTAGTGGGAAATGTTAAAAACGCGAAAATTGTATGTGTCGTTACCAAAGGCGGTAAAGTATCCAAAGGCTTAAATATAGGACGGAGTGCGGCGAACCGAAAGTGAAAATTTAGAGAAAATTTTCTTGGCTCTCGGGACAAAGTTAAAATGGTTAGAGTCAACCACCAATTTGAGAAATTGAATGCTATGCCTATAGGAGAAGTTTAGGTACAGGGCTGACCGTATGTTCCTTCCTTAACTGTTCAGGATGAGAAACAAATGTGATTCTGAACTCATTGAGAGGAGGCATGTCAGAGGCCCATTCATGAATATGAATCTTAACCGTTAGCGAATTTTGTATCAGAAGAGGTAGATACTAGTGGAGGAAACGACTCCAAGTGGGAGACCAACTTGTAATAATAGTTGACAATACTCGAGAAGGAAATTCTGATGGACGAGCAATTCAGAGGTTGACATTGCCATATTTTGTCAAGATAGATGATAACGCTTCTTTGTGGGGGAAGTTAAAGAAATCGAAGAATTTAGTCGAGAATGAGACTAAATGCAACGATGGTGGTATAGCACCACAAAAGGATGTGGATACACATCAGGAAAACCATTTAAATGCTTCAGATAGTTAAATTCTTACCAAGTGATGGTAAATTCAGTAAGTACTATTATAAATAGTAACATGATCTTTATGGCCTAACAGAAATCGAGTCTACAAATGTTCGAGAGAAGGACAATCCT
Source organism: Sambucus nigra (assembly GCA_949130495.1). Lineage (NCBI taxonomy): Eukaryota > Viridiplantae > Streptophyta > Magnoliopsida > Dipsacales > Adoxaceae > Sambucus > Sambucus nigra. The sequence continues at coordinate 501,073,658 of OX422219.1, forward strand.
AACCTGGTTAGTAGGACAGGTGATAGGTGAATTAAGTGTTGGGATATTTCTGTGCGGAGTGAAATCTCTCGCGATAATATGTTCCAAAGTGAGAAAAAGGGGCAAGAATACGGTGCCTAGTAAAAGGCAACGATTAAAATAATTTTGTTTTGGTTTGGGCAGACGTGTCACGTCCGAAAACCATTCGTGCAGTCAAGACAATTGCCAGGTTGGAAGTATAAGTTGTATCCTTAGAGGATGCGGCGTGTTTATGTGACACGAGCGAGTCATCATATTTTGTTCATTGCTAGATTAGCATGTGAGACGAGTTAATGCATATAATTATAAATGTTACCATTATGTGAATATTTTTCCCTAGTGTAGCGGGATTTCTCTTTAGTGCTATCCGCGGAGGATGGATAAGTATATTAACAAGTTTGGTACCTTATTGAGGTTACTCGTTGTAGTGATGCGATACACAATATGATATTTTCTTTGTTAAAATGTTATAGAAATGGGTAGTATGATAGCGGGCATTTATTTCAAGGCTATCGGAATAGTTGCATTGGTGCAACATGTTTTATGTTTGTTTTGGCGAGGCTTTACCTGTAAGAAGGTTGGACTCGCACTTATATTACCTATCCAATAGACTTCGGAGGAGATAGTGGGCTCGAGATATTCGATGTCAATGTTTGTATAGACCTTATCAGTATATTCCCGTACGTAACGGGATTTACCATTGAGCGGAAAGATTTGACTCAGCATTATGTTTAGCATTCCGGACCTAGTGATAGGAAAAGTGCATTGTTATATTTATCCTTTAGGGATGTGGGAGTTAATATTTATACCCCTATCGTTAGGGAAAGGAATTTCGAGAATTCTGATTGTAGGTATTTGAGGTTTATGGAATGCTATTACCTCCAACCTATACTGAACAATAGTGCAATTAGTGAAACGATCTCTGTTAAGCATAATTACGGGAGAAATTGTATCTTTTCTGTCAAGGGACGGAATAAAGGGGTATATACTATGGACGGAGGACCTAACGGATTTCGATAACCGACAATGTTAGGTAGTGTATCGGGGGGGGGAAGGGGTTCCTTGTTTGGATTTCGCTATGCGAGACATCCCACGCATTAAACTTAGCGTAAGGTTGGAAATAGGGAGACGTTTGGTCACTGTTCCATGAGTTCGGTACCCTGGTCGAAATGGGATCAAGTAATTATGTATGTAAGTTGGAAGTTGAATTTTGTTTTAAGTTCATTGGAGCCGGATTTGTGTGGTAGGAAAGCATTGAAAGTTATCCCCACGAGTTGAGGGGTGGAACGATGATAAGGAGAATTTAAGGATTTTGATTTCTAGGGTGATTGAGAGTACCCAAATGTCATAACCGCGTACAGAACACAAGGTGAATAAAGAGTTGGAATGATTTTTAGCATGGATTATCTCGAAATAACTTTATATTATACAAAAGAGATGACCTGTAATTATTTTGATGAATAGAGCGTTAGATTTATTTTGGTTGTTGTACCTATTTGGGAAGATTGTTGTACTTATCTGAGTAAGGTTGAGGATTGTTATTCCTTTCTTATTGTCATGGAAATTGAATGCCCTATTCCTTCTACTCCATTGAATTTAGTTAGTCCTACAGATGAGTATCACGCAAATTCGCTCTCCCAGGGCGGTCGGAGTGTTGCAAAAAAGGGCACCTGGGTTAGATACAGTTAAAATAGTCCGAGAAGAAGGGACGTGGTAATGGACGTGTGAAATATATGTTTGTGGGACTAGTATAACGAAGTGGAAGTGATAGAGTGAATTAAACGTCACATGAGAGGCGATAATCCATACATAAATGTGCAATTAGAATAGCACGCCCTAACTTGATTGGAAGGCTGTGGAAAGCCATTCAAGGATTGGTATTCCTTGAATAGAGTAGAATTTAATTGTTATGAAGCACACCCGGAGCAAAATTGTTATTTGTCGTGAGTGAGCGACTTGCGCCTACAAAGAGTAATGATGTTAGTATAGTATAAGAGATCCAGAAGTGCGCTTCGTGGAGAGAAGAGCACGGGTCGAAACTTTCGACATATTACGTGTCACTTAAGGTGAGACATTTAAACGGAAGAATCGATGTTTAGCGAGACATAGTGAGTAGTCTCTACATGCACCGCCTATAGGTAAGATTTGGTTGAAAGAGGGGAATCAACTAAAGAATTTTGCGTTTATCGAAAATTCCTGAACTTGGAAGAGGTCGGTAAAGCCGGTAAAGTCCTTGGATGGGTTGCCATCCTCAAAGCAAGATCAAGAGTTTATTCAGAGCATGTGAATTAAGTCGCTGAGAAGGAAGTGATTGATAATCCTTTGGGCTGACTTACAATATTAACTAGTGTGCCCCAGACTTCCTTTGAAAGGAAGTATCGCGCCAGTGCATGGCCCGACAAAGTATAAATTTCTGAATCAGGATGAATTGGTAAATCCCACCTTTGTAATGGGATTCAAGAACCAGCGGAGATAGGGTTTCGTTTAAAGTAAGGTGTATCACCCTTAGCCAGAGAATGGGCGCACGGTGATTAAAGATTTGTGGAGTCACAAAAAGGAAAATTTGGAATCTTAATACGATGATTTCAACAATGCTCTGTAGAAGCAGTCGTACCTGCTTATCGCATACGAGGTACTTATTAAGGTTTTGTTATGGAAGAACCTCGACTATTCTCCTTCCGTATGTTTAGAGGAGAGTAGATAATCAGAATTTGTGGATCGGTCGAGAGAACATCCTATAATGTGGTAGAATTCCACGACTGTTTTAGGCGAACAAGAGTGATCAAATGTTCGTAATATTTTCAGAATGGGAGTCTTGTATATGAATAAATCCGAGTATTTGTCATGTAGAGAGGTGCGGCCTCCTAATGTTAATGAGATAATAAAATTTTAACATATAGGCGTGACCTTTACGAATGTTGTCAAGTGGGAGCACAATGTGAAGTGCCTCCAATGAGAATGTAAAGCAATGTTGCTGTGAAGAAAGGGCTATAGTGATTGAGCCGTAATGTGTAGTTAGTTGTTTACGGAAAAGGATATCCAGAATGGTGATACCTGATAGGCCTTATTTTTCGAATTTCGGGACGAAATTCCGTTATTAGGGGGGAAGTATGTAATACCCCGTATTTTCATGGCTTTTAAATTATGGGATTTATTAAATTTAATTGAGTTAAATTAATTTAATTTTAATCCGGAATGTTGCTTTAAATATGTTATAATTATTAACGTGACGAGAGTTAGTAATTATGGGAAACTTGTTGAATATTACTAATGAGCATAGTAATATATTATATTGGTTATATTGAATGTCATAAGTGAATTAATGACTATTTCGGAAATTTAAGTCGGGACGTGCCCGTGTCACGTCGGGACTAATTTTGTTAAATAAAAAGTAAATATTTTATAAGTTGTTCGTATGGTCGTTTTGAGTGCGCCAACGCGTCCGGAATGGTCGAGATAGTCAGAAAAGTATACCCGGGGGTTTAGTTTGGGTCTCGGGGCGTTTTTAGGCCTAATTGGTGCCCCGGGAGGGCATTTTAGTCATTTTACTTAAGTGGGTAATTAAACCCACGAATTTCAGCCAACCTATATCAGCCATTAGGCCAGCCTCTTAGGGTTAGAACATTCACAAATCAAGTGACAGCCATTGGAGAAGAGGGGAGAGAGCTCCAAAGCAAACCAAGGCCAAAAAGCCATCGGATTTCACCGCCACCACCACCACCACGTAGATCACGAGACAAGGAACGCAGCCATACCAAGATCATCCGGGAATCTGCATACCAAAATCCCAGGCAAGTGTTTAAACTTGCTATTTTCGTTGATGCAATCTTCATGTTAGCTTAGGAATAAATTGTGATAAAAACTATGGAAGAAAACCCCATTTTGATAGGAGAACCCATGTAGTATTGATATATATGTAAATTCTGGAAACCCTTGCCATGTAGAGGTATTAATCCATGAAATTTGGTGATCATAATAAAGAAATATTGGAGAAAGATTCATTAGAAATCTGTTTAAGAAAATTTTAGGGTTCTTGATAATTGGACATGATTTTAGGTTGAAAACCCATGTTTAATGATAGTTACACGCATGCTTTACGTTATAAACACTGGGTATAATGTTATAATGATGATAGTAGGATTTTTGGGGCGATTAGAATGGAAACACATCGTTTTAGATGAAGAAGTTGGATGAAACCCGTAACTACATTCTGCAGAATTTTGCCTAGACCTGCTTGATCGATCGATCGAGCCTAGAGCTTCGATCGATCGAAGGTTCGATCGATCGAGCCCCAAGCTTCGATCGATCGACCCCTCCTGGCAGACTCCTAATTCCCTCTTTAAATGCGTAAAATTCAAATTGTCGTGATATAATTCTTGGGCACTCTTGATAAATTGATTTGGGAGACATTTAGGACCAGTAGGGGATATGAATAAATGTTGGAACCTTTAATCTTTAACGAAAATGGCATTTATGGGACATTTACTTTAGGGTTGGTGAAACTGAATTTCAGATTTGTGAGGATATAGCCCACGAGTGTTAGGTAATAAGTGAGAAAACCCTTCGAGTTAAGGTTAAAGATGAAACCTTATACGTAATTCTATAACTGTGAAATTAAGGATAAATGGTATAATTATGGGTGACGAGAAGAACCTATATTAATATGATAAAGTGGTATATTTATATGATTGTGTGTACATATATTATATACTTGTGAAAATCATGCCCACGCTACTTACTATCCCTGAGGTTGCCGCGCTGGGACGATCTTATCCTGTGTGCCTTATGGGGGATATTGACTCGTACCCTAGAAGATAGATATTCTTGGTACAGGCTAGTGATGTGATAGTTCAGACGGTCCTAAGAGACGCAGGCATGTGCCACCCTCTTAGAGACTTGGAATCTATGCTTCGCCTCATTTTGTTTGTGTATAGGTATCCTTGGTACAGGCTATCGCAGCGATAGTTCAGACGGTCCTAAGGGACTTGGAACCTATAGTTTGTGTATGTGTTAATACAATTCGAGAGTGATTCCGAATTTGTATTCCCCTTAATGTGAGTGATATGGGGTTTGGATAGTAGAGTATGCCCTCACTATAGTTTCATTTGGGGTGCTGTTATGGTTTATATATATTTTACGAGTGGTTAATATATATATATATGAAAGTCTGAAATCTGGAACTGTTTACTGTGATGTAATACGTAGGACGTGATTGAGAACTCAAATTATAAATACTTGTGTTGAGAAAATATAATATGACGCTGGAAAACTTTATTGATTTAAAAAGTTAACAATGAGAACTTTGGTTACTAATTGTAATAGTATCTTCACACAATGGAATCGTTAAATTTTGCATCTTTCGAAGTAATACAAGATAAGTTAACCTATTGGGAAAGGATAGCATGTTATATGATGAGATAGACCATTGGGAAGGTTAGTGCGATAGGTGTGCACATTAGAAGAGATGTGAGAATTTCTCAAGAGAGTGTCGCACTAATATGTTGTTTCATTGGCCTGTATCAATTTAAATACTTGCTAAACGTATTTTAAAATCAAACACACTTTCGGGCTCTGACCCGTTTCTTTCTCTCTCTCTCTCTCTCTCTCTCTCTTGTATATATATGTATGTATTACAGGTGCCCAGCCACAGGGACGTCTTGATTAGGATCTCTTAGAAGGAACGCGCTGCAGCTTAGGTGGGAGTTGCAGGTCTCTTGATTAGACGACTTCGTTCATTCGGATCCACTCTTTGTACTTTCATTTAGTTGGGCATGTGTAGCCCTTTCCATTATTTCAATTGCTATTGGGACATTTATATTTCAGTCATTACCAGTATTGTTCTTTGGGAATTATTCAGTATGGACTTGTGATTTTAGTTTTCATATGTTGGCATTCGATTGACGAATGTATTGTATTATTTAGTTTATCATGGTGTGATTCTTAATTGTAGAAATGTTGTTTTATATAAATAAATCTTTTTCTTTAATTAAAATTTGGAAGTTTGTATGAAAAATGTTTTTGACACTTAGCTTAATTATTTAGGGTGTTAAATTGGAAAATTTATTTTTATCGACAGTGATGCTGAGAATGAACCAACTGTTAACCTTGATTTAATTTAATAAAGGAGTGATCGCCCGGTATTTAATTAGGCGGGGTGTCACAGCTGGGTGGTGTGACTCTTAGTTGGAGATAGGAGTTCAGATCACCTTTTGTTGATAAGGGATAGGATTATCCCGGTTGCATGTCTGAAATAACGGAACTCCGTGACCGATGAAGTCAAGTGTTAATGTGTGGAGGGGTTCCTTGTTTGGATTTCGCTTTGGGAGACACTCCACACATTACTCTTAACGGCGTCAGGTGTGGAGAGCTGTTATAGGATGCAAGGATGTGGGTTAGTCCTATAGTGTGTATGAACCACTATAGACTATGAGCCCTGTGATGATGGTATGCTTATGGAAATATTATGCTATGGAAAAGCACTAAATTGGTCCTCTCACCACAAGTAGTTGGGTGGAGTAGGACTTAGAGAAATTAATTTGAGGATAATAGTCAGGCCTTAATGAAAAGGCAAACTTTGATGAATTATGATCTGGGTGTGATATTCGTAGTGCTTTACAGAAAGTTGGCACTTCGATTAGTTAGGTTTCCTTTCGTATGGGCGGAAGGATAGAATAATAGAAATGCGTTCGTAGGTTAGCGTAGGTAGGATTTAGGATATCCCGCTGGTGTGCCTTAGGTCGCTATATCTCGATGACCGGCGATGCGAGGGAGTAGTGTAACGGGAGGGTTCCTTGTTTTGATTTTGCCTTGGCGAGACATCCCACGCACGAAACCGAGCAAATGTCGAAAGTCGAGAGAGGCCTTGGACACTAGGGATATATTTAGGATACTCGTTTCGCTTAGTAGGGTAGCGCTTAGATCATAGCATTTGTAGGATGTAGGTTAGATATAGTTAGTGATGCCGAGGTTAGGAGAATGAAGTTCGTGGGTTGGAAGGACCCATAGGTGAGTATTACACCGAGGAAAGGAGACCCTTATTGGGAGAGAGTGTTACGTGTCAGACGTTAACTACTGATGTGCAGATGTGCACAGGTCAGAGAGGTGTATGGGCACCTTGGTGTGATAGCTTTATATACTGCCCGAAATAAGATGGGCATAGTATATAAGGTTGAAAATCATGCCGAGAGGCATCATAGAGGATGGGTATTAAGTGACGTATTAGAGTCACTTTACGATTGTGGTAGTCGTATAACATATGGTTCAGAATCATTGGGTTAGTATTTTTCCCTTGAGATTTTAGGATTTGTAGTGTTCCTAGTTAGATGGTGTAGGTTATATATGAATTTCGAGGACGAAATTTCGTTGTAAGGCGGGGAGTATGTAACAACCCGCCCTTTTGGAGATGACTAAATTTCATAATTAAGTATAAATTGGAAATTTGGAGAAATTCTCGAAATAAGTGATTTTTTGGATTTTCGAGGATTTAATGATTTTCGAAGGATGTTGTGATTATTTTTGGGACTATATAGGTCGAAGTAATTTAATTATATGTCGCCGTGGAGTATAGCGACGAAAGAGGTAAAATTTCAATGAGAAAACCCGCATTTACTTTTATGGGTTAGAATAGTGATTTGCGATCAAGTACCTCGGATGGGAATTTTGACTGCGCCATGAGTCTCGGAATGTCCGAGATAGTCGGAAAATAGTGTTCGATTGTCGAAATTGAGTTACGGGTAATTTTGGAGTTAAACGGGCTCGTAATTGAGTAAACGAGTCGTTTTTGGGTTTTTAAGGGGTTAAACGCTTTTCTCCTTATAAAAGGAGGGAGAGAGGAAGAAGAAGAGAAAGAAAGAAGAGAAAAGTGAGAGAAGAGAGAGAGGAGGAAGAAAAGAGGAGAAAGGGGGAGATTCCGTCCAGCCTCCGCGGGATTCGGCTCAAGGACGTCGGATTTTATCCACGAGGCAAGTGTTTACTTGCTTTATTTATTTTTAAGCATAAATATCTCATATCATTGTTGGTATAACAAACCCTAATGATTTTGGGTGGAGTTTTCGTGGATAAAACGGGTTTTCGGGAGATAAAACGAATAAACCCCTAAAATTTGATTATTGGAGAAAATTAGAAATTAATCCTAATTAATTGGTGGTTTAGGGTTCTAGGATGTTTAGAACCCATTATATATGTGTAGTTATAGTTGATTGAAGTTGTAGGTCGTTGGTTGAGGCGACAAAAGCTTGGGAGAAGCTTTAATGGCCGAAACAGCTTCTCGGAGAAGAAGCTGCCCGACATGATCGATCGATCGATCATGGGGGCTCGATCGATCGAGCCATCGATCGATCGACGGCCAAGGGTCGATCGATCGACCCCTGCTAAAAATAGGCAAATTTTCTTAGGGTGAATTGGATGGGGTGAATTCCAATTCAAATTGATTCGAGGTCATTTATGTGATGACATAAGGGGTCTTTTAGGATTAGATGGTCCACAAATTAAGAGAAATTAAGAAGGCGAAGTGGGGTTTTTAAAAATATAACCCTTAAATTATATTTTTGAGGAAAATCGATAAATAGAGGATTTAAAATGTTGGGGTTCCTAAGATAGGGTGGGGACCCCTAATTGATTAATTGGACTAGGTGTAGTCTTTGGGTTCATGGAAATGAAATCCCTATCCCACTGAATTTAAGGTTGTTCGGGTGAGATAAATCCCGAGGATATTTTTAGTAGGCATATAGGCCTATATAATTATGCGTATAGAAAGCATAATTATATCGACTACTGTTGAGTGTGCCCTAGGAGATAATGAGGATAAATTTGGGGGTGTAGATATATATATATATATATATATATATATATATATATATATATATATATTCACTTAGAGTGAATTGGTATAATTGGAGACATACGATAAAATCCTTAGTGATGATTAGGGTATTTATTAGTTATAAAAGTAAGAAATACTTTGGGTTTAGTATCATGCTTATATGAATGCATGATTATGATTCCTTGAGGGAATATTTGGGATTAATGGTCATCGCTAGATGCTATAGGCCATTATGGCCGTTTATATGTTCTAGGAGGAATATATGGTATAAGTATACATATATGATATGATGGAAATGATTTTGAAAATATAAGTATGAATATTTTCAAAATGGAATGATAAATGTTTTTCATAATTGATAAAATATGGATTACACACCTCCCTAAATCGCTATCATAAGGGAAGTTGCGCGCGTTGTGGTGAAGCCCCCTGGCTATTGAGCAGGGTGGATATAGTCCCTAGGCCATATGAGCGATTATATATTTGTTTCTGCGCTGGTTAGGGGAATATGGGTGTGGTCATGACTTTTCCGGAGGCATATGGACGCTTCCCGACGTTGGTAGGTTCCCAGGTTGTCTTATTTGATAGGCCCTGGAAGATGATAGCCATTTAGGGGCGCGTCCAGTGGGGAAACCCGGAGGGGCGATCTTAGATTTATTAAAGCAATTCATGATAATGGATTGGCTTTAATTACATTTCCTCTATATAGGAAAAGAAATGGGTTATATGTTTGGTTTCAGTAACACTCCCGGATGGAAGAAGGGATGTGGAAGCATATGGCATGATCAAAGCATTTTCATGATAATGAAAATGGCTTTGGGTACATTTCCTGAGTATAAAAAGGGAAATGGGATAATTTAAAAAGGAAAAGCATTTTTATGATAATACAATTGGCTTTTAAAAAGATATATGTTTTGGTAAAGCAATTCATGCTAATGAATTGGCTTTAAATATATTTCCTGGATACAATAAGGGAAATAGAAAGTTTTGATATGAGTATAGAATACACCTCAGTACGGGAGGTAGATCCGGATGTGTATTATAAAGATGAAATTAAAAAAATTGGTAAACCTCAGTCCGGGAGATATTATCCGTATGTATATGGTAAAACGTATATATAAAATGAATGTGACTTGTATATATATATATATATATATATATATATATATATATATATATATATATATATATATATATATATATATATATATATATATATATATATATATATTTATATATAAGTACATATTTATACTTTTGATGTGTGCTACGGGCCTAATGGATCTCTACCATTAACCCTGCCAAGTAGTAGTGTATTGGGGGGTTCCTTGTTTGGATTTCGCTTTGCGAGACACCCCACGCACAAACTTAGTGCAGTGTTGAGAATGGAGCGAAGTTTAGCCCTTAGCACTTGGACCATCTAGGATAGATAGTAGATGGGTAAATTAGACTAGTTAGGCAGGGATAGCTTGACTAGGGTATGTTGTTCGGATGCGTTAGGTGTGCACTACTAGAGGAGAGTTGAGGGGCATCTCATGGGAGTGCGATACCAATTTAAATATGAGATAAAACTATTTTTCTAAAAATAAAGCATTTATGCACTTGCAAAATATTTTCAAATTCGGGATCTGACCCGTTTATCAACGTTTCCTCTCTTGCTGTATATTATATATATGTATATGTATATAGGAGGTATTGTACAAACATTCGGGCCAATGGTCCAACTGATTTTATTTATTATTTGCACGTTATTCGATATGGTTGTATAATTTGAATCGAGTGTTCGGTTATATTATTTCATCTCATTTTTCCTTTCAGTTTCATTTACGCATTTAACTGTGTGCATGATTTATTTATAATTGTTTAAAAAGAGTAGTTAAGTAAAAGTTTTTAATGCTCGCCTAATAGGATATTAGTAATTAAATGGATTTTCGACAGTGATGCTAAGAATGATCCATATGTGACTCCTGTTTTAATTCGATATAGGCGATCCCATTAGGCGTGTTGTTACATTTTTTTAGGGATTTTTTACAATAATAATTATAATTCAAGGGTATTTTGTATTCAGAATAGTTACAAATTTTTTTTGCCAAAATTTCTTTTTTTTAAAAGTAAAAATGACATTTAGTGCTGTTAGTGTTATTTTACCAAAGATGGTGACTTCACTAAATTTTATATAAAAAAAGGACCGTTGACTATAATATAAAAAATGACTTTTTACTAAATTGGTTTTGCCTACTTCAATGGGTGAGTTATTTCATATGTCGATCACTCAGTGTGTGCACGCACATGCATATTACAAGTTCTCCTTGAAAGTGATTGTGACATGGCTTCAACACAATCACCACACGACTTAATATCAAAATAAGTGAAAAAAATTTGACACTTGGCTTTAATTTCATGTATCACTAGAGATATGCAAACATTTATGGTTTATAGTTTTATAGGCATATTAATAAATGTCAGATTATCTGCCGTTAAGTTTGTTTAAGTCTTTTAGTTAAATTGTATTGTTATTGAGGTTGAGACGATTGTCATTTTGTTTATACTAGGGGTGTTCGCGGTCCGGTCCGGTTCGGTTTTAAGGTTTTTTTCGGACCGGACCGACTTGGTCGGTCCTCTAAAAAAATGGACCCAGACCGGACCGATAATGTCGGTTAACCGACCCTAGTCGGTTCGGTTTTTTATAGGGTCGGTTCGGTCTAACCCGTCGGTCCTCACATTAATGAATTACATCATTTATAATAATAAAAATATACCCGAATCTATTTTTTCCAAACATTAAAAACTAAAAAATATCGAAATTTACAATTAAAACAAAACTAGTATTGGATTAAACTATAATTTAAACTAATCAAATATTAAAATAAATATTTTCACTACTTGTTTATCTTATATATGTACATATGTATCTAAAAATATATTATTTTATATATAGTCGGTTCGGGTCGGTCCTAGTAGGGTTTTTGAATCTGTAAACCGTGGACCGGACCGACTAGGTCGGTCCTCCAAAAAAATAAACCGAGGCCGGACCGATTAAGAAAAAAGACCGAAAAAAAGTAGTCGGTTCGGCTCGGCTCGGTTCGGTCCGTCGGTCCAGTCGGTTTTTTGAACACCCCTAGTTTATACCATGTTGCATTAGTTAAGTATCCTTTCTGAAATTTTGTTTTGCAGGCTATCTGGATGTCAAGACGATTGTCATTCGCTCTATACGTCAAACACACGCTTTGATGTTAGTCTATAATGAATTTGATTAAAGTTTGGAAATTTGTTTTATACTTGTGTTATAACTGTTAGCTTGGAAGGAATTTCATTGAAGTTTTTATTTTTATTTGCTAAGTTCTCTTTATCTTAATTAGCTTATTATATTTGTTGCTTTCGATGCTAAACTTTTATTTATTTCGTTGGTGATGATGTTGGGGAAATCACTCTAATGTGTCTCTTTATAGCCTCCTCTATCCCAGGTACTCAATCCGTGTCATAGTCGTGTTAGAGTCCCAGATATGTTTTTACTTTCAATTTTTTTATTTTTCATTTATGTTATCTTAATCTGGTCAATGATATTTTGTTATTACATTTGAACATGAGATGATATTTGCTCATTTTCTGTAGGAAAAAAATTATAGATAAATTTAGTTTAGTACAGACCTAAAAATAGTGAATGAATGTTCATTTAGTTTGATAATCTTAATTAGTTTTTCTTTATATAACTACATTTTCTCTTTTCATACGTAGGGGCTCAGTACTATAAAAAATGATCAAATTGACCCATGTTTAAGTATATTATGTACCATAAGAATTAAACCACCATCAGTGGTACATTTCATACTATTTATATTGTCGTTATAGACTATTACTATTGTTGTTGGATTTTTTTTTATCTTAAATAGGGTGGATAGTTCTATAAATTGAGGGAACTCTATCCAAATTTTCTAAACTATTTACACATTTGTATTTAAAAAAAAACTTTATGGCCGAAATTAGTATTTGATGCCTATAATATTGTTGGAGTATTTTTATTGTTGGAGTACTTTTTTTCTCAAATAGGGAAGATAGTCCTATAAACAAAGGAAACTATGCCCATATTTTCTGAATTGTTTACACTTATTTGTATTGTAAAAAAAACCTTTTGACTTAAATTATTCACGATTCAATACTTTAGAAAATTTTCTTCGTGTCTTCAGGAACATGCATTCCGCTAGTCTATATAATAAGAAGTATAAGTTTTTTTACTATTCCATAAGACCTTAAGACAATTAGAGGCTAGGATGCAATGGCTCTAAATTGGATCAAATGGTTGTTGTGTTTCCCCACTCTTTTTCCATTTTAAACTTTTATTTTAATTTAAATTTAGGGGTATTTTTATAAAAGAAAAACCGTCTCCAATCAGTCTTACTCATATCCACTCAATTAGCCTCACCCTCACCCTCACACTCGTAAGCTCTCACGCACATGATCTTCGCGATCTCTCTCTCTCTCTCTCGGCTACCTTTCTCCCTTCTTCTTCTTCTTCTTCTTCTTCTTCTTCTTCTTCTTCTTATTCTTATTATTATTATTATTATTATTATTATTATTATTATTATTATTATTATTATTATTATTATTATTATTATTATTATTATTATTATTATTATTATTATTATTATTATTATTATTATTATTATTATTATTATTATTATTCGTCTTCTTCAAGTGTGGTCTTCCTACTTATTCATATTATTTAAGGTGTGATTAAGGGCTTTTTGTTTTTCAAACTTTAGGGTTTTATATAATTTAGGGGGTTATGATTTTAGGGTTCAAAATTTTGATTTTGAGAATTTGTCATACTCATACCCACTTCATTTTTCATTGTCAATTGAAATTGGTGTCTTTGTTTGACTCACATGATATTTTAGACATAGTATATTTCATATCGAAGTTTGGTAGATAAACACTTGTTAAGTGTATTCACTTAATCAGAATGGAAGCAACCAATAAGACTGTACCTAGTATTGTTGTGTATATTATTGTCCCCAACAAAGAAGCAGGTTAGGGTTCCTTCCTCTTTATTCCATTTTCTACTTTACCTGAATTATTTTGATTTCTAAAATTGTGGGTGTTCATGATCATAATACATTTGTTCTTTCTTAAATTCTCGATACCTACTGTTTTGGTGAATTTTACCTGATTTCATTCTAGATCATATGGTTATAGATTTCCCCCACATAGATAAACAGTGGGTTATTGGAATTCAATTTTTTCCAAACGATGTGATGTTGTTCCAAAGGTATTATTTAATTTGGGCTATTATTTGTAATTTAATGGTAATGTTTATTATTTATATTCTTTGAACTTTAGCCTACTAACTGTGTTTGCGGTTAAATTTTGTCCTCAAATTTATGTTAGGAGTGGATATTTGGTGTTAAAAACATCTCAGTATTTTGTCAAGAAAAGACATCTCAGTTATTTAAATTTGGAAACAAAAACCATATTAACACTTTTATCGACTTTCGTTCGAAGTGAACTATCAAAGAACGTGATGGAGGAGGATAGCGCTAAGGCGGTCTCATTTTTTAAATCTGACGAACGGAATGATATTTCAATATATTTAATTTTGATGAACGCCCTAATTCGAAACTTCACACTTTTCGCTGCGTGCGAACCGAAGTGAAGGAGAGGTTAAATACTTTCCTCGCTAATAATTTATGTCATTTGGTTTTTTATATTTCAAGTGACCAATAAACTTCTTCCAATCTCACCGTCCGTTGTCCAAAAATAACCCAAGTGTTCAAAAAATGTGCAAGTGTGTAATCTAATTTTAGCAGGGTAAAGGCAGTTTGTATATAAGTACCATTGATATGCGTAATTAATGCTCACTTTTTTTAAAAATGGAGGACATTTATGGTATTGTTGATGACATTCTAATAGAAATGAGTATCGTCGGCATGGTTTTTGGTATATTTTTAATTAAAGTGCAATTCCTAAAGAATAGTGGGAACGCAAACATGCCTTGGTTATATTAGATTTGAATTGTTTTATTATTCAATTATAGTCGGACTAAGACAACTTGTACATAATTTTGGTATATGAACGTCACAGATACACCAATTTGTCCGACTATGATAGTCGAACTAAACCAATTTGTACAAAAATTTGGCCTTCCTATATTTTTTTTAGTGTGTCTTTAATGTTCTAATTGTCTTGGAATCTGAGATAAGCTAAAATCTTGAAAGTAAAGTACCATTGAGTTAATTATCAAATTTTTGGCATGGTTCTTGAAATAGGCACTGTAATGGCGGAACATATGAAATAGGCAGTGTAATGGCGTGAACGTATGAAATAAGCAATGTAATGGCTTGAAAGTAAAGATAGTTGGTTCTGTTTTTTTAATCTTTTTTTATATTTAAATTTTTTTTCCATGTCATTTTTTATATAGTGTTGTTTGCAATTAAGTATTACAAAGCTACTGAATTTTAAAAATTAGAAGTCGCTAATTATTATTCAAAATATGTTCAAGTTTTCCCGTAATGCTAACATGTCAATATATATATATATATATATATATATATATATATATATATACATACTAGTGGGCGTGCCCGTGCCGATGGCATGATGATACCCCCCATTTTAATAAAAAATAAAACCCTTTCTATTTAAAAAAAACAAAAAACCCTTTAAAAAAATACTTTTAGCATGATACTTTATGCATGCCCCATGCATGCATAAAATATCATGCATATAAAGTTAAAATGATATTTTATGCATGCCCCATGCATGCATAAAATATCATGCATATAAAGTTAAAATATCATGCATATATTTCACCATCCACATCACCTACTTTATTATATATATATATATATATATATATATATATATATTAGATTACCTCAAATCCGTACCGTAATACACTAACTACACCACAAGCCAAGAATGGTCACAGAACTTGGCCGTGACCAGGCCCTCGAATCACAGTTGAGATCCATGCTCATTTTCGTCGTGACCAAAAAATGTGGTCACGAACTTCATCTGTCACACAAAATGACAGTTACGGCGTCCTCCGTGGGACAATATATGGCTTTGTTGTCCATGACACCATTGTCACAGACCTAGGCCATGACCATGGGTAGACTGATGTTTAAAGTTAGTCAAGGACATGGGTTGTGACCATGTGTGGGACACTGTTGAAAATGGGTCACGACCCAAATCCGTGACCCCCAATTTAAAAAATATATATAAAAAAATGGTCACAGTCTAAGACCATGACCATGTTTTTATTTTTTTATTTTTTCAAATTGGAGGTCACAGATTTTGCCCATGATGGTATCCATTTAATAAAAAAATAAAATTTATTTTTAGGCAAACCTGAAGAAAAAACTTGTGTTCAACAACCAAATCATACTAAATATTCACAAATTTTAGTCATTCTCAAGTCGGGCATCCCATGACTACACGATCAGTTCCTACGAGTTACATTGGTCCCGTGCGAGGTGTTTGTGCCTCTTACGGGGCCGTTTGGGGATTTTCCCCTCTAGCGTCATATTTTTAATTCGAAGTCTACTTATTTTCAAATTTTAATCATATTCTCAAACCGAGCATCCCCTAACTACGCGGTTAGTTCCTAAGAGTAACATTGGTCTCGTACGAGGTATTCGTGCCCCTTACAGAACCGTTTAGGGGATATTTTGGGTTTTCCTCCTTTAGCGACATGTTTTTTAACCTAAGTCTAATTATTTGCAAGTTAGTCATATTTTGAACTGGGAATCCCGTGTCTACACAGTCAGTTTCTAAGAATTACATTAGTTCCGTGAGAGGTGTTAGTGCCCCTTATGAGGTTGTTTGGGGGTTGTTTTGGATTTTTTCCATCCATCGAAATGTTTTAAGCTTAAGTCTAGTTATTTAAAATTTTGTTCATATTCTCAGACCGGGCATCCCATGATTATGCGATCAGTTCATACGAGTCATATTGGTCCCGTGCGAGGTGTTTATGCCACTTATGGGGTCGTTAGGGGGCTATTTTTGGTATTCTTCCTCTAGAGTCATATTTTTAATCCTAAATCTAGATATTTCAAAATTTTAGTCATACTCTCAAACTGGGAGTCTCGTAACTACGCGATGAGTTCCTACGAATTACATTGATCCCGTGCGAGGGGTTTGTACCCCTAACAGGGCTGTTTGGGGATTGTTTTGGGTTTTTCCCCTCTAGCGGCATGTTTTTCAGCCGAACTCTAGTTATTTGCAAATTTTTATCATATTAGCATCTCGTGACTACGCAATCAGTTCCTAGGAGTTACATTGGTCCCATGCGAATTGTTCGTGCCCTTATGGGACCGTTTAGTGTAAGGACATATTTTTATAAATGTTCATTTAGAATTGAATTTAGGAAGTTTTTTGTGTGTCTTAGATCACAGATAATATGTCTGATACCGTCACATTCAGCACGTCAACACATTCATCCATGACAGTCTTGATCTGAATCCGAAGTTATCATGCTCCCATTATCTACATACGTGCGTAGTGCATTATCACAGAGCATCGTGCAACGTGCGTCTTCAACATACATCATTCCCACTACTCCACTCGCATTAATGGTAAAATAATTAATTTGGAGTTTTTAATGGTTACACAATTATTTGGTAATTTTTAGAAAAATATTTTCCAAGGATTCAAAATGGTTTCCTTCTCAAAAAGAATTTTTTCTAAGTGTAGAGGCGAGAAAATTTTGACGCTGATGTCGTTCGAGTGACAGCGCATCGTCATTCAAGCGACATGCAGCTGTCGTGCGAAGTCACTCTAGCGACTGTCCTTCTCGTTTGAGCGACAATCCTCTGTCGTTCGAGCGACGAGCCGCCTCTATTTTCGTATAAATAGCAATGTTATATATACATGTTTCTCAAGTCTTTGAACCTCCGTTTTTTGCAAAACTGCTTCATATTTTAGACTTCATTTTTTAAGGTTTTCAAAACTTTTTTATTCATAAATCCTTTCGAAATACATATGTAAATCTTTATACACCCTAGATTTATTGTACTACTCATCTGGAGTATTCTTATGGAGAAGAAGGTTGTTCTCCATTGCTGACTTGGAGCTCTTGTGGAATCTCTTGCTAACGACAATGAACTGACGTCTGCGGGTATTCGCGTGTTACTGTATTTCTCTGTAATTGTAAGTGTTATGAATTATAGTGAAATAAAAATGGTTTTGCCCATTTGGGAGATTTTTCCTCATATGTGTGATTGACTTGCATGCTTGAATTTATTTAATTCGTCTCTTGCATTTATTTGCTAGAGTTAGGATTTTGGGGATAAAAATTGGAACTTAATTAAGCAAGTTAGAACATTGATTGCTGGCGCACTCTCATTTAGGGGTTGTTTTTGGATTTTCTCTTTGAGTGACATGTTTTTGAGCCTACGTCCAGTAATTTGCAAATTTTAGTCATATTCTTAAACCAGGCACCCCGTGTCTGTACGGTCAATTTTTACGAGTTACATTGGTCTCGAGCGAGGTGTTAATGCCCCTTGAGGAATCGTTTCGGGGATGTTTGGGATTTTTCCCCTCCAGCGGTATGTTTTTAAGCCTAAGTCTAGTTATTTACTGTAATACTTCGCAGTTTCTGGGACTGAGAATTTAATTTATTTGGGAGAAATAAAATTTATTTAAATCAGAGAGTTTTAAAATTTGGCAATTGAGGTCAAATTTGAAGATGAGATAAAGTATTTCGGATGATGATTCGGAGTGCGTGATTGATTCCGGATGGGTCAGATAGTCAAAATGACTATCCTTGGGATTTATTTTGGTTCCGGAATATTTTAAGTTAGTTTGCCTCGAATTGGAGTAAACAAGTCTTTTAACGTGTGTATTATCATTTAAGATTGGGATTTAGGATTTAAAGGCTTAGGAGGATTATGAAATAAGCCAATCTCATTTATGAGAGAGAAAGAGAAAAGAAAAGAAGAAGGGAGAAGAGAGAGAGGAGAAAGCTTGGAGATTTTCGACCAATACGCGATCTCGTGGACGATTCGACCTCTATAACTTCGAGGAAAGTGTTTAATATTGCTTGATAATTCACATGTGTATTTGATTTCATGAATTGTGGATAAAAATATGGATTTTGGGTATAAATATCAAAACCTTAATTTTGTGGGTTAAATCTTGCATTTGATGTTTATAAATGGATTTGGGGTTGAAGATTGAGGGTTGGAAGAGTATGGATTTGATTTTTGGGAAATTTAGGTTTTGGAGAAAAATGCCCATTTCGTAGCTTGCTGAACAGGCCGAATCAAATCGGTCCCCTTCCCGAATCGATTTGGAATGTTGCAGATTTACAGGTCTGAGTGACCGAATTGATTCGGACCCAAAATCGAATAGATTTGGCCTAAGTCAGACTCCCAGTTCCTTTGGACCGAATCAATTCGCATTAGGGGCGAATCGATTCGCTGGGCCTAATCGATTCGAAAACATGACTGTTTTAAGATTTTTTTCCCTAAAATGAGTTTTACACCATTTCGATTGGGTTTCTCGATTTGGAACATCCTAATATGGTACGAGAAGTACATTTTGGAGATTTATTGGGGGTTTCTCACATGATATGATCGTGGGGACGTATCGAACTAGCTTAAGATCATACATACATATGTATTGGAGTTTGTCGCATCAACAGTGGGGAAATTTCATTAGTGATGGGAGTCATATTTAGACATTAGAGGTGAGTTAATCTATGATTTAAGGTTGAGGATCCTTTGAGGAAGTTGTGAAGGTACGACGTGAAATTTGTATGCCGACTTTTGTGTCGAATCCTTCTAGCGATAGGACTTTATCTAGATATGATTGGGGAAGACCAATGAGAGAGAGAGGTCGTACATCCTTAGTGACGATATCTTAGGAATTTATTTTGGAATGCGGTATCATTAAGGGTTCACATGAGTAACTGAACCGTAATTTAAATTGAGGATAATAGATCGCATTATCAATTAGAATAAGTTGTGTTCATACTTATAGACGTAATAACTACTGTACATCTATGGGTGATTAATGAGAAGTATTCCAATGTGTGACGGGATCATGAAATGAATTTAAGATTGAGCTTGAGGTTTACCGACTATTAGTTATGTGCATACCTATAGCCGGATTAATTATGGTATACCGGAGTGCATATGGATATAGATGGTGTGTGAATAAGGATTTAATTGAGAGACTATTCCTATAATAGGTAGTGGATGAGTAAGTTTCAATTGAGAGACCGCATTATTTAAAATGCATTAGAAAGGTACGCGTTATAACGACAGTTAGTATAAGGAGGGTTATATATATATGAAGCTGAATTCATTTCTCTTATATATGCGTATTGGAGATAGAGTGTATAGATATATATAGATATATATTTAAATGGGTGTATATACGGTGTGAATGCATAAACCTTATGTGATGGTTTGTACATATGATGTGGTTGCGTGTATATATATTTGTAGTGTGAATGATATA
This sequence comes from Sambucus nigra, assembly GCA_949130495.1. Taxonomy (NCBI): domain Eukaryota; kingdom Viridiplantae; phylum Streptophyta; class Magnoliopsida; order Dipsacales; family Adoxaceae; genus Sambucus; species Sambucus nigra. The sequence continues at coordinate 501,093,960 of OX422219.1, forward strand.
TATATATATATATATATATATATACTTATTGTGTGGGCATACCCAACACATGCTATCATGGGAGGTTGCGCGATGTGTGTGAAGCCCTGGCTTGAGGAGCAGGGTGCGTATAGTCCCCAAGTCATAGTCGTCGATTATTATTCGTGTGATTTTATTTGGGGGGGTGAGAAGTCTTGGGTATGATTCGTCTCACTTTTCGGTTTGGAACTATAATCGCTTCCCATACGTTGTGTTTTGTTTTATTACCATGGCTGTGTGATAATAATTCGATATATGCTAACTCGGGATAAAATGAGTTATTCCTGGAAGATGATAGCATGGTGTAGTATATTTGTATCCTATAACCGTATATGTTATGGGTATTGCAAAGTGCGCATTATGTGTGGTATGTATACATGGTTATAGGATTAAATGATTGTATTATATATCTAGAGTAATGATATATATCCTATAGGTGAATGTGATATCTTATTTGGTTAATTAGAGATAGCTATCCCGAATAGGTCATTGATGGTAAGTGGGTGGTGTACCAAGGGCATAATAGATCTCTATGATCAACATTATCAAGAAGTAGTGTATCGGGGGGGTTCCTTGTTTGCATTTTGCTTTGCGAGACGCCCCACGCACGAAACGTCGCGCAGTGTTGGGAGTGGGGGGGAGAAGTTTAGTTCTGGGTTCTAGGGTTATGCGTTACGGTGAGAACATTTCTTTACAGGTATATAAAGTTAATGTGTTAATGCTGATAACTTGCTAAAGTTAATAAGTAGAAATTGATGAATGCTAGTGAGACATAGGTATGTAGATATATACATATTGATGTAGAAGTTTGGGTGTAAATTTAGAGTTTGATAGAATGAGAGGATTTTGGTTTGTACTTGAAATGGAGGGTTACACGGATGTATACCATGCGAATATTAAGATGGAGATACCCCTAGAGGGTGGCGGGGAAATATATTTAGGTTCAAATGCATACGTTTAGCTGCGCGCTTTAGTTGAGGGGTGAGTTTGGGGGTTCCACGAGAGCACGACTCCACTTTATTTATGAAGTTGAGCATTTATTAATTATTATGCATTGTTATACACTTGCTATAAATGTTTTTCACACCTCGGGCTCTGACCCGTTTATCTTTCTCTCTTTCTATATATATATATATATTGTGTACTACAGGTGTCCCACCGCTAGGATAGCGGCGATGCTTTTCCCTCCATTGTCTTGGGAGCCGTAGCAGATGCGTACTGTTGCGAGATTTTGTTATAGTCACTTCCTGCCGTTTGTAAATCTAGATAGGATTAATTTTGGTTTATCGGGTTTCTACCCAAGAGTTACATTTAGCATTTTTGTATTTCTCTTCTCTGGTTTGTTGTATTATATGTTACCTGACAGCATATTCGGGTATACTTCTCTTATTGTACTTGTTACGTTTTATATTTAGTACATCCTTTTTATTGTGGTCCGTATATACATCTTACCTTATTCTATAGATACTATATTGTTGTTTTGATGATTCAATGTATGGTTTTAATTTTTGGCATCCGCTTATTGTAATAGTGGGCTGTTAGCTAGGTTTATTTTAGTATCGACAGTTGATGCTAAGAATGATCTATTTGAGATTACTGATTTAATTTAGTATTGGGCTGACCACCCTTTATTATTTTAAGCGGGTTATTACAGGTGGTATCAGAGCATCAGGTTTTAGTATCTTTAGGATTTGTGCGGGTTTTCTGCGCTCTTCCGTAAGCGTTCTTTATGTAAGGCTATTTGGGGGTTGTTTTGGATTTTCGCCTTCTAGCGGCATATTTTTAAGCGTAAGTGTTGTTCTTTGAAAATTTTATTTATATTCTCAAACCGAGCATCCCGTGACTATGCGGTCAGTTCCTACGAGTCACATTTGTCCTATGCGAGGTGTTCGTGCCCCTTATGAGGCCGTTTGGCGGTATTTTTAGGTTTTTCCCTCTAACAGCATGCTTTTAAGCCTAAGTCTTGTTATTAGAATTTTTTTGTCATATTCTCAAATCGGACATTCCGCGATTGCGTGGTTAGTTCCTACGATTTATATTGGTCCCGTGGGAGGTGCTCGTGCCTCTAATAGGACCGTTTGGTTATTGTTTTGGGTTTTCTCTCTCTAGCGGCTTGTTTTTAAGCCCAAGTAAACTTGTTAGCAAATTTTAGTCATATTCTCAAATCGGGAGTCCCATGACTATGCAGTCAGTTCCTACAAGTTACATTGGTCCCATACGAGGTGTTTGTGCTGCTGACGAGGCCGTTTGGGGGTTATTTTGAGTTTACACAGTCTAGCGGCATGTTTTTAAGCTTAAGTCTAGTTATTTGTAAATATTAATCATATTTTCAAACACGACATCCTATGATTATGCTATTAGTTCCTACGAGTTACATTGGTCCCGTGGGTTGTTTGGGGTTGTTCTGGGTTTTCCCCTCTAGCGGCTCGTTTTTAAGCCTAAGTTTAGCTATTTGAAAATTATAATCATATTCTTAAATTAGACGTTTCGTGACTACGCGGTTAGTTCCTCCGACTTACATTGGTTCCATACAAGGTGTTCGTGCCCCTTACGTGGTTGTTTGGGGTTGTCCCTATAATGACATGTTTTTAAGCTTTAGATTTTTAAATTTTTTAGTCATATACTCAAAACAGGAGTCCCGTGACTAGGCGGTTAGTACCTACAAGTTACATTGGTCCCGTACGAGGTGTTCGTGCCCCTTATGAGACCATTTTTTTGGTTTTTCCCTCCAACGTCATGTTTTTAAGCCTAAGTCTAGCTATTTGAAAATTATAATCATATTCTTAAATTTGACGTCTCATGATTATGCGATCAGTTCCTCCGAGTTACATTGGTTTCGTGTAAGGTGTTCGTGCCCTTTACAGGTCCGTTTAAGGGTTGTTTTGGGCTTTCCCCTTCTAGCGGTATGCTTTTAAGCCTAAGTTTAGTTATTTGCAAATTTTTGTCATATTCTCAAATTAGGAATTTTGTGACTACGTGGTCAGTTCCTACGAGTTATATTAGTCCTGTGCGAGGTGTTTGTGCCTCTTACGAGACAGTTTGGTTGTTGTTTTGGGTTTTTCTCTTTAACGGCTTGTTTTTAATCCTAAGTAAAATTGTTTTTAAATTTTAGTCATATTCTCAAATTAGGCATCCATGACTACACGGTCAGTTCCTATAAGTTACATTGGTCCCGTACGAGGTGTTTGTGCTGCTTACGGGGGGCATTTGGGGCTTTTTTTAGTTTACACCCTTTAATGACATGTTTTTAAGTCTAAGTCTAGTTGTTTGTAAATTTTAGTCATATTCTTAAATCGGGCATCTCGTTATTACGCGGTGAGTTCCTACGAGTTACATTGGTCCCGTGCGAGGTATATGTGCCCCTTACTTGGCCGTTTTGGGTTCCCCCCTAGCGGCATGTTTTTAAGCCTAAGTCTAGATATTTAAAAATTACAATCATATTCTTAAACCGGGAGTCTCGTGATTACGTGGTCAGTTCCTCCGAGTTACATTGGTTCCATGCAAGGTGTTCGTGTCCCCAACGGGGCCGTTTGGGACTGTTTTGGGTTTCCCCCTCCAACGACACGTTTTTAAGCATAAGTCTGGATATTTAAAAATTTAATAACATACTCAAATCGAGCATCCCATGACTATGCGGTCAGTACCTATGAGTCACATTGGTACCATGCAAGGTGTTCGTGCCCCTTACGAGACCGTTTGGGGGCTATTTTGAATTTTCCCCTATAACGGCATGATTTTAAGCCTAAGTATAGCTATTTGAAAATTATAATAAGATTCTTAAACCAAGCGTTTCATGACTACACGGTCAGTTCCTTCGAGTTACATTGTTCCGTGCAAGGTGTCCATGAAAAAGTACCACTAAAGCTGTTTAATTCAAGATTAAACAGTCTAAATGGCTCCGAATAATTTTTTTGAAGAAACTCTTTTCTTAAAACAAATAGGTAACACAAGATGTGTATAAAAAGAATTATGAACGAGATATTTCAGATAGTATGTACCCAAGTTTTGAAAACCAAAACTAAAACAGTTTTTAAATCAACACGCCAATAGAAGGGGATGAGAGGAAGATTAAGTACGCAAGTACAAAAGATTTTAACGTGGTAAAACCCCACCCAATTGAGGAAACATCCACGGAGGTCTCTACACCTCAAAATAAAAATCCGCTAAAATAGAGTAGCAGGTTACAAAGTATTTAACAATCTAAACACACAATCAGACCTAATCTAAGTTCAGAAATTATACCAGCTCCTCTGTGCTCCTCTGGATTATTCTGACTTCTCCCAAGGCTCTGATGTTGTTGATGTTCTCTCAGCTTTGTAACTCCACTCCTTTTAGCTTTATATCGACTCTTAAAGTCCAAAATCTCTCCACCAACACCGTTTAGTGTTATAGTGTGAAAGTGTTATGATGTGATGTGCCTAATACATGCGTGCAACTCACACACACTTATTATAGACATAATGATTATCAAATTACAAACAAAGTTCTAATATGCAAAAGAAATTTATGAACTCAGTTTGATCGAAACTCTCAGACTTTAGATCTCTAAGTTTATCCACAGATCAAGAGGGAATCTTGCTATATAAAAGTGCTAAGATCCTAGACACTTTCTATATTCGAAAATAAACAGTTATTTCACAAAATGTGAAATATATGAAAGTGTAAATCCCCAATCAAGTTCTTAATTAGATCTAAATCTGGATATTCTCAGAAACTGAAATAAAAAATGATTTTGTTGGTTTAGGTTTTGAAAGCAACATAAAGATTTAAAAAGCAACCAACAAAATAAAGATTTCTCGAAAGAAGAAATCAAAGTCAGTAATATATACGTGATATGTATCACAGAGTCTCAAATCTCAACTTTCTATGAAAGAAACTGAGATAAGGACTTCGTGACTTGTTTGGATAAGAGATTAAGAACTAGAGAGAATGGATCTTCTCAAAACTCAAACTAACTCAACTCACAAAAGGATTTTCAGGTGAGAATTTGGCCGGAGTTGGTTTAGGGTTTTCTTTTTCTCTCTCTTTTTCTTTCTCTCTCTATATTCTCTCTTTTTTCTCTCAGAGGTGAATTGATCCAAAGATTGTAAACGTCTCACGTATGGATCTTATTTATACTAGAGCATGGAAGGCTCTGTAAGGTTAGGGCAAATCAATGACCAAGATTGAAAATAAATGATCGATGTAAATCTAACGGCTGTCTATGCACCGATTTTAAAAACACCCTGATTGGTTCAAATAGTTAACACTTGGAGCGAGTTAGAAGACATTCAGACCATTGATAAGATTTATCCAACGGTTTAAATAAGGTCTCAGCTATGTGAGGAAGAGAAAACACAGATCCAACCGATATGAGACCAACACGTGTAAGGCTACGATGGACTAAAAAATGTGTGCTTTTTAAGTTTAAAAAATTTAATTTTCCTCCACAAAATTATCTAGCGATTATGGATTCTACCCAAGCAAAGTTTTAGGAGCTTGGGGAAATTATAAAACAACCCAAAACACTATCAAATCCAATTTTAAATTTCTAAAAATTATTTTAAAAATTTCTAAAAATTATTTAAAATATCCCCAAAATTGTAGAAAATAATTTTGATAGGATTTAACTCATACACACCCATATTATAAAGAATGCAACACATAAATTCAATCCTAGGTGAAGTGTTAGAGTTCTACCTTTAGGGGCTTTTAGAGGAATTCATATGTATAGTCTGTGGGATTTTTGGTAGACTAAGATATGATCCAATTTTGTCACTATTTCCAAACTAGATGAGCACCTATATAGTATAGACTTAAGTGAGTCAAAGATATAAGGTGCTTCAATCCCCCCTTTTGAAAATATGAGATAAAATCTCCTTTGAGTCATCGAGGACTTGTAGGGATAAAAAAAATAAGAAAATCCTATTCCCATACAAAAATTCTATCTACCCATACAAAAATTCTATCTACCCAATAACTCAACTAGTTATAGGCCAATACCCTATCAAAATTATGATATAAATGAAGGTACTAATTCCTGAAAATGAGATAACTAAGATCAAGCTTTTTAGTTGATAATACAACAAGAATGTCCAAGTAGACTCAAATTTCTCTCCCATTTTATCTCAAATGGATAAATGGCAAAGAAAATAAGTATGAATGTTATAAACAAGTCGATCAGTAAGAACATGTATAATGAACGGGTAATCACAAGAATCTCCTATATTAAACAGATATAAGAGGTGTTCTTTGTCATTTATATAACAAACATGCCTTATATCCTCAGAGATTCATAATAAGCAAGTGGATAACCTGAAGATATACATATGAAGCAATAAATCATTATTCTGCCAGAACCATACTAATAGATTTGCGTAAAGATTCAAATCGAAGATAATCCAATGGTTTAGTAAATAAGTCAGCTAATTGCAATTCAGTAGGCAGGTAATTAATTTCTAACTCCTTAGATTCAACTAACTCGCATATGAAATGATATTAGATTTTAATATGTTTGGTACGAGAGTGCTGAACTGGATTTTTAGAAATATTAATCACACTTTGATTGTCACAATAGAGATATAACTTATCTTCAGTTATATCGTAATCTTTTAACATTTGTTTTAGCCAAAGTAATTGAGCACAACAACTTCCTGTGGAAATATATTCTGATTCGACAGTAGATAAGGAGGTGCAGTTTTGTTTCTTACTATTCCATCCTACCAAATTGTTACTAATGTAGTAACATGCTCCTGAAGTACTCTTACTATCATCGGAACACCCAGCCCGATCAGCATCAATGTATCCTACTATAGTACTAGAAGTGTCATTAGTGTACCAAAGTCCTAAATTTAGAGTGCCTTTAATGTATTTGATAATTCTTTTAATGCATAATAAATGACTCTTTTTAGGATTGTTTTGATATCAGGACACACGTAAACAAAGTACATAATATCAAGACGTGAGGTAGTAAGGTAAAGTAAGTCTCCTATCATGCTACGGTATAAAGTAGAATCGATAGATTTACCATTTTCATCTTTTGAAAGTTTGACAGAAGTACTCATGGGAGTCCTAGCTTCTTTTGTTATTTCTAGGCCAAACTTCTTGAAAATCTCTAAAGCGTATTTAGATTGCGATACAGATAATCCATCTGAATTTTGCTTAACTTGGAGTCCTAAGAAGAATTGTAACTCCACCATAAGCGAAATATGGAATTCTTTATGCATAATGTCAGAAAAGGATTTGACATCTGTAGGGGAGGTAGATCCAAAAATGATATCGTCTATATATACTTAGGCTATGGTAATGTTTTTGTCAAAGTGTTTGATAGAAAGAGTTTGATCATTTCCTCCTCATTTAAAACTGTTGTTTAGAAGGAAGGTAAATAGACGTTGATACCAAGCTCTAGGAGCTTGGTTTAACCCATAAAGAGCTTTCTTAAGCTGGTAGACATGATTTGGATGATGAGGGTCACTGAACACTTTGGGTTGTTCTACGTAGGTCTCTTCAGTCAAGATGCATTAAGGAAAGAAGATTTAACATCCATTTGATAAAGTGTGAAATGCAAATAACAAGCTATTGTAAAAACTAAGCGAACAGACTCAAGGCGAGTGACGTGTGTAAAAGTTTCCTCAAAATCTATTCCTTCAATCTGAGAGTAACCCTGGGCAACTAATCAAGCTTTATTCCGAATAATCATCCCAGATTCATCTATTTATTTTTGAAAATCCAACATGTTCCGATAACCCTTTTATTTTCAGATCGGGGTACAAGATACCATACATCATGAACAATAACTTGATGAAGTTCCTCCTGTATATCACTTATCCACAATAGGTCATTCAGTGCTTCATTAACATTCTTTGGTTCTATAAGAGAAACAAAGCATACATAATGAATAAGAGTACGTAATTGGGATCTTGTACGAACTGACTCAATAGGATTACCAACTACAATATCTAAAGGATGATCTTTGGAAACCCAGTTAGGCACTTCAGGGGTCTATATTGGTAAGGACTCATCTATCTCTGGATAATCATAAGTTAAAATGTTTTCGAATTCATTCACTATATTTAGTCCATTGATCTTACTCTCTACATTAGTGTCACTTATAACCATATTAATGGATTCAATTAAGGCTTTGGTACGATGATTATAGGCACGGTAGGCTCTACTATTTAGAGAATATCCTAAGAAAATAGCTTTATCTCCTCTGATTTAGAATTTCGACAGATGTTCTCTATCCTTGCAGACATAACAAGTGCTACCAAAGGTTCTAAAGTATTTTATGTTAGGTTTCTTCCCATACCAAATTTCATAGGATGCTTGTTTGGTATTTTTCCTTAGGTAAACTTGATTGATTATGTGACAAGCTGTACGAATGGATTCTGCCCAGAATTATTTAGGTAGGTTCTTCGCATGAATCATCACACGGGCCATTTCTTGAAGAGTACGATTTTTACACTCGACAATTCCATTTTGTTGAGGTGTCTTAGGGGCATTAAATTCATGTTTATAACCATTATAGTCATAGTATTCGATGACACCTGAATCAATAAATTCACCTCCTCTATCACTACGAATTCTATCTACTTGGGAATCCTTTTTATTTTCTATACGAACTAACATTTTCAAAAACTTACGAAAAGTTTTTTATTTGTGTTTTAAAAAGGCAACTAAGGTAAAACGAGTGAAGTCATCAACCATAATTAAGATAGAACTGTTGCCACAAAGACTAACAATACGAGAAGGACCCATTAGGTCCATATGGATGAGTTTTAGATGTTTAGTGGATAAAGCTTCTTTAACTTTCTGGTGGGGAGCCTTAATAATTTTTCCTTCTTGACAGGGACTACATATGATGTTTGAAATTGGTTTGATCTTTGGAAGACCTCTAACTATCTCCTGGGAGCATAATTTACTAAGACTGTCATAATTAATGTGACCCAACCTATTATGTCATATCTCATTGTCATCCATTCTGGCAATATTTCAAACCTCTGTACTTAAATTGTCTGTATAACAGTTACGTAGAGTACGGAATCTTGTAATAATGCAATCACCTTTTTCATTTAAAATTTTACAATTATTCTTTGAAAAGGTGACAGTATGGTTAAAGTCACAAAATTGCGATATACTTAGTAAATTAGCTTTAAGACCTTTGACCAAAAGAATATCCTTAATAGTAGGTAATCCTTCTTCATGGAGTGTTCCTTTACCAATGATCTGGGCTGATTCACCATCTCCAAACAAAACTTTTCCTCCGGAGAAGTTAGTTTTGTTTGAAAGTTTGGTATCATCCCCGGTTATATTTTTGGAACATCCAGAGTCTAAATACCATACAGATGTTGTATGTTCAGCTTTAAAAGCATTGATCACAATGTTGCATTTCATCTGGGGTAATAGATCATCTTTTCTAACCCAAATTGCTCTAGTTTTTAATTTGTGCATATTATCTCGTATTTGATAAAAATTGCGAGCTTCTGCCTTTTATTTAAAATATTTTTATGCATGTTTATGAGGATTATAAACAGTTTGAGCATTTGATTTAAAAAATAATCTAGGATTCCTTCTTATTGATGGTTTATTAGTATTTGTTCTTCACTTTCTATTTCGATAGTTAGAATTCTTGTCTGGCTGTCTAGGTAGGACATAATTATTTCAGCTTCTCCTTGAATAGTTAAAGTTATTGTAAACAAGAGAGTTATAAACTGGATTGTATAGACGTTTGGAATAACAACCATCAAGGGAATGTCCATAGACATCACAATAGGAGCAGTAAAGATGGCTCGTAGAACTCTTAACCTTAGGAAAATTGTTAACCAAAGGCTTGTCTAAGTTTTGAGCTCTAGTCTTGTTCCTAGGCGGCACAGGATGAAATGATGAATCAGCTTGTGTAATAGGAGGGCAAACGTATTTAGACTTATGTTCAACATTATGCTTAGAGTTACTGGATTCACCAATGTCTAAATTTTGTTGTTTCGAATCAAAATTATTTTTCAAAATTTGAAAAACTGGACAAGTTTTAACAAGTCTTTTTCCACCAGACACAAACTTGATGGGTCCAAAAGTTTTTATTTGCTTGGAATTATTGGGGAAAAAGCCTATTCCAGTTCTGTCATCAGAATTGGTCTTACTTTCAGTAACACAGTCTTCAAAACATTTTGAGTTATTTTCAAATTTAACGAACTTTTTAAAGACTGTTGATGTCTTTTCTTTTGTTTGTTCCAATTCTAACAACGTCCCTTTGTATTTCTTTTCTAGAATTTCATTTGAGTCAGACAACTCTTTCAGTTTTTATTCAAAAGTTTTAGTTTCATTCTCATGAGTTAGAAATTGAGAAGTGTACTCTTCAATATTTTGTTTGATCATATAACTTAAGGTTTCTATTTTCTGTGTAAGATCTTTGACTATCTTTTCAAGCCTAGTGCTTTTCTTGAGAGTTTTTGTGTACTGTGTGTGAATATTAGGAGGGCCCTCATTATTGGAGTCACTAAGTGTGCAGTGTGTAGTGACCCCTAATGATTTAGTTTTAGGACTCATACACTCATTGGCATCAATAATAAATTGTTCCCTTTGACTCACACACACCGCGTTTGAAGCATTATCAACATTCTCAAGTAAAAAAGCAGACAAATCAATAGGGATAACATCATTCAACATAACATGATCAGATTCCTTATCATTAGTGTATATGAATTTAGCAAAGAAGGACATACAAGGGTCATAAGTGTTGATGTAAAAAATTAGATTGTGTCTAATTATTTAATCACAGATAAATTTAAATGAGACAAAGAAATTTTAAAGTGGTTCAGCCTTATAAGAATGGCCTACGTCCACTGTTTTTGTTATTGCTGACTTGTTTGGGAATTATCGATTACAGGTTTTGTCAAGAAATTCCGGTCCCTTCCAATGAGGATGATACAATGTATTTATAGCCCTTAGGCTGTACATGTGAAAGGGTAATACATAGCTATCCCTTAGGCGTGTACATCTGTATGTATTTAATGTGCAGTCTATCTATTGGTTTTCCCGCTATTAGTGCTTTGTACGAGGTGCAGCTCGGACGGCCTGAGTATCTCGGTGCAGTGGAGTTCCTCGGAGTACACCTGTTGCTCGGAGCGTCTGAGTTAATCGGGGAAGCAGAGTTCCTCGTCGCTAAAGTGATTGTAGAAATATCTGTAGGTGCCGCATAAACTGACACGTGCCTTCTTGTGATTAATCCACGTCAGTAGGTTAAATTTGGTATCAACAGAAGCCCCCAATGTTTCATAGTTCGAAATTTGAGGAGTGTGGAACATTCTTTCTCAGAATATGGCAGTTTTAAATGATCTTCCTGATTTTTAGGAGTGCTTCCTTTGTATTTATTTTTCCTTCCAAATTCGTAGAATCAGACTTTTTGAATTTTTATAATCGCCTCGATCTCCGCGCACTTTTTATCCCTTTAGCCGCCGGTAGCGTAATCGTTTCTTTTTGTAATCATTACATTTACCCTTTACCAAGGCAAAGTATTTAAGCGTCGCAGACAATCCCATCGTCTTCTACTTTTTCAAATTCGTATCTTTGAGTTTTCCATTGTTTTTCTCTCTTGTGCGTTCATCCTTTTCAACGTTCGTTGTCAACAGATCCACTCTTTTCCTGTAAGATCTTCTTCCTTCTTCTTCATTTCCTTTATTCATCATGGTTTACCTTGTTGAATCTCTTGATAAATTTCGTTCTGATTTTTCTATCCCTTCATGGGTTGTTCTGGAGGAACTTTCTGAACCTTCAGATTATTTCCGTTTGGCTGAGGGACATTGGTTCCCCAGCCTCTTTATTGCTGAATGTGGCTTTTCCTTTTCGCTAAATACTTTATGTCTGGAATTCTGTCAGTATTTTGACGTTGTTCCTGCAAGAATAGCCCCCAATACATGGAGAATAGTTAATAGGGTTCATAGACTAAATCAAATTCATGGAACTCGCATAGGAATTCCAGAAATCATATTTTGTTATAGATGGGCAGTTGGTGATAATACGTTTTATTTAAAAACCAGATTTTTAAATAGGGCTTTAGTGGTCAATCTCCCAGATGCCAATAGGGCCTATTTCGAGCACGGGGTTGTTATAAAAAATTGGCAACATGCTCCTTTACCTAGAGATGAAGTATATCAGGGTCCCAAATGCCCTCCCTATGGCAATGGGATAGGTTATTTTGATTTTATTTTATTTTTGAAATTATGCTTTCATTGTGTTTGATAAAATGCGTGACTGATATTTTAATGTTTATTTGTTTGCAGTTGACAGTAAGAGAAAGTCTCTAAAAGAGATAAAAGTTAACATAAGGCATCTAAAACTTATCTGGAGTTTGCATCAGACTATTGCCGACGAGCATATAAGATCAGCTTCGTATCTGCTGCAGTATAAGAGTTACACTACATCTTTTATTGCTCGTCCGGTGATAAGTGAAGCAGAACCAATACCAGCTTCTACAAGTTCTTCGCCTGAGTCACACATCCCTTTAAGAGAAAGGATGAAGAAAAGAAGACCTCCTACTCTCTTCGAGAAACCTGCCTCTGTTGCTGGAGAGGCAAAGAGAAGTAAACGTGATGTCCTAGAAGAAGGGACAAAGAAAATTGATGCACCCCCTCCGGCTGCTCCAATGAAGATTGCCAATAAGCCCCCAGTGGCCCCGAGCAAGACTGATGCTCCAAGAGAGGTGATTGTCATATCACCGACCAAGAGTTCCTCCTTGGTCGAAACTATTCCTGTTCCCCCTAGGAAGCTGAAGAACAGCTCCTCGGTCAATTTGGCTGAAACCATCTCTCAGCCCCCAACTACTGGAACTGGTGTTCCTACTTTTGTTCCTCCGAGCTCTGCCATGAGCTCGGTGAAGACTTGGATCATTCTCGAGTTCCAAGGAATTGAAGAAAACCTTTATCGGGACATGGTCACCTCATTGGCTGCTCGCTATATTGCTTCTGTAAGTTTTATTGTTTTGAACTTCTCATTTTCCCCTTGTTATATCTGTCTCTGTACTGACTTATCATTATCTTCTTTTTCCAGTTGGTGACTTGTTTTAATACCATTTTGAATAAAGACGAAGCTAACAAAGCTTCAAGCTCCTCGTCTGGTTTAGAGGAAGCATTAGTGGGCCTGACCCAGTCTCTGAAGGACTCTCGTCAGAAATATGACGCTGATAAGACTGCCTGGGAGAAGAAACTTGATTCAATAGAGCAAGAGAGGAATCAAGCTGTTGAAGCCTCCAAAGGATTGGAGAAGAAAATAAAGGACTTGGAAGAGAAAAATAAAGAGCTCGACGAGAAGCTAAAAAATGCTGGAGAGCTTGAGAATAAGCTCAAGGTTGCTGAGGAAGAATTAATCCAACTTCGCGAAGTAAGTCGCCAGAAGGAGGAGACTGAGAATAAGTTGAAGGCTACCGAGGATCTTCTATCCGAGAAGCTCTCCTCGGAGAAAGCGAAAAGAAAGCTGGCTGTGAAGAAATCTTTCAGCGCTGGCTGGGATAAGGGATGGAACAAAGGCTTGACTGCCATGATGTCGCAAGTGGAGTACGGTAGTCATAAATATTTTAGGGATGGCTGGGTCGCTGCGCTGCAGGAAATGAAAGTCGATGAAAGTTTCGACTTATTTCAGCGACACATCTCATACCCCCCTCCAACTCCTGAAGAAGAAGAAGAGGACGAAGCTGCCTCTGAGGAATCTTCAATGGTGGTGGGGGATCAAGCTCCTACTCCCCCAGTAATCCAGTCTACCAGCGAGCCACTTCAACTTCTCCCTACCTCATCCGAGTAACTTTTTGCACTCTCTGAGCAACCATCTATTCCCCCCGAGCAACCTACCTCCTCGTCCCAGGCTCCCGAGAAAATTTTGGGAGACAAGGAAAAGGTGTAGAGTTGTTCGGATCTTTCTCTGTGTTTACATTTCTTTATCAAATGTAACTCTGACTTTGTACTTCTTCATTATGATGTAATAAAACTTGAACTTTTGACTCTCTCCTTCATACTCTGTTTGCATTCTTATTGATCCTTGCTTTCTTTTCCTTTATTAGTTTATGGCCAGAATGGAGTTATTGTCTGCTCATGATACAAAGCTGTTGAGGCAATGTAATGAGTACTTTAAGGCTGGTCTCACAGATCTGAGTGCAGCAGAAATCATCGACATCCTCGGCTAAGATGCTTCAGAGCAAGCGATTGAAGCATACCAGTACTTGAAGTGCCTGCTCGATCGTGCCGTGGCTAATAATGTAGCTTATTATGAAAGGATTGAAGATCTACAAGGCACTCTCGATGAGCTTCAACAACAATACAAGGAGTCTTCAGCTCTTTTGCATGAAGGATACGAGAAGAAGTATCAACAACTTAATGCTGATAAGGGTTATGGCAAAAGGTTCGCTGCTTATGAAGTGAAGGAGAGAACTTTGAAAATTGAGGTCGAGGAGCACAGGCAAATAGCTAAGCTGTTGGAGCAAGAAAATAATAACCTACAAAGGGAAATAGCTCAATTGAAGTCTGTTGCCTCTTCATCAAATGCTTTGGTCCCTGTGAACGATGAGGGATTCTCCTTCCTGGAAGTCGAAAACGCCAAACTGCGAGATGAGCTGGAGACTTTGAGGAGAGCTGGTCCTTCTACTCCTGCTCGGGGACGAGCAAGAGCTTCTCGGGGAGGACCAAGAGTTCTTCGGCCTACTATTAAAGAAGCTAGAACTCAGTCAGCATTGGAGAACCAAGCGTTCCAATTAGTGGCAAAAAAATCAAGCATTAGCCGAAATATCTAAGAAGATCCAAAATTTGGACGAGCAACTCGCTGCGCAGAAATCTGCTTAGGAGAATAAGGAAATTTTTACAAAAAGTCTTCACGAGCAGTTGGAAAGATTAACCTATCAATTCCACAAGCAGCCACGGGAATTCTGAATGGAAGGCTATAATGAAGCTCTTTACCATTTGGATGATCGAATCCAAAATGCCAATAATGGAGGTTATAAACAAGGCTAGTTGAATGCTTTGGGCGTACTGCAACTGGTACAGGGTCACTACGTGTGGGATTACCATAATCCTGGCTGCTCGACCTACCAGTGCCACCATTCAAGCTTGATATGAGCTGGATCCCTGCTCGGGCAATTCCTCGGTGTTTGATTTCCAAATACCTTGGTGATTACAATTTGCATTCCAATGTCGAGATATCTCATCCCGAGCATCTACTCGATCTCCCTTCTGTCATGAACATTAGAATGCTCAAAGACCTTAACTTCATAAACTCCCCTTATGCTTTAGATGATCCTCCAGCTGGTGAGGAACCTGTTTCAAAAGCAGAGGGGAAGAAACCAATAGAGTAGGAATTTTGATGTAATAGTTAGTATACATTTCATCCTCAATGTATTTTGTTTTTTGGATTTAATGAAAGACTTTCATTTTTGTTCGCAATCTTATGGTTATAAAATTCTTTATATATGTATACGCATATCTGTTAAAAAGATAACAACATTATGTATCTTGTCGACCAACTGTAGTTGATTAAAACTTATTGTCGACTAACTTGAAATTGTTGTAATCATTTGACTGACCAAATTTAATGATGTTCTGCTTCTCGACCAATTTGGAAGGAATTTAAAAAATCACAAGTATAAAAAAGTTTTACTTGATCTCTTTCACATATTCATGCTTTGTCTAAATAAAATGTTTCCGACCAATAGTAATCAACATCTTCTTACTCTCGACCAACTTAAATTGGTGAATTTTTTCTTCCCGACCAACTTTGGTACTTTTGGAAAATATTTTTTCTTCCTAACCAACCGAAGTTGGCATTTTTAGGAGTATTTTGTTTCCTAACCAACCTAAGTTGGCATTTTTAGGAATATTTTTGCTTCCTAGCCAAACCGAGTTGGCATTTTTAGGAATATTTTTGCTTCCTAACCAAACCGAGTTGGCATTTTTAGAAATATTTTTGCTTCCTAACCAAACCGAGTTGGCATTTTTAGGAATATTTTTGCTTCCTAACCAAACCGAGTTGGCATTTTTAGGAATATTTTGTTTCCTAACCAACCAAAGTTGGCATTTTTAGGAATATTTTTCTTCCTAACCAACCTAAGTTGGCATTTTTAGGAATATTTTGCTGAGTAGTCTGAGTTTTTCCGAGTAGTGTGTAGCACTAGTATTCCCCAAAAAAATTTCAATAAAAGGAGAGAATCTGGCAGAATATCTTCATTTTATTCATACTGATGGAACTGCGTTACATGAGAGTTTTCATCACTGATAATACTTGCGCAGGTGTTCTCCATTCCATGCATTCTTAAACCCCTCCCCCTCTAAAGTTGCTATTCAGTAAGTTCCTGGTCGAACAACTTCTGTAACTCGGTATGGTCCATGCCAGTTTGCCTCCAGTTTGTTTTTCTTTTGAATCACTTTCTTTAGCACATAGTCTTCTTCCTTCAGGTCACACTTCTTCACCCTCTTATTGTAGAATAAAGCTGTTCGTTGTTGGTAAACAGCACTCTGATGGCTGCTTCTTCTCTAACTTCCTCGAGCATGTCCAAATCTAATCTTCTCATTAAGTCGCTGACAGGGGAATTGAAATTTAGTACCCTGTGTGTTGGGAGACCCAACTCGGCAGGTATAACAACTTCACTTCCAAACGCCAGCATATATGGGGATTCTCCAGTTGTTGCTCGGGGAGTAGTACGATAAGCCCACAGTACTGATTGTAACTCGTTGATCCAGTTTGCTTTTGCGTCACTTAGTCTTTTTTTCAAGCCATTAAGCAATGTTCTGTTCGTCACTTCAGTCTATCCGTTGCTTTGGGGATGTCCTGGTGCCAATGGATCTTCAAAATATTGGACTGATGGCAATAGGCAGCGAACTCCTCATTATCAAATTGTGTTCCATGGTCGGTAATGAATGCATGGGGAAGACCATATCTACAGATGATATTTTTCCAAATAAATTGATATACCTTCTCGTATGTCATGTCGATAAGAGGCTTGGCTTCTACCCACTTAGTAAAATAATCCACTGCGACGACGAGATATTTGAACCTTCCTTTGGTCGTTGGCAATGGCCCGACCAAATCTATTCCCCACATGGAAAATGGCCAAGGGGAAGTGATGGGTGTAGACAATGCTTGTGGAGTTCTTCGGATGGAGGAAAAGCATTGGCACTTGTCACATTTCTTGGCATAGGCTATACAATCGGCCCTCATCGTTGGCCAGTAGTATCCTTGTGTCATCACCCTTTGCAAAAGCGTTCGACCTGCTACATGGGTTCCACATGACCCTTCATGGATCTCTTCAATCAATTCTTTCACCTCGGAGGGATGTACACATCTTTGCAAACCTGCCATAATTCCTCGTATATATAGAATACCGTTAGTTAATACGTACCGAGCAGCTTTAAACTTTAATTTCTTGGCTGCGAGCTTGTCAATTGGTAATTCTCCCTCTTCAATATATGCCCTGATGGGATCCATCCAAGATGGTCCTAAATCAAGGGTAATAAAATTCATCATCAGATCTTTATCTATGCTTCGACTAGCCAACACTTCAATTGGGATTGTTCTTCGTAGCTCGGTACGAGTAACTGATGCTAATCGGGCTAGTGCGTCTGGTCTCGCATTCTCCATTCTTGGTATTCTGACCAACTGAACAACAAAAAATTCTGATACCAACTCCATCACCTTTGCGTGATACTTAATCATTAATTCTCCTTTGGCTGCATATATTCCCAACATTTGGTTTACTATCAATTGAGAATCTCTTAATACAATAACCTGCTGCGCCTCCATAGTTTTTGCCAAATTAAGACCTGCAATCATGGCCTCATACTCAGCCTCATTATTGGAAGCTTTGAATTTTAATCGTAGGGCGTATTCCATGCCGACCTCGTCCGGGCTATTCAAAATGATCCCTGTCCCACAGCGTGTTGTGTAGGATGAGCCATCTACATATAGCCTCCATATAGGCAACTCGTCTTCTAATTTCTGATCTGACAGAGTTCTTCGATGAAATATCTGCTGCTTCTTTTCACCCTCCTCTGATATTTCTTGCTCTTCATCGATCATCTTTTCTTGCCCTTTTACCAACCTAAGTTGGTCTGGGCTCGAATTTGATGATCCTGTAACATCCACTTGCCCTTTTACCAACCTAAGTTGGTCTGGGCCAGTGTTTGTTGATCCTGTAACATCCATAGGTTGATCGGTGAGCAGCTTTCGCTCCTCGGGGGTATCAGGATAAGTGAACTCTGCTATAAAATCTGTTACTGCTTGCCCTTTAAGCAATGATCTGGGTTCGTAAATTATATCATATTCGCCAAGCTCTATTGCCCAGTACATCAATCTCCCTGATTTTTCTGGTTTATGAAGGGCTTGTCTCAATGGCATGTCAGTATATACCACTATAGTATGGGCCTGGAAGTATGGCCTCATTCTCCTACTCGCCTCAATCAGCGCCAGTGCCAATTTTTCCAGTTTTGGATATCTGATCTATGCTCCTCGGAAGGCCTTACTCGTATAATAAATTGGTTTTTAAACTCCATTCTCCACTCTGATCAACGCTGAGCTAACTGCATTCTCCGATACTGCCAGATACAAGTACAATTTCTCTCTGATCACCGGCCTCGATAATAATGGAGGTGCTCCCAGATACTTCTTCAAGTCTTGAAAAGCCTTCTCGCATTCATCATTCCACTCAAAAGTCTTTCGGAGCGTTTTGAAGAATGGGAGACATCTATCAGTTGCTCGCGATACAAATCTGTTGAGTGCTGCTACTCGTCCTGTAAGACTCTGAACTTCTTTCTTCGTCGTTGGAGATCGCAGCCCTAATAGAGCTTTAATCTTTTCAGGATTTGCTTCAATGCCTCGTTGATTGACGATGTACCCGAGGAACATTCCTTCTCGTACTCCAAATACGCACTTCGTCGAGTTCAACTTCATCTGATATTTATCTAGTTGATCAAAGGTCTGACCTAAGTCAACTAGATGATCGACAGCTTTCTTTCTCTTTGTCAACATATCGTCAATATAGACTTCCATATTGCAACTGATTTGTTCAGCAAACACCTTGTTCATCAGCCGCTGATAGGTTGCACCTGCATTTTTCAAACCAAAAGGCATAACATTATAACAATAAGTTCCCCTAGGGGTAATGAAAGAAGTACTCTCCCTGTCTTCAGGTTTCATTTTAATCTGATTGTAACCACAATAAGCATCCATGAAGCTCAGCAGCTCGTGTCCCGAGGTAGCATCCACCAGTTGATCAATTCGGGGTAATGGAAAGTGATCCTTTGGACATGCTTTGTTGAGGTCGGTAAAGTCTACACACACCCTCCATTTGTTATTTTTCTTTTTTACCATCACCACATTGGCTAACCAGTCTGGATATTTAACATCTTCGATAAAGTAAGCTTTCTGGAGCTTCTCGACCTCCTCTTGTATAGCTTGATTCTTCTCAGGACTGAATACTCTTCTTCTCTGCTTCACTGGTTTAATCTCCTTATTCACGTTGAGCTCGTGACATAAGAAATTTGGGTCTATTCCGGGCATATCCTCATGACTCCACGTAAAAGTTTTCTTTCTGCTTCTTAGGAAAGTTATCAGTTCCTGTTTTAGTGAGGCATCCAACGACGAACCTATTTAAGTTATTCGTTCAGGGTGCTCGTCATCCAGAATGATGTTTTCTATAGCTTCCACCACCTGACCCTTCACGAGTTGCGATTCATCTCTAGGATCCAGTGTTTCAATTTCTATACCTTCATCCACTTGATAGGTAGTAGTTTTTTTCCTTGATTCCTCCAGCTCCTCTTGCTCAGCAGATAAATATTAGCATTCTCGAGCTACCTTTTGATCACCCTTCACAACTCCTACTCCAAAATTTATTGGGAACTTTAGGCATTAATGTACCGTAGATGGTACTGCTTCGAACTTCTTCAATCCGACCCTTCCCATAATGATGTTGTAGGCTGACTAAACATTCTTATCCATCACAAATAAACGTATTCTTTCTGTTCGGCAATCAGGCCATGTACCAATGAATATATCCAACTTGATCGTCCCAAGTGGAAAAACTTTCTCGCCAGCAAAATCGAGGAGGGGTCTATGATAAGGCTCCAGTTGAGATAACTTTAGGTTTAAACTGTCGAAGCACGAGTAGAACATAATATCTGCCGAGCTGCCATTATCTACCAGAACTCTTGAAATCATCACTTCTTTCTTTCTCATTTTGATCACCAATGGGTCATCGTGAGGATATAGGACACCTGCGAGGTCATTCTTTGAAAAACCAATGACCAATTTCTCTTTGTTTACCTTTATCAGACGATCCTCCTCGACCAGATTTATCCGTTGAATGTATGAGCAAGCTTGAGCCTCACATAGGTAAGCTTTTATCTCTGCAGTAAGGTCTCCTCCTCCTGCATCTCCACCTGTAATAACATTACAATCAAATGACCCAAAACGTATTGAAAATACCTCACGTTCTGGCTGTCTTGGCCTTTTGGGAAGGTCGGGGTCATCTTCTGGATCATCTTCATGGTCTCTTTTCTTGTTCTCCTCTGCTCGACGAGGAGATCTAGACCTCTCTCTTGTTCGGTCGTTGTTTCTTCTTTCATTTCTACGATCAACATACTTTGTCAGTTTTCCTCATCTAATGAGTGTTTCGATCTCATTCTGAAGAGCTATGCAATTTTTAGTCATATGGCCATGATCTTTGTGAAACTCGTAATATTTTTCCTTATTTCTCCTGTCAGGGTCTGCCTTCATTTTCTTTGGCCATTTTAACTCCTCGCTGTTCTTGATTTCTTCCAGTACGTGGTTGATGTCTACCTCCAAAGGAGTATAATGATCAAATTTCCTCAATACCTCCCACGATGACCTATTTTTGGATTGTTTGTCACCACCATTATTCCTATGCTCTTTCTTCTTGGCTTTATCTACCTCCACCTTGGTCTCTTTATCCATACTCTTCTTCGCAGCCATAGCCTCCTCGACATTCATGATTTTAGCCGCTTTTGCCATAAGTTCTGACATGGTTGTGGGTGGATTTGTGGCCAAAGTGTAATACAACTTGTTGGGCAACAACCCACTCATCAAGGTGGTAATCGCTGTCTTTTCCTCATAATCTATGACTTCGAGTTTCTCGTTATTAAAATGAGTTATATAATCTCTAGTACTTTCACCAGTTTTTTGCCTAACACTTAACAAATGTGCTACTCGTTTGACTGGCTTTGCCCCAAAACAGAAATTTCCAATGAATAACTCGGCCAGTTGAAAGAAAGTTGAGATCTTACCCCGAGGAAGATTATTGTACCATATTTGAGCAGATTCGGTAAGAGTTCCCGAGAATGCTCTGCATCTCATCTCATCTGGAACAGCATAGATGTCGGCTGCGGCTTGGTATTGTTCTATATGAAGGACAGGGTCAGTCTTTCCATCATATTTGGGAGTCACAACAGGTGCTTTAAACTTCGACGGTGTGAGAAAATCCACAATGGCCTGAACAAAGGGTGTTCCTAGAACAAAAGTTCACTGTAAAGGGTTCTTGGCCTTAGCCATTTCCCCTAATCTATCCTCCAGTCTCTGAATAGAGCCTTTCCACGCATCGTTTCATTCCTCGGGCCTGTTGGTTCGAGCAACTGATCGTGTTGATGTGGCTTCCTGAGATCTATCTTGATGAGCAGCTGGTCGCGACTGGGCAGATCCTTCCCTTAAATCTGTTGGTCGTCTAAAACTTTTCGATGCAGCCTTAGGAGGGCTTTTGTTCCTCCTAGGACCCAGTTGATCAAAAGGAGACACCCTGCTTAATCTTTCCAGCGCACTGGTCCTTTCTGGAGAGAAAGTGACTTTTTGTTCAGTGTCTGTGGCTTGTACCGACGAAGTTCTTCCTGGTTGGTATGAAAAATCATCAGATTCACCAGCACGATATGAATTAGTACGCCTAGTACGTGAAGAGAGTAAATGGGTATTTCTTTGAACACTTCGTTGTCCTGAATGGGCTGGCGCACCTCCATGAAGGGTTTGTATGAGTTGTCGCATAGTTTCTTGCATGGCTGTTTGGCCTTGGGCCAGATTTGTCATTATTCCAGTCAGATCTAGAACGTTTGGCGGAGCAGATGGATTTAGAGGGTTTCCAGTGTTTCGATTGCTGGGTTCTGGATTATCAGCCATTCATAATGAATAGTTTTTGGTGAAAAACGATACTAACAGTCGTTTCCCACAGACGGCGCCAATCTGTTGATGTAAAAAATTCGATTGTGTCTAATTATTTAATCACAGATAAATTTAAATGAGACAAAGAAATTTTAAAGTGGTTCAGCCTTATAAGAATGGCCTACGTCCACTGTTTTTGTTATTGCTGACTTGTTTGGGAATTCTCGATTACAGGTTTTGTCAAGAAATTCCGATCCCTTCCAATGAGGATGATACAATGTATTTATAGCCCTTAGGCTGTACATGTGAAAGGGTAATACACAGCTGTCCCTTAGGCGTGTACATCTGTATGTATTTAATGCGCAGTCTATCTGTTGGTTTTCCCGCTATTAATGCTTTGTACGAGGTGCAGCTCGGACCGCCTGAGTATTTCGGTGCAGTGGAGTTCCTCAGAGTACACCTGTTGCTCAGAGCGTCTGAGTTAATCGGGGAAGCAGAGTTCCTCGTCGCTAAAGTGATTGCAGAAATGTCTGTAGGTGCCACATAAACTGACACGTGCCTTCTTGTGATTAATCCACGTCAGCAGGTTAAATTTGGTATCAACAATAAGTAATAGACGACTCAGGTTCATCAGTTTCTGATTCACTTGAGTCATCTAAAGTCTTGCACAAGTCAGCCCTAGTATTCTTGTTCTTATTCAAATTAACTTTACAGTCATTGGCTAAGTGTCCTAACTTATCACATCTGTAGCATTCAGTGTTCTTAAGCTCTGTACTGGGTTTATTATCAGGTCTTTTCTCATGAGGCATATTATTAGAATTGTTTGAATAGGTTGTTTGCTTTGTTTATTTGCAATTTTATTTCTAAATTTCACAATTTTCTTGAAATGTTTAGACATTAAGGTAATCTGGTATCCAAGCTCTCTAAATTATAGTCCTCGTCAGAATCTAAGTCAATTTTAAGTAAATGACATTCAGGTTTAGTCAACTTAGAGGTAAAGACAAGATTGGAGGCAAACTGTTTCTTATGGGTCTGTATTAATTGTTTATTAAACTCTAATTCCATTTCCACAATTCTTAGCTTGATACTGAGGAGTTAAGGGGTAAGGTTATGATCATCCATCTCCTCAATTACATAACGCTTATTGTCAAATTTTTGTGGAAGTGACCTTAGAATTTTATAGACAATATTTTTCCTATCATAAATTATCCCATTAATATGCAGCTTAGTCAGTATGTTTGTCAACCTACTGTAGAAATCATCAAATGACTCAGCCTCAGTCATGACTAAAGTGTTGTAGTACTGGATTAACATTTGGGTTTTAGCAGCTTTAACACGTGTGTCTCCTTCATGTGTAGTAACTAGGGTGTCCCATGCTTACTTATAGGTAGTATATAAAGATATCCTATTGAATTCATGTTCATTGATAGACATGAATATAGCATTTTTGCCTTTGTTATTGTTAAGGGAAGTCTATTTTTCTTCTTTAGTGAATTCACTTAGCAACTTCCTAATCCTCATAGTACTTCCTTCAGTGGCTGGTTTAGTCGGAAAAGTATAGCCATTTTCAATAGCATCCCAGACTTCATATCCCAATGTACCTTGGATGAAAGCAACCATCCTCACTTTACAGTAAGGGAAGTTAGTTCCATTAAAGAGAGGGGGCCTCGACAAGTTACCTAATATCTCAAATTTCTCGTCCATAGTTTGTTTTGAGAAAACAATTTTAGAAACTAAAGATCTAAAAGAATTTATAAAACCAACGCTCCGATACCAATTGAAAAAGTATCACTTAAGTTATTTAATTCAAGATTAAACAGTGTAAATGGTTTCGAACAGTTTTTTGAAGAAACTCTTTTCTTAAAACAAACAACTAACATAAGATGTGTATACAAAGAATTATGAACGAGATATTTCAGATATTATGTATCCCAGTTTTAAAAACCAAAACTAAAACAGTTTTTAAATCAGCACGCCAATAGAAGGGGATGAGGGGAAGATTAAGTACGCAAATACACAAGATTTTAACGTGGTAAAACCCCACCCAATTGGGGAAACATCCACGGAGGTCTCTACACCTCAAAACAAAAATCCACTAAAATAGAGTAACAGATTACAAAGTATTTAACAATCTAAACACTCAATTAGACCCAATCTAAGTTCAAAAATTATACCAGCTCCTCTGAATTATTCGGACTTCTCCCAAGGCTCTGATGTTGTTGATGTTCTCTCAGCTTTGTAACTCCACTCCTTTTAGCTTTACATTGACTTTTAAAGTCAAAAATCTCTCTACCAACACCTTTTAGTGTTATAGTGTGAAAGTGTTGTGATGTGCCTAACACATACATGCAACTCACACACACTTATTACAGACATAATGATTATCAAATTACAAACAGAGTTCTAATATGCAAAAGAAATTTCTGAACTCAGTTTGATCGAAACTCTTAGACTTTGGATCTTTAATTTTATCCACAAATCAAGAGGGAATCTTGTTATATAAAAGTTCTAAGATCCTAGACACTTTCTTTATTAAAAAATATACAGTTATTTCACAAAATGTGAAATATATGAAAGTGTAAATCCCCAATCAAGATCTTAACTAGATCTACGTCTGGATATTATCAAAAATTGAAATCGAAAATGATTTTGTTGGTTTAGATTTTGAAAGAAACATAAAGATTTAAAATCAACCAACAAAATAGATATTTCTCGAAAGAAGAAATAAAACTCAGTAATATCTACATGATATGTATCACAGAGTCTCAAATCTCAACTTTCTATGAAAGAAAATAAGATAAGGACTTCGTGACTTGGTTGGATAGGAGATTAAGAACTAGAGAGGATGGATATTGTCAAAACTCAAACTAACTCAACTCACAAAAGGATTTTTAGGTGAGAATTTAGCCGAAGTTAGTTTAGGGTTCTCTCTCTCTCTCTCTCTCTCTCTCTCTCTCTCTCTCAGAGGTGAATTGATCCAAAGATTGTAAACGTCTCACATATGGCTCTTATTTATACTGGAGCATGGAAGGTTCTGGAAGGTCAGGGCAAATTAACGACCAAGATTGAAAATAAATGATCGATGTAAATCTAACAGCTGTCTATGCACCGATTTTAAAAACACTCTGATTGGTTCAAATAGTTAACACTTGGATCGAGTTAGAAGACATGCAGACCATTGATAAGATTGATCCAATGGTTTAAATAAGGTCTCTGTTATGTGAGGAAGAGAAAACACAGATACACCCGATATAACACCAACACATGCAAGGCCATGATGGACTCAAAAACGCGTGATTTTGAAGTTTGAAAAATTCAATTTTACCCCACAAATTTATCTAGCGCTTTTTAATTCTACCCAATCAAAGTTTTAGGAGCTTAGGGAAATTATAAAACAGCACAAAACATTATAAAATCCAATTTTAAATTCTAAAAATTATTTTAAAAATTCCTAAAAATTATTTAAAATATCCCAAAAATTATAGAAAATAATTTTGATAGGATTTAACTCACACACACCCATGT
Source organism: Sambucus nigra (assembly GCA_949130495.1). NCBI lineage: Eukaryota > Viridiplantae > Streptophyta > Magnoliopsida > Dipsacales > Adoxaceae > Sambucus > Sambucus nigra. The sequence goes on from OX422219.1 coordinate 501,119,607, forward strand.
TATGAAGAATGCAACACATAAATGCAATCTAGGTGAGGTGTTGGAGTTATACCTTTAGGGACTTTTAGAGGAATTCATATGTAGAGTGTGTGGGCTTTTTGGTAGACTAGGATATGACTCAATTTTGTCACTATTTTCAAACTGGATGAACACCTATATATAATATAGACTCAAGTGAGTCAAAGATATAGGGTGCTTCAGTCCGTGCCCCTTATAGGGCCGTTTAGGGGTTGTTTTGGGTTTCACCCCTCTAGCGGTATGCTTTTAAGCCTAAGTCTAGTTATTTGCAAATTTAGTCATATTCTGAAACCGCGCGTCCCGTGACTGTGTGGTCAGTTCATACGAGTTACATTGGTCCCGTGCGAGGATTTCGTGCCTCTCATGGGGCCGTTTGGGGGTTATTGTGGATTTTCGCTCTCTAGAGACATGTTTTTATGCCCAAGTCTATTTATTTGCAAGCTTTAGTTATATTCTTAAATCGGGCATTCTGTGACTATATGGTTAGTTCCTACGAGTTACATTGATACCATGCGAGTTGTTCGTGCTTCTTACGGGCTCGTTTTCGGCTTTTTCCCTCTAACGGCATGTTTTTAAGCCTAAGTCTAGTTATTTGCAAATTTTAGTGATATTCTTAAACCGAGCATCCTCTGACTACGTGGCCAGTTATCACAAGTTACATTGATCCCGTGCAAGATGTTCGTGACCCTTACGACGCTGTTTGGGGCTATTTTGGGTTTTCCCCTCTAGCGAAATGCTTTTAAGACAGTTTTAATATTTGAAAATTTTACCTATTTTCTTAAACCGACATCTCGCGACTACGCGATCAGTTCCTACGTGTTACATTGATCCCATGCGAGGTATTCGTGCCCATAACGGGGTCGTTCGGGTGATGTTTTGGGCTTTCCTCCTCTAGCGATATGTTTTTAAGCTCAAATCTAATTATTTATAAATTTTAGTCATATTTTCAAACCCGGTGTCCCGTGACTACGTGGTCAGTTTTTAAGAGTTACATTGGTTCCGTACAAAGTGTCCGTGACCCTTACAGTGCCGTTTGGGGCCAGTTTTTAGTTTTCCCCTGTAGTTTCTTATTTTTAAGCATAAGTCTAGTTATTTAAAAATCTTAATCATATTCTTAAACTGGGTATCCCACGACGATACAGTCAGTTCCTACGAGTTACATTGGTCCTGTGCGAGGTGTTCGTTCCTCTTATAGGACCATATGGGGGCTATTTTGGGTTTTTGCTTTCCCGTGGCATGTTTTTAAGCCTAAGTCTATTTATTTACAAATTTTAATCATATCCTCACATTGGATTTCCCGTAGCTATGTGGTCAGTTCCCTCGAGTTACATTGGTCCCGTGTGTTTGTGCGGCTTAAGGGACCGTTCTGGGGCTGTTTTGAGTTTTCGTCCTCTAGCAGCATGCTTTTAAGCCTAAGTCTAGTTATTTGAAAATTTCAGTCATATTTTCAGACGGGGTATCCCGTTACTACTTGATCAGTTCCTACGAGTTACATTGATTCCGTACGAGGTGTTCGTGCCCTTACGAGGACGTTTATGGTTGTTTTGGGTTTCCCACTCTAGCATCATATTTTTAAGCCTAAGTCAAGATATTTGAAAATTTGATTCATATTTTCAACCGGGGTGTTTCGTGACTATGCAGTTAGTTTCTACGAGTTACATTGGTCCCGTGCGAGGTGTTCGTGCCCTTTATGGGGCCGTTTGGGGGCTCTTTTGGGTTTTTTACTCTAGCGGCATGTTTTTAAGCCTAAGTATTATTATTTGAAAATTTTAATAATATTCTCAAATTGAGTATCCAGTGACTATGCAGTTAGTTTTTACGAGTTATATTGGTCCCGTGCGAGGTGTTTCTGCCTCTTACGGGACCGTTTAGGGACAATTATGAGTTTTAGCCATTTGGCGACATGTTTTGTTGCCCAAGTCTATTTATTTGTAATTTTTTTGTCATATTATCAAATCGGGCGTCCCGTGACTACACATTTAATTCCTACGAGTTATATTGGTCCCGTACGAGGTATTCGTGCTGCTTGTAGGACTGTTTTGGGCTTTTGCCCGACATGTTTTTAAGCCTAAGTCCACTTATTTATAAATTTTAGTTATATTCTCAAATCGGGCATCCTGTGACTACACGATCAGTTCCTACGAGTTACATTAGTTTCGTGCGAGGTGACCGTGCCACTTATGGGTCCGTTTGGGGCTTTTTTAGGTTTCCCTATTTAGCGACATATTTGAATATTTATCCATATTATGAAACCAAGAGGCCAAGTCAGTGTCTATGAGTTGTATTGGTCTCATGTGAGGTGTTCGTGCCCCTTATGGGGTCATTTAAGGGTTGTTTTGGGTTTTTCCCTCTAGCAGCATGTTTTTAAACCTAAGTCCAGTTATTTGTAAATTTTAATCTTATTTTCAAATCGAGCATCCCGTGACTATGCAGTCAATTCCTACGAGTTATATTAGTCTTTTACAAGGTGTTTGTGCCTCTTACAGGACTGTTTGGGGTTTTCGCCCTCTAGTGGCATATTTTTAAGCCTAAGTGACAGCTCATTGAGACGACTTTGATGCCAATCCTCCTTACTGACTTGGCTTTCGAGCATGACGCGAAGTGAAGGGATTTATAACTCAACAGGTAGGACTGCTTCCATACCATAGACCGGAGAGTAACGGGTAGCCCCAGTAAAAGTTCGAATCGAGGTTCAATAGCCCTATAGGGCGTAAGGGATTCAGTTGGCCAAATCTTGACAGCTTTTGGTCATCTTGCAGATGATGGATTTGAGGTTTTTGTTGGCTTCTTCGACCACACCATTGGTCTGAGGTTGGTAGGGAGAAGATTTGTGTTTCTGAATCCCATACTCATTGACCGCTTCTATGACTTCTGCCTCAAAGTGTAACCCGTTATCTGACACTAGTTCGTGCGGGAATATCGACAGATGATGTTCTTCCTGATGAATTTGGCCACTTTCTTGGCGTTCAGAACTGCGTATGACTCTGCTTCAACCCATTTGGTGAAGTAATCAATGGCAACTAGGATGAATTCATGCTCGTTGGAAGACTTGGGTGTAACCTTCCCTATGGTGTCGATGCCCTAGATGGAGAACGGCCAGGGAGAAGTCATGTTGTATAATTCTCACGGAGGCAGGTGTTGAATATTAGAAAACTGTTGGCATTTGAGGCATCTCCAGACATAGGCGGTACTAGGGGTGTAAGCGGTACAGTTTGGTCGATAAATAGTAGATACCAATACCAAAACGAAACTCTAGATGGTAAAACCAAACCGTACCAGTTTACCACCTGGTACACCAAAATCAATACCAAAACCAAACCGGCCGGTATTTCGGTTTTTTCGGTAATTTCAGTTTTTTCTGGTTTCGATAAATTCTGTTTTTTTCTGATTTCTTCTTGTTTTTTCTGGTTTCGGTAAATTCTGTTTTTTTCTAGTTTCTGGTTTCATTTTTTTTGGTTTTGGTAAACACCACTAAAAGCCCAAAAAAAAACAAAAAAACAAAACCAACCAACTTTTTTAAATATTAAAACCAAAACCAAAACTAACCTTTTTTTGGTTTCGGTAAATTTAGTACTGTATTTTGGTAAATTCGGTACGGTACGATAATTTCGATACGTTTTTTTTTTCTAGTTTTGGTAAATTCGGTACGGTAATTTTGGTAAATCGGTTTTTTAAATATTAAAACCAAAACTAACCCACTTTTTTGCCGTAATTTCGATTTCGGTAAGACCGATTTCTGGTATTTTAATATATGAAACCAAAACTATTTTTTTTCGGACCAAAACGGTACGGTACGATAAAAACCCGTACCACTTCCACCCCTAGGCAGTACAATCCTGGACCATGGTGGTCTAGTGGCAACATTGTCGGATGATCTTTTTGGCAAGCACGTGACCATTCATGTGGGGCCCGCATTACCCGTTGTGGATTTTTAGTATTATCTCTTCAATATCAGCCCCTGCGATGCAGTGTCGATGGGTTATTTAGATCGGTTAAGAATTGTTCATTTGCAAAATCATCATCATCAAAAGTTTGATTAGAATCTAAACAATTAATGTAAGGCACAACAAGATACTCAAAATCTTCATTTATTTCATTAATAGGAAAAACAACATTGAGAACCTCATCAAAGGAGGCCTCAATTACATTAGAGCAAGGATGGACAACGAAAGAAGAGATGGGGTAAATATTGGGGTTCGGGGGGATTTCAACAGGTAGAAATGGCACAACATGCTAGTTGAGGAGAGGTGTATCAGCAGCTTTAATCAGGTGGGATGGATCCAGTGATGTAGCGCTTGAATGAACCATGCAGAGTGTCAGCCCCAATGTCTATAAGTTAAACGAACTCGAAGTCACCTTCCTCAGTCTCTTTGGTATCTTTGATGAGTGGTTGTATATGGTGTTGGGAACTTTCAGCCCATGGGTATATGTCTTGGAAAAAGATCTATATTCCAGGCTTCATCTTCTTGTCTGTATGGTCATACCATGGTTCCAGAAAGTCGCAAAAGGGTAAGTCTTCGCCCTCTTTGATGAATCGTCCATTTAAGGAGTCCACTGGGATAGTCTGGGTGTAGTCTAATCTTCTCTTTGGTTAAGACTGGAGGATCATTATGAGCGCTTGTTCTGATGGTTGATACCCCAAACCACAAGGAGGGAAAGCTTTTTTCAGTTCAATGGGCTCAATTATCCCTTGTTGTCTTTATCCTAGCCTCAGTCCGGGCATGAAGTGCATGTTTTTGAACATTTGAATCACATTGACGTCGCCATGAGGGTCGTATTCTGGACAAATCCTTTATTTAAAATTGTCCCCTGCCGGGAGTAAAAGTGGATCAACTCGGAATCCTGATAGGAGTATATCATTTGACCCGTGCTGTATCTCAAGGATTGGACTGCTGGTACTTGCACCCTCGGCATTGTCGTCGCCGCCCAAAATGGTGATGACTCGTCCGTCGGTGAATAACTTCAATTTCTGATCGAGTGAGGAAGACACACCCTTGATACTTTGGAGCCAAGGTCGTCCAAGCAACAGGTTAAAACAAGTTGGGATGTCAATAACTTGGAATTCAACGACAGGGTTTATAGGGCCATCCCCTATTATAAGGTTTACGAATCCCATCACCTACCGACGGGTATTATCATAGGCACTTACAGCGGCGGAGGTTGGAGCAAGGTCACTTTCCTTCAATCCTAACCATTTGAAGGTTTTTAATGGGCAGACATTCAAGGCGAAACCATTATCGACGAGAGATAGTGGTACAATATTCCTCATAACTTCTATGGAGATGTTGAGTGTATGATTGTGGTTTGACCCAATTCTGGGGATTTCTTCTTCAGAAAAGGATAGCATTCGGGTAGAGGTCAGGGATCCAACTAAATTTATCGCTTCTTCTGGTGTGGTAGAAGGAGGAACTGTGGGTCCAGCGAGCAACTTGATCAAAGCATTTATGTACAGCTGGGATGGCATGAAAAGCCTCCATAGAGTGATGTTATCTTGAGTTTTCTTTAGTTGGTCGAGGATCTTACTTTCCTCGAGGGTCATCTTTGGCATAGGAAGGTTTTCTACACCCTTCCCTTTGTCATTAGCTGGTGGTAAACTTAGGATCTGGTAATGCCTCCCTGATCTGGTCATATGAATTACTGAAGAAGGGAAGAACATGAACCCTATTTCCTCGTCAATCTCGGGTTGTTCTGCCACCTTATTTATTTCTCTGAGGAGTTCTTCAAATGATATCATCCCACACATGACTGCTACCGGGCCAGTTTTCTCTGAATCTTGCTCTCCATTTGAATCTTATAATCCTTCCCCCATGCGGTGGCAATAATTATGTCTTTCCATGTAAAGTCAATGCATTCCACGACTTCAATGGCTTCTTCGTACAAGTCCTCCCATTCTGCGGGGAATTGTAAGGGTGAAGGGACCAGGCACCCTTATAACTTCAGAGTATCAAGTAACTCAACCATACTATAAATCTAATTGGTTTGCTTGAATAATTCTGCCATGATCTGGACAACGTCATCTAGGTTGAATTCCTCGGTCGGTACTACACAACTATCTGACTCTCGAGCCCATTTTCGTGCTTCCGAGAATAACGTAGTGACTCTCTGGAAATCAATGATCATCGGCGAGGGCAATTTCAGCCCAAACTCTAGGTACTTATGATAATTCCACACTTCCATTTTTAGAACGGGTACGGACAACGATGTATGCTCTAGTAAAGAGTGACAGTGCCTGATTAATGACGCTAACAGGGTGTAGGAGCAAATATGGGCAAGTTTAGAGAGGTTTGGGAGAGTATATGGGTGTGATTTGAGTTGAGGGATCAAATTATGGGTTCCCTTCTAGGAAGATGGCATTGGCATGATTTGGGAGTGGGTTGTGAGCAGTGTTTGGCTTAGGATTGGATGGTGGGGCAATGGTACCCCGATCAATTAGACCTTGTATTATATCTCAAAGGTGAAAGCATTGTTCAGTGGTATGGCCAGCAGTTTGGTGAAAAGCGCAATGGGCATCTGCCTTGAAGTTTCTTGGAAGTGGATTTGGCAATGGATGGGGATCCAGGGGTTTGATAAGGTTTTGGCTTAGTAGGGCTTGATAAAATTTGAAGAGGGGAGCATAGAGCTCAATGTATTCCTTTCGGACTGGGACAGGACGACTTTCTAGTGCCCACGAGGTGGTTGGTTGAGAGATATTGTTGATGGTTGAGACTTCAGCATTGACAGGTTTATCACATTTTCTCGAAGTGAATTATCCGAACACTTTCTTTAGTTAAACTTTTGTTTTAGCAAGACCTTCCTCGATTTCTACTCCTGCTTCTTTGAGAGCTCAGAAGTGGGGATAGTATTGTCCTCCCATTGTTTCTCGAACATAGGGTAAGAAGTTCTTCTTCACTATGTTGACTTGTTCTTCCACGGATGGTCGATTAGTCATGGTGGCTGCTTTTTCCCTTCATCGGGCTATGAAGTTAGTGAATGATTCCCCAGAGTTCTGTTTAAGAAGTTCTAAATCACGATGGGTGACCTCAATCTCTTCATTATATTTGTAATGCGACATGAATTATCGGGCTACATCCTCCCAGCTACGGATTTTGAACTCCTCGAGAGACAAAAACCATCGGAGGGCAATATCCTTCAAAGTTTGCTGAAATAATTGGGCCATCACTTCTTCAAAAGCCCCTAAGAGAGTCATAAAATGGTGATAAATGCGAAGATGAACAATCGGGGGTCCATTTCCTCCGAATTTCTCGATATTTGGCATCTTAAACTTGTCGGGTAACCTCACCTTAGGATAAAGAGAGATGTGGGTGTAGTCCATGTAATTTCTAGAGATTCTGACTTGGTAGAATTTCGTAGTTAGCATATTGAGATCTTTTTTTACCTTATTCAATTCTTCTTCTTTTGGATCAATGAACATAGGTAAGTTATCCCCAAGCTGGGCAAGGTTTGGCATAGGAAGCTGGGCAGGCGGCGGTCCATTAGCAGGAGGGGCATGTGGAGCGTGCTGATACTCTTCGGGAACCCAGATAGGCTCGGGTGGACCCATAGCACGAGGGAATAGGGCCTCGGGATCTTGAAGAATAGGAACCTGGTTTCGTTGCATCTCTCGGACCTCAGTCTGGAGGTTGTCAATCTTGGACATGAGCTGAGTTAAGACTGCCATCAGATTTGGCTGCACAACTGGTACTTGATATGTGTTCTCCATTAAAAACGAATGGATTCGGGCCTCGAAAGAAGTAGCAGGGGAATAGACGGAATTTCGGGATGATTTGACTGAAGACCGAAGCCAATAAGGAGCCAGGCCAAGGGCGTGCAATCGACCTGAGAAGGCATAAAATGGGATTTATTTTTGAAAAAAGAAGAATGAAAATATTTTTGAATTGAAGAACAAAATAGTTTTGGATTTTTGATAAAGAAGGGATAAATGTTTTTGGATTTTTTAATAAAGAAAGGAGAAATGTTTGTGGGTTTTTGAGAGACGGGTCTTAGCATGATTATTATAATTATTATGTTCTCACTTGTATTAAATTCTCCTAAATACAAAATGAAATATCGGACGGGACCCGGGCCTGGAAAAGTTGGGTTTGTAACATATGCAAAGCTATGTTTGGACTTGTGACCAGGCTCACAGGTAGGGTCCCATTTTAAAAATGCGCAAAAATTTGGGCGGCAGGCCGACCCGAAATTTCGACAGAGTTTTGGGTCTAAACCGATAATCTAACATGTGTGTCCTAGGCTTGACACCTATATATGGGTATGCCATTGGTTGGGTGAATTGGAAAGGGTTACCCCTTTGGCGTGACTTCCACAATATATGTCTTGCTTTTGAGGGCAATTGGTACGTTTGGACAATCCATTTGATATACCTGAGTGTACGTGAATTGCCTCGCGATATACCTCATGGGGGCGGTACGAGTGAGAGCGAATTCGATATACTCGGCGTACGTGAATGAGTTTCCTGCGATATACCTCCCGTTTTGACTTTGGTTAAGCGGTATGATGCGGGGTTGTAAGGACACAAATTTCCAATTGAGTCCATATATAGTTTTGGCTCAATTCCGGACAAAAACATTTATTCACAGGATAGTATTTATTGTAATATTCTCAAGTCTATGAAGTGTATGTTGAAGACGTAGCGGCAAAGAATTTAAAGCTTCATCAAAATGCCGGTTTGCGGGCCTCTTTTCTACGTCATCAACTAAGGTTCCATGCTCCCAAGGTATGAATGTAATTATATTTATATAGGAGCTTGGAACAATTTTTATTGGGTGTTAGGTGTAATAAAAACTGCATTTTATTTTCAGAAAGAATCAATTAGAACTTTAATATAAGTATATAAAAGTTTCTGGGCCAAAATCGAATTTTACAAACTTTCTGGTCGTTCGTTAGAAATGTCGTTCGAACGAGTTTTTTCGTTCGAACCAGATTTCGTTCGAACGAGTTTTGTCGTTCGAACCAGTTTCGTTCGAACGAGTTTTGTCGTTCGAACCAGTTTCGTTCGAACGAGTTTTGCCAACGACCCTAACTGGTCAGTCGTTCGATATGTCGTTCGAACGAATGTTCGTTCTAACGAGGTATCTAACGAACTTCTAACGAGCCCAGGCTGGTCACTCGTTAGAAGTCTCGTTCGAACGAGAATCACGTTCGTTCGAACGAGATTCCAGTGGGAACAGTTATTTGGCAGTTTTTTTGCAGTTTTTCCCCACTCCTCCACTTGGTTTTCAACCAACTTTTTTCATACATTATTATGTGCGGGAAACACATTTTCCAAGACAACTTTTCCAACATTGTTTATCTCCTAAAGAGAGTTTGAGAGCAAAATTAGTTTAGGAAAATGTTCAAGTTTTGAGTGTTAATTTTTAATGAAGAATTCATACACACTCTAGTTTACACCCAATAATTGTTTATCCAAGTTCTATATTTATATCAATTACTTGGAGTTTTTGGCACCGGTTTTCTCTACCGAATTCAAGAGACGTTTCGGGTTTGCTTCTACACCCCATCACAAAGAAGACTTTCGTTGAGATTCTACCCACATGGAGAAAGGCTCCATGCTTGGGTGACGGTGACCATATAAGGTCCCATCGGTGTATTCCGAGACCACGTGGAGCTCCGTTGGTTATCCGCTAATTGGAGGTTGATACAAGAAGGAGCATCACGGCTTGAGAGGGTTCGAGTTTAGGAAGTAAGTCTTTTGTCTTGTATTTTGTAATACCGTTTTTAGTGGATTTGAGGCTAGGGCCGTCCCGAGGTTTTTTCCCGTTAGTGGGTTTTTCCTCGTACATCGCGATGTAGTGTGACATTGTTTATTTTTATCTTGCACAAAATTAGAACGCATGCTTTAGGTTTAATTCAAGATAAAATTCGGTTTAATTCTCACACTATATTAAAATTGGACTTATTTAATATTGGATAAAATTGTGTAATTCTTGTCACTTGCATTAATTTGGTTTCGCCTAACTTTGGATAATTGTTAATTATGACTTAGGCAAATTCTAGGACTTGAATTATGTTTTAATTTGTTTTGAGAAATTAAAACTTGTTGTTATTCTTGAAAGTTAAAACCATCACTTATATTCGCTTCCGCATTTATTTAAAAGGAAATTAAATATTTTAATTGGGACAATTTCGGTCTTTCAAATTGGTATCAGAGCCAAAAACGATAAATTATTTCGTTAAGATTCTTTAATTTTTGGCTAAAATGGATTTTTCCCCATTTTCAAAATTTCCTATTTTTGATGGTTCTAACTACGCGTATTGGAAAGCGCGAATGAAATCGGCACTTAAATCTATCGATGAACGTGTTTGGATGTCTGTTGTTACCGGGTACTCCCCACCAACTCATCTAATTGAAAATGAACGTGTTCCCAAACCCATCGATAGATGGACCGAAAATGAGTTTAAGCTTGCAAATTTTAATTCCCGTGGTTTAAATGCCTTATTTAGCGTTGTCGCACCGGATGAATTCCGACGTATTATGACGTGTGAAACCGCTAAAGAAGCTTGGGATATTTTACAATTAACTCATGAAGGAACTAGTGTCGTTAAAGCTTCAAAACTCCAAAACCTCACCACTCAATTTGAAACTATCAAAATGGATGAAAAAGAAACTTTTGATAAATTTTATGCTAGACTTTCTGACATTGTTAATTCATCCTTTAACTTGGGAGAGAAAATACCCGACGACCGTGTTGTAAAGAAAATTTTGAGGTCCCTACCCGATAGATTTATTCCTAAAGTGACCGTTTTAAATTTTTTACCCACTTTAGCCTCTACGAAATTAGAAGAGCTTGTAGGTGATTTACAAACCTATGAACTGGATATGTTTCCCTCTAAAACTGAAAAGAAAATTGAAAAGGGTGTTGCTTTAAAAGCCCGAAAAGAGGTCAAACAAGTAATAGAGAGCGATAGTGATAGTGACTCGGAAGACATGGCTTTGTTTGCTCGTAAATTTAGAAAGTTTCTTAAATTTAACAAAGATAAAGTTAAAAATGATTTTAAGAAATTTGATTCTTCTAAACATGATAAAAGCGAGAAGTTTTCTAAAGACGAGAAGATCCCTAAAACTAGTAATGAAAATTTAGATAGGGACGAGTCTAATAAGTGTTTTGGTTGTGAAGGTTATGGCCATAGGGCTTATGAGTGCCCCACTAAACTAAGGAAAGATGGTAAGCGACCTATTTCATATAATGCAACCCTTAGTGATAGTGATAAGGAAGAAAAGCCCGATTCCGCCACTAAGAAAAATTTTGTGGCTTTTATGGCTAGTCATGTAAGTGATAATGAGAACTCATCGATTGATGAAACAATAGCACATGCCACTTCCAAGGTCATTGTTCATGATTCCCTTGTTTTTAAAGATAGTGAGAGTGAAGAAGAGAGTGAAAATGAAGAAGAGGTTGATGTGAGTGAACTTCAAAATGCTTTTCATGAATTATATAAAGAATCTATTAATTTGAAAAGAACTAATTTGAAGTTAGAAGCTTGTTTAAGAAAGAGTGTCAAGGTCGTTGATGATAGTGCCTTAATAGAAGACCTTAGGACACATGTGAGGACTCTTCAAGAGAAGCTTGAATATGTAGAAGGCGAAAGAGATAGCCTTAGGGGTTTAATGGAATCCTTAAAAAAGGAGCTTCTTGCTTTTGAAGAGCGAAATGTTTTACTAGAATCTAACATTGCTGAATTAGAAAATAAATTAAAAGATTCTAGTAATGTCAAATTTGATTTGGAGTGTCATTCGGAAAAACTAGATAAAATGTTAGGAACGGTCCAAATTAAAAATGACACTTGTGGTTTAGGCTTCAATCCTTGTAATGAATTTACTCATAATGCCCAAACCAATGTTTTAGGAGAATCAACTAGGAATACATTTAAAGATCACTCCTTAAGTAAATCTTTTCGACATGTTCTCACTTGTACACATTGTGGTCGACAAGGTCATCTTAGGAAATTTTGTTTAGATCTTAAACGAATTCCTAGAAAATCTCATAGTAAAGTAACCACGATAGCTAACCTTCCTACACCCCAAGATAGTAATTCTTCATTAATTTGGGTTAGGAAATCCGACTTGGTTGCCTTACAAAATAGGGATTTTGATTCTCATTTACTTACACATGCCTCCTCCCTTGCTAAATCTAAAGGATAAATGTGTTAGTGTTTGCATACTTTAGCGTTTGTACTTCATGCTATATTCATATGCTAAATGTATGCTTGTTTAGTCATTTTCTAGTCATTACCTTATTTCATATCACATGCTAGAAATTATGACTTGTTTATCTTTTTGTATTATATTTTGTGTTTGAATCGACTGCATAATATAAAAAGATTTTTGTTTATCATTTGTGTTTTATTTATTTCATTTAAGCTTAATGAAAAATACAAATGATTTTTGTTTGTCCTTTTGAGTAAATATTTATTTTTGATTAAAAATGTTAAAAACTCAAAAAGATTTTGTTTTGTGTGTATTTTTGTTTGACACACTTTATGTGGCATATATTTGTGTTTGAATCCTATCGGTTACGCTTCCATGTGGCTAGAACTTTTGGTTTAGATTTTCAATCCTTAAAATGTTCTTTACCATGTTTTATATGGAGTAGTTGGATTTTGTATTGTTTAAATGGATTCTATTTCTATATGCCTCTATTCACACATGCACGAGCTCTTTTGAAATCTTAATGTCACATGTTATATTTGAGCTTTTTGAGGTGTTCTCCTATCAATCTAGTCATCTACATATCTATGACCTAGGAGGACTAGTGCATGTCAAAATCCGTTGCATGTGAGATTTGTGTGAAAAATGAAAACATGATAAATTAATATATGCACGGGGAAGGGCTCCGAAAGGATGAATTAAATCCTTTGCGATAGTAAGCCACCGTTGATTGGATCTAAAAGAAATACGTGATCCAAAGGCCTAAAAACAGAATATTTGGCATTAAACAGAAAGCAATTTCCAAGGCCTATGTTTGTATGATATATTCATTCAAAAATAAAAGAATATATATGCTCATTGAGGGAGAATTGAATGGTATATCAACGGTTTGCACAATGTCCGTTTATCCTAGTTGTCTTTAATGTCATGACTCTATTTGGTTTGTAGAATCATCATCATGCTAGGCTTGTATGCATTGTGTATGTTTGTTCATTGAGTTCAATCTTTATATTGTCACATGAGGTTATATTTAAATGTGATAAAGTTTGCAATCAAATGAGAACTCCGTGAACGTTTCTTAAGTGTTTGGGTCTAAATTTAATTGTTGCTAGTTCACACCCCTACACTTCCGTTTCCATATGACACATTTTTGCCATACGAGTGTGCAAACTTATTGTATTTTGTGTCATGTGTGTGTTTATATCTATATATATGCAAGTACTATATTGGTATATTTCTAATGTATATATATATATGATATTTGTTTGTCTTTGCCCTGCTTTTATTGCCCATATGCTTTCATGTCTTATCACTTTAAGCTTTCACATGTTGTTTATTAGTTCTTTATCCTTTGCCTATTCCCGAACAAAAAGGGGGAGAATGATGATAAGGGGAGAAATGGTATCTAATCCTATTATTATCGTATCTTCGTTTGGGGGAGATTTATCTAAGGGGGAGACGTCTTTCTAAGTAGGTCATGTGTTTAAAGGGAGAATTAATTTAGGGGGAGTAATTAATTAATTGCATTTAATATTTTGATATTCCCTATGCATTTGATGAGTTTGCTTAAGTGTGCAGGAATTATTCTAAAGCGGCATCTTTCTATGGCAAAGCGTTTGATCCTTGGGTTGAGTCAAGATTGGGCGGGTTATGTTTTGAGTCTAGTAGAGCTTGACGGCCCTTTAGGATTTTTGTTTGGTTTTTGTCCCGGAATAGCCAAAGGGGGAGATTTGTAAGGACACAAATTTCCAATTGAGTCCATATATAGTTTTGGCTCAATTCCGGACAAAAACATTTATTCATAGGATAGTATTTATTGTAATATTCTCAAGCCTATGAAGTGTATGTTGAAGACGTAGCGGCAAAGAATTTAAAGCTTCATCAAAATGCCGGTTTGCGTGCCTCGTTTCTACGTCATCAACTAAGGTTCCATGCTCCCATGGTATGAATGTAATTATATTTATATAGGAGCTTGGAACAATTTTTATTGGGTGTTAGGTGTAATAAAAACTGCATTTTATTTTCAGAAAGAATCAATTAGAACTTTAATATAAGTATATAAAGGTTTCTGGGCCAAAATCGAATTTTACAAACTTTCTGGTCGTTCGTTAGAAATGTCGTTCGAACGAGTTTTTTCGTTCGAACCAGATTTCGTTCGAACGAGTTTTGTCGTTCGAACCAGTTTCGTTCGAACGAGTTTTGCCAACGACCCTAACTGGTCAGTCGTTCGATATGCCGTTCGAACGAATGTTCGTTCTAACGAGGTATCTAACGAACTTCTAACGAGCCCAGGCTGGTCACTCGTTAGAAGTCTCGTTCGAACGAGAATCACGTTCGTTCGAACGAGATTCCAGTGGGAACAGTTATTTGGCAGTTTTTTTGCAGTTTTTCCCCACTCCTCCACTTGGTTTTCAACCAACTTTTTTCATACATTATTATGTGCGGGAAACACATTTTCCAAGACAACTTTTCCAACATTGTTTATCTCCTAAAGAGAGTTTGAGAGCAAAATTAGTTTAGGAAAATGTTCAAGTTTTGAGTGTTAATTTTTAATGAAGAATTCATACACACTCTAGTTTACACCCAATAATTGTTTATCCAAGTTCTATATTTATATCAATTACTTGGAGTTTTTGGCACCGGTTTTCTCTACCGAATTCAAGAGACGTTTTGGGTTTGCTTCTACACCCCATCACAAAGAAGACTTTCGTTGAGATTCTACCCACATGGAGAAAGGCTCCATGCTTGGGTGACGGTGACCATATAAGGTCCCATCGGTGTATTCCGAGACCACGTGGAGCTCCGTTGGTTATCCGCTAATTGGAGGTTGATACAAGAAGGAGCATCACGGCTTGAGAGGGTTCGAGTTTAGGAAGTAAGTCTTTTGTCTTGTATTTTGTAATACCGTTTTTAGTGGATTTGAGGCTAGGGCCGTCCCGAGGTTTTTTCCCGTTAGTGGGTTTTTCCTCGTACATCGCGATGTAGTGTGACATTGTTTATTTTTATCTTGCACAAAATTAGAACGCATGCTTTAGGTTTAATTCAAGATAAAATTCGGTTTAATTCTCACACTATATTAAAATTGGACTTATTTAATATTGGATAAAATTGTGTAATTCTTGTCACTTGCATTAATTTGGTTTCGCCTAACTTTGGATAATTGTTAATTATGACTTAGGCAAATTCTAGGACTTGAATTATGTTTTAATTTGTTTTGAGAAATTAAAACTTGTTGTTATTCTTGAAAGTTAAAACCATCACTTATATTCGCTTCCGCATTTATTTAAAAGGAAATTAAATATTTTAATTGGGACAATTTCGGTCTTTCAAATTGGTATCAGAGCCAAAAACGATAAATTATTTCGTTAAGATTCTTTAATTTTTGGCTAAAATGGATTTTTCCCCATTTTCAAAATTTCCTATTTTTGATGGTTCTAACTACGCGTATTGGAAAGCGCGAATGAAATCGGCACTTAAATCTATCGATGAACGTGTTTGGATGTCTGTTGTTACCGGGTACTCCCCACCAACTCATCTAATTGAAAATGAACGTGTTCCCAAACCCATCGATAGATGGACCGAAAATGAGTTTAAGCTTGCAAATTTTAATTCCCGTGGTTTAAATGCCTTATTTAGCGTTGTCGCACCGGATGAATTCCGACGTATTATGACGTGTGAAACCGCTAAAGAAGCTTGGGATATTTTACAATTAACTCATGAAGGAACTAGTGTCGTTAAAGCTTCAAAACTCCAAAACCTCACCACTCAATTTGAAACTATCAAAATGGATGAAAAAGAAACTTTTGATAAATTTTATGCTAGACTTTCTGACATTGTTAATTCATCCTTTAACTTGGGAGAGAAAATACCCGACGACCGTGTTGTAAAGAAAATTTTGAGGTCCCTACCCGATAGATTTATTCCTAAAGTGACCGTTTTAAATTTTTTACCCACTTTAGCCTCTACGAAATTAGAAGAGCTTGTAGGTGATTTACAAACCTATGAACTGGATATGTTTCCCTCTAAAACTGAAAAGAAAATTGAAAAGGGTGTTGCTTTAAAAGCCCGAAAAGAGGTCAAACAAGTAATAGAGAGCGATAGTGATAGTGACTCGGAAGACATGGCTTTGTTTGCTCGTAAATTTAGAAAGTTTCTTAAATTTAACAAAGATAAAGTTAAAAATGATTTTAAGAAATTTGATTCTTCTAAACATGATAAAAGCGAGAAGTTTTCTAAAGACGAGAAGATCCCTAAAACTAGTAATGAAAATTTAGATAGGGACGAGTCTAATAAGTGTTTTGGTTGTGAAGGTTATGGCCATAGGGCTTATGAGTGCCCCACTAAACTAAGGAAAGATGGTAAGCGACCTATTTCATATAATGCAACCGTTAGTGATAGTGATAAGGAAGAAAAGCCCGATTCCGCCACTAAGAAAAATTTTGTGGCTTTTATGGCTAGTCATGTAAGTGATAATGAGAACTCATCGATTGATGAAACAATAGCACATGCCACTTCCAAGGTCATTGTTCATGATTCCCTTGTTTTTAAAGATAGTGAGAGTGAAGAAGAGAGTGAAAATGAAGAAGAGGTTGATGTGAGTGAACTTCAAAATGCTTTTCATGAATTATATAAAGAATCTATTAATTTGAAAAGAACTAATTTGAAGTTAGAAGCTTGTTTAAGAAAGAGTGTCAAGGTCGTTGATGATAGTGCCTTAATAGAAGACCTTAGGACACATGTGAGGACTCTTCAAGAGAAGCTTGAATATGTAGAAGGCGAAAGAGATAGCCTTAGGGGTTTAATGGAATCCTTAAAAAAGGAGCTTCTTGCTTTTGAAGAGCGAAATGTTTTACTAGAATCTAACATTGCTGAATTAGAAAATAAATTAAAAGATTCTAGTAATGTCAAATTTGATTTGGAGTGTCATTCGGAAAAACTAGATAAAATGTTAGGAACGGTCCAAATTAAAAATGACACTTGTGGTTTAGGCTTCAATCCTTGTAATGAATTTACTCATAATGCCCAAACCAATGTTTTAGGAGAATCAACTAGGAATACATTTAAAGATCACTCCTTAAGTAAATCTTTTCGACATGTTCTCACTTGTACACATTGTGGTCGACAAGGTCATCTTAGGAAATTTTGTTTAGATCTTAAACGAATTCCTAGAAAATCTCATAGTAAAGTAACCACGATAGCTAACCTTCCTACACCCCAAGATAGTAATTCTTCATTAATTTGGGTTAGGAAATCCGACTTGGTTGCCTTACAAAATAGGGATTTTGATTCTCATTTACTTACACATGCCTCCTCCCTTGCTAAATCTAAAGGATAAATGTGTTAGTGTTTGCATACTTTAGCGTTTGTACTTCATGCTATATTCATATGCTAAATGTATGCTTGTTTAGTCATTTTCTAGTCATTACCTTATTTCATATCACATGCTAGAAATTATGACTTGTTTATCTTTTTGTATTATATTTTGTGTTTGAATCGACTGCATAATATAAAAAGATTTTTGTTTATCATTTGTGTTTTATTTATTTCATTTAAGCTTAATGAAAAATACAAATGATTTTTGTTTGTCCTTTTGAGTAAATATTTATTTTTGATTAAAAATGTTAAAAACTCAAAAAGATTTTGTTTTGTGTGTATTTTTGTTTGACACACTTTATGTGGCATATATTTGTGTTTGAATCCTATCGGTTACGCTTCCATGTGGCTAGAACTTTTGGTTTAGATTTTCAATCCTTAAAATGTTCTTTACCATGTTTTATATGGAGTAGTTGGATTTTGTATTGTTTAAATGGATTCTATTTCTATATGCCTCTATTCACACATGCACGAGCTCTTTTGAAATCTTAATGTCACATGTTATATTTGAGCTTTTTGAGGTGTTCTCCTATCAATCTAGTCATCTACATATCTATGACCTAGGAGGACTAGTGCATGTCAAAATCCGTTGCATGTGAGATTTGTGTGAAAAATGAAAACATGATAAATTAATATATGCACGGGGAAGGGCTCCGAAAGGATGAATTAAATCCTTTGCGATAGTAAGCCACCGTTGATTGGATCTAAAAGAAATACGTGATCCAAAGGCCTAAAAACAGAATATTTGGCATTAAACAGAAAGCAATTTCCAAGGCCTATGTTTGTATGATATATTCATTCAAAAATAAAAGAATATATATGCTCATTGAGGGAGAATTGAATGGTATATCAACGGTTTGCACAATGTCCGTTTATCCTAGTTGTCTTTAATGTCATGACTCTATTTGGTTTGTAGAATCATCATCATGCTAGGCTTGTATGCATTGTGTATGTTTGTTCATTGAGTTCAATCTTTATATTGTCACATGAGGTTATATTTAAATGTGATAAAGTTTGCAATCAAATGAGAACTCCGTGAACGTTTCTTAAGTGTTTGGGTCTAAATTTAATTGTTGCTAGTTCACACCCCTACACTTCCGTTTCCATATGACACATTTTTGCCATACGAGTGTGCAAACTTATTGTATTTTGTGTCATGTGTGTGTTTATATCTATATATATGCAAGTACTATATTGGTATATTTCTAATGTATATATATATATGATATTTGTTTGTCTTTGCCCTGCTTTTATTGCCCATATGCTTTCATGTCTTATCACTTTAAGCTTTCACATGTTGTTTATTAGTTCTTTATCCTTTGCCTATTCCCGAACAAAAAGGGGGAGAATGATGATAAGGGGAGAAATGGTATCTAATCCTATTATTATCGTATCTTCGTTTGGGGGAGATTTATCTAAGGGGGAGACGTCTTTCTAAGTAGGTCATGTGTTTAAAGGGAGAATTAATTTAGGGGGAGTAATTAATTAATTGCATTTAATATTTTGATATTCCCTATGCATTTGATGAGTTTGCTTAAGTGTGCAGGAATTATTCTAAAGCGGCATCTTTCTATGGCAAAGCGTTTGATCCTTGGGTTGAGTCAAGATTGGGCGGGTTATGTTTTGAGTCTAGTAGAGCTTGACGGCCCTTTAGGATTTTTGTTTGGTTTTTGTCCCGGAATAGCCAAAGGGGGAGATTTGTAAGGACACAAATTTCCAATTGAGTCCATATATAGTTTTGGCTCAATTCCGGACAAAAACATTTATTCATAGGATAGTATTTATTGTAATATTCTCAAGCCTATGAAGTGTATGTTGAAGACGTAGCGGCAAAGAATTTAAAGCTTCATCAAAATGCCGGTTTGCGTGCCTCGTTTCTACGTCATCAACTAAGGTTCCATGCTCCCATGGTATGAATGTAATTATATTTATATAGGAGCTTGGAACAATTTTTATTGGGTGTTAGGTGTAATAAAAACTGCATTTTATTTTCAGAAAGAATCAATTAGAACTTTAATATAAGTATATAAAGGTTTCTGGGCCAAAATCGAATTTTACAAACTTTCTGGTCGTTCGTTAGAAATGTCGTTCGAACGAGTTTTTTCGTTCGAACCAGATTTCGTTCGAACGAGTTTTGTCGTTCGAACCAGTTTCGTTCGAACGAGTTTTGCCAACGACCCTAACTGGTCAGTCGTTCGATATGCCGTTCGAACGAATGTTCGTTCTAACGAGGTATCTAACGAACTTCTAACGAGCCCAGGCTGGTCACTCGTTAGAAGTCTCGTTCGAACGAGAATCACGTTCGTTCGAACGAGATTCCAGTGGGAACAGTTATTTGGCAGTTTTTTTGCAGTTTTTCCCCACTCCTCCACTTGGTTTTCAACCAACTTTTTTCATACATTATTATGTGCGGGAAACACATTTTCCAAGACAACTTTTCCAACATTGTTTATCTCCTAAAGAGAGTTTGAGAGCAAAATTAGTTTAGGAAAATGTTCAAGTTTTGAGTGTTAATTTTTAATGAAGAATTCATACACACTCTAGTTTACACCCAATAATTGTTTATCCAAGTTCTATATTTATATCAATTACTTGGAGTTTTTGGCACCGGTTTTCTCTACCGAATTCAAGAGACGTTTCGGGTTTGCTTCTACACCCCATCACAAAGAAGACTTTCGTTGAGATTCTACCCACACGGAGAAAGGCTCCATGCTTGGGTGACGGTGACCATATAAGGTCCCATCGGTGTATTCCGAGACCACGGTGGAGCTCCGTTGGTTATCCGCTAATTGGATGTTGATACAAGAAGGAGCATCACGGCTTGAGAGGGTTCGAGTTTAGGAAGTAAGTCTTTTGTCTTGTATTTTGTAATACCGTTTTTAGTGGATTTGAGGCTAGGGCCGTCCCGAGGTTTTTTCCCGTTAGTGGGTTTTTCCTCGTACATCGCGATGTAGTGTGACATTGTTTATTTTTATCTTGCACAAAATTAGAACGCATGCTTTAGGTTTAATTCAAGATAAAATTCGGTTTAATTCTCACACTATATTAAAATTGGACTTATTTAATATTGGATAAAATTGTGTAATTCTTGTCACTTGCATTAATTTGGTTTCGCCTAACTTTGGATAATTGTTAATTATGACTTAGGCAAATTCTAGGACTTGAATTATGTTTTAATTTGTTTTGAGAAATTAAAACTTGTTGTTATTCTTGAAAGTTAAAACCATCACTTATATTCGCTTCCGCATTTATTTAAAAGGAAATTAAATATTTTAATTGGGACAATTTCGGTCTTTCAAATTGGTATCAGAGCCAAAAACGATAAATTATTTCGTTAAGATTCTTTAATTTTTGGCTAAAATGGATTTTTCCCCATTTTCAAAATTTCCTATTTTTGATGGTTCTAACTACGCGTATTGGAAAGCGCGAATGAAATCGGCACTTAAATCTATCGATGAACGTGTTTGGATGTCTGTTGTTACCGGGTACTCCCCACCAACTCATCTAATTGAAAATGAACGTGTTCCCAAACCCATCGATAGATGGACCGAAAATGAGTTTAAGCTTGCAAATTTTAATTCCCGTGGTTTAAATGCCTTATTTAGCGTTGTCGCACCGGATGAATTCCGACGTATTATGACGTGTGAAACCGCTAAAGAAGCTTGGGATATTTTACAATTAACTCATGAAGGAACTAGTGTCGTTAAAGCTTCAAAACTCCAAAACCTCACCACTCAATTTGAAACTATCAAAATGGATGAAAAAGAAACTTTTGATAAATTTTATGCTAGACTTTCTGACATTGTTAATTCATCCTTTAACTTGGGAGAGAAAATACCCGACGACCGTGTTGTAAAGAAAATTTTGAGGTCCCTACCCGATAGATTTATTCCTAAAGTGACCGTTTTAAATTTTTTACCCACTTTAGCCTCTACGAAATTAGAAGAGCTTGTAGGTGATTTACAAACCTATGAACTGGATATGTTTCCCTCTAAAACTGAAAAGAAAATTGAAAAGGGTGTTGCTTTAAAAGCCCGAAAAGAGGTCAAACAAGTAATAGAGAGCGATAGTGATAGTGACTCGGAAGACATGGCTTTGTTTGCTCGTAAATTTAGAAAGTTTCTTAAATTTAACAAAGATAAAGTTAAAAATGATTTTAAGAAATTTGATTCTTCTAAACATGATAAAAGCGAGAAGTTTTCTAAAGACGAGAAGATCCCTAAAACTAGTAATGAAAATTTAGATAGGGACGAGTCTAATAAGTGTTTTGGTTGTGAAGGTTATGGCCATAGGGCTTATGAGTGCCCCACTAAACTAAGGAAAGATGGTAAGCGACCTATTTCATATAATGCAACCCTTAGTGATAGTGATAAGGAAGAAAAGCCCGATTCCGCCACTAAGAAAAATTTTGTGGCTTTTATGGCTAGTCATGTAAGTGATAATGAGAACTCATCGATTGATGAAACAATAGCACATGCCACTTCCAAGGTCATTGTTCATGATTCCCTTGTTTTTAAAGATAGTGAGAGTGAAGAAGAGAGTGAAAATGAAGAAGAGGTTGATGTGAGTGAACTTCAAAATGCTTTTCATGAATTATATAAAGAATCTATTAATTTGAAAAGAACTAATTTGAAGTTAGAAGCTTGTTTAAGAAAGAGTGTCAAGGTCGTTGATGATAGTGCCTTAATAGAAGACCTTAGGACACATGTGAGGACTCTTCAAGAGAAGCTTGAATATGTAGAAGGCGAAAGAGATAGCCTTAGGGGTTTAATGGAATCCTTAAAAAAGGAGCTTCTTGCTTTTGAAGAGCGAAATGTTTTACTAGAATCTAACATTGCTGAATTAGAAAATAAATTAAAAGATTCTAGTAATGTCAAATTTGATTTGGAGTGTCATTCGGAAAAACTAGATAAAATGTTAGGAACGGTCCAAATTAAAAATGACACTTGTGGTTTAGGCTTCAATCCTTGTAATGAATTTACTCATAATGCCCAAACCAATGTTTTAGGAGAATCAACTAGGAATACATTTAAAGATCACTCCTTAAGTAAATCTTTTCGACATGTTCTCACTTGTACACATTGTGGTCGACAAGGTCATCTTAGGAAATTTTGTTTAGATCTTAAACGAATTCCTAGAAAATCTCATAGTAAAGTAACCACGATAGCTAACCTTCCTACACCCCAAGATAGTAATTCTTCATTAATTTGGGTTAGGAAATCCGACTTGGTTGCCTTACAAAATAGGGATTTTGATTCTCATTTACTTACACATGCCTCCTCCCTTGCTAAATCTAAAGGATAAATGTGTTAGTGTTTGCATACTTTAGCGTTTGTACTTCATGCTATATTCATATGCTAAATGTATGCTTGTTTAGTCATTTTCTAGTCATTACCTTATTTCATATCACATGCTAGAAATTATGACTTGTT
Organism: Sambucus nigra; assembly: GCA_949130495.1. NCBI lineage: Eukaryota > Viridiplantae > Streptophyta > Magnoliopsida > Dipsacales > Adoxaceae > Sambucus > Sambucus nigra. The sequence continues at coordinate 501,142,575 of OX422219.1, forward strand.
TATCTTTTTGTATTATATTTTGTGTTTGAATCGACTGCATAATATAAAAAGATTTTTGTTTATCATTTGTGTTTTATTTATTTCATTTAAGCTTAATGAAAAATACAAATGATTTTTGTTTGTCCTTTTGAGTAAATATTTATTTTTGATTAAAAATGTTAAAAACTCAAAAAGATTTTGTTTTGTGTGTATTTTTGTTTGACACACTTTATGTGGCATATATTTGTGTTTGAATCCTATCGGTTACGCTTCCATGTGGCTAGAACTTTTGGTTTAGATTTTCAATCCTTAAAATGTTCTTTACCATGTTTTATATGGAGTAGTTGGATTTTGTATTGTTTAAATGGATTCTATTTCTATATGCCTCTATTCACACATGCACGAGCTCTTTTGAAATCTTAATGTCACATGTTATATTTGAGCTTTTTGAGGTGTTCTCCTATCAATCTAGTCATCTACATATCTATGACCTAGGAGGACTAGTGCATGTCAAAATCCGTTGCATGTGAGATTTGTGTGAAAAATGAAAACATGATAAATTAATATATGCACGGGGAAGGGCTCCGAAAGGATGAATTAAATCCTTTGCGATAGTAAGCCACCGTTGATTGGATCTAAAAGAAATACGTGATCCAAAGGCCTAAAAACAGAATATTTGGCATTAAACAGAAAGCAATTTCCAAGGCCTATGTTTGTATGATATATTCATTCAAAAATAAAAGAATATATATGCTCATTGAGGGAGAATTGAATGGTATATCAACGGTTTGCACAATGTCCGTTTATCCTAGTTGTCTTTAATGTCATGACTCTATTTGGTTTGTAGAATCATCATCATGCTAGGCTTGTATGCATTGTGTATGTTTGTTCATTGAGTTCAATCTTTATATTGTCACATGAGGTTATATTTAAATGTGATAAAGTTTGCAATCAAATGAGAACTCCGTGAACGTTTCTTAAGTGTTTGGGTCTAAATTTAATTGTTGCTAGTTCACACCCCTACACTTCCGTTTCCATATGACACATTTTTGCCATACGAGTGTGCAAACTTATTGTATTTTGTGTCATGTGTGTGTTTATATCTATATATATGCAAGTACTATATTGGTATATTTCTAATGTATATATATATATGATATTTGTTTGTCTTTGCCCTGCTTTTATTGCCCATATGCTTTCATGTCTTATCACTTTAAGCTTTCACATGTTGTTTATTAGTTCTTTATCCTTTGCCTATTCCCGAACAAAAAGGGGGAGAATGATGATAAGGGGAGAAATGGTATCTAATCCTATTATTATCGTATCTTCGTTTGGGGGAGATTTATCTAAGGGGGAGACGTCTTTCTAAGTAGGTCATGTGTTTAAAGGGAGAATTAATTTAGGGGGAGTAATTAATTAATTGCATTTAATATTTTGATATTCCCTATGCATTTGATGAGTTTGCTTAAGTGTGCAGGAATTATTCTAAAGCGGCATCTTTCTATGGCAAAGCGTTTGATCCTTGGGTTGAGTCAAGATTGGGCGGGTTATGTTTTGAGTCTAGTAGAGCTTGACGGCCCTTTAGGATTTTTGTTTGGTTTTTGTCCCGGAATAGCCAAAGGGGGAGATTTGTAAGGACACAAATTTCCAATTGAGTCCATATATAGTTTTGGCTCAATTCCGGACAAAAACATTTATTCATAGGATAGTATTTATTGTAATATTCTCAAGCCTATGAAGTGTATGTTGAAGACGTAGCGGCAAAGAATTTAAAGCTTCATCAAAATGCCGGTTTGCGTGCCTCGTTTCTACGTCATCAACTAAGGTTCCATGCTCCCATGGTATGAATGTAATTATATTTATATAGGAGCTTGGAACAATTTTTATTGGGTGTTAGGTGTAATAAAAACTGCATTTTATTTTCAGAAAGAATCAATTAGAACTTTAATATAAGTATATAAAGGTTTCTGGGCCAAAATCGAATTTTACAAACTTTCTGGTCGTTCGTTAGAAATGTCGTTCGAACGAGTTTTTTCGTTCGAACCAGATTTCGTTCGAACGAGTTTTGTCGTTCGAACCAGTTTCGTTCGAACGAGTTTTGCCAACGACCCTAACTGGTCAGTCGTTCGATATGCCGTTCGAACGAATGTTCGTTCTAACGAGGTATCTAACGAACTTCTAACGAGCCCAGGCTGGTCACTCGTTAGAAGTCTCGTTCGAACGAGAATCACGTTCGTTCGAACGAGATTCCAGTGGGAACAGTTATTTGGCAGTTTTTTTGCAGTTTTTCCCCACTCCTCCACTTGGTTTTCAACCAACTTTTTTCATACATTATTATGTGCGGGAAACACATTTTCCAAGACAACTTTTCCAACATTGTTTATCTCCTAAAGAGAGTTTGAGAGCAAAATTAGTTTAGGAAAATGTTCAAGTTTTGAGTGTTAATTTTTAATGAAGAATTCATACACACTCTAGTTTACACCCAATAATTGTTTATCCAAGTTCTATATTTATATCAATTACTTGGAGTTTTTGGCACCGGTTTTCTCTACCGAATTCAAGAGACGTTTTGGGTTTGCTTCTACACCCCATCACAAAGAAGACTTTCGTTGAGATTCTACCCACATGGAGAAAGGCTCCATGCTTGGGTGACGGTGACCATATAAGGTCCCATCGGTGTATTCCGAGACCACGTGGAGCTCCGTTGGTTATCCGCTAATTGGAGGTTGATACAAGAAGGAGCATCACGGCTTGAGAGGGTTCGAGTTTAGGAAGTAAGTCTTTTGTCTTGTATTTTGTAATACCGTTTTTAGTGGATTTGAGGCTAGGGCCGTCCCGAGGTTTTTTCCCGTTAGTGGGTTTTTCCTCGTACATCGCGATGTAGTGTGACATTGTTTATTTTTATCTTGCACAAAATTAGAACGCATGCTTTAGGTTTAATTCAAGATAAAATTCGGTTTAATTCTCACACTATATTAAAATTGGACTTATTTAATATTGGATAAAATTGTGTAATTCTTGTCACTTGCATTAATTTGGTTTCGCCTAACTTTGGATAATTGTTAATTATGACTTAGGCAAATTCTAGGACTTGAATTATGTTTTAATTTGTTTTGAGAAATTAAAACTTGTTGTTATTCTTGAAAGTTAAAACCATCACTTATATTCGCTTCCGCATTTATTTAAAAGGAAATTAAATATTTTAATTGGGACAATTTCGGTCTTTCAAATTGGTATCAGAGCCAAAAACGATAAATTATTTCGTTAAGATTCTTTAATTTTTGGCTAAAATGGATTTTTCCCCATTTTCAAAATTTCCTATTTTTGATGGTTCTAACTACGCGTATTGGAAAGCGCGAATGAAATCGGCACTTAAATCTATCGATGAACGTGTTTGGATGTCTGTTGTTACCGGGTACTCCCCACCAACTCATCTAATTGAAAATGAACGTGTTCCCAAACCCATCGATAGATGGACCGAAAATGAGTTTAAGCTTGCAAATTTTAATTCCCGTGGTTTAAATGCCTTATTTAGCGTTGTCGCACCGGATGAATTCCGACGTATTATGACGTGTGAAACCGCTAAAGAAGCTTGGGATATTTTACAATTAACTCATGAAGGAACTAGTGTCGTTAAAGCTTCAAAACTCCAAAACCTCACCACTCAATTTGAAACTATCAAAATGGATGAAAAAGAAACTTTTGATAAATTTTATGCTAGACTTTCTGACATTGTTAATTCATCCTTTAACTTGGGAGAGAAAATACCCGACGACCGTGTTGTAAAGAAAATTTTGAGGTCCCTACCCGATAGATTTATTCCTAAAGTGACCGTTTTAAATTTTTTACCCACTTTAGCCTCTACGAAATTAGAAGAGCTTGTAGGTGATTTACAAACCTATGAACTGGATATGTTTCCCTCTAAAACTGAAAAGAAAATTGAAAAGGGTGTTGCTTTAAAAGCCCGAAAAGAGGTCAAACAAGTAATAGAGAGCGATAGTGATAGTGACTCGGAAGACATGGCTTTGTTTGCTCGTAAATTTAGAAAGTTTCTTAAATTTAACAAAGATAAAGTTAAAAATGATTTTAAGAAATTTGATTCTTCTAAACATGATAAAAGCGAGAAGTTTTCTAAAGACGAGAAGATCCCTAAAACTAGTAATGAAAATTTAGATAGGGACGAGTCTAATAAGTGTTTTGGTTGTGAAGGTTATGGCCATAGGGCTTATGAGTGCCCCACTAAACTAAGGAAAGATGGTAAGCGACCTATTTCATATAATGCAACCGTTAGTGATAGTGATAAGGAAGAAAAGCCCGATTCCGCCACTAAGAAAAATTTTGTGGCTTTTATGGCTAGTCATGTAAGTGATAATGAGAACTCATCGATTGATGAAACAATAGCACATGCCACTTCCAAGGTCATTGTTCATGATTCCCTTGTTTTTAAAGATAGTGAGAGTGAAGAAGAGAGTGAAAATGAAGAAGAGGTTGATGTGAGTGAACTTCAAAATGCTTTTCATGAATTATATAAAGAATCTATTAATTTGAAAAGAACTAATTTGAAGTTAGAAGCTTGTTTAAGAAAGAGTGTCAAGGTCGTTGATGATAGTGCCTTAATAGAAGACCTTAGGACACATGTGAGGACTCTTCAAGAGAAGCTTGAATATGTAGAAGGCGAAAGAGATAGCCTTAGGGGTTTAATGGAATCCTTAAAAAAGGAGCTTCTTGCTTTTGAAGAGCGAAATGTTTTACTAGAATCTAACATTGCTGAATTAGAAAATAAATTAAAAGATTCTAGTAATGTCAAATTTGATTTGGAGTGTCATTCGGAAAAACTAGATAAAATGTTAGGAACGGTCCAAATTAAAAATGACACTTGTGGTTTAGGCTTCAATCCTTGTAATGAATTTACTCATAATGCCCAAACCAATGTTTTAGGAGAATCAACTAGGAATACATTTAAAGATCACTCCTTAAGTAAATCTTTTCGACATGTTCTCACTTGTACACATTGTGGTCGACAAGGTCATCTTAGGAAATTTTGTTTAGATCTTAAACGAATTCCTAGAAAATCTCATAGTAAAGTAACCACGATAGCTAACCTTCCTACACCCCAAGATAGTAATTCTTCATTAATTTGGGTTAGGAAATCCGACTTGGTTGCCTTACAAAATAGGGATTTTGATTCTCATTTACTTACACATGCCTCCTCCCTTGCTAAATCTAAAGGATAAATGTGTTAGTGTTTGCATACTTTAGCGTTTGTACTTCATGCTATATTCATATGCTAAATGTATGCTTGTTTAGTCATTTTCTAGTCATTACCTTATTTCATATCACATGCTAGAAATTATGACTTGTTTATCTTTTTGTATTATATTTTGTGTTTGAATCGACTGCATAATATAAAAAGATTTTTGTTTATCATTTGTGTTTTATTTATTTCATTTAAGCTTAATGAAAAATACAAATGATTTTTGTTTGTCCTTTTGAGTAAATATTTATTTTTGATTAAAAATGTTAAAAACTCAAAAAGATTTTGTTTTGTGTGTATTTTTGTTTGACACACTTTATGTGGCATATATTTGTGTTTGAATCCTATCGGTTACGCTTCCATGTGGCTAGAACTTTTGGTTTAGATTTTCAATCCTTAAAATGTTCTTTACCATGTTTTATATGGAGTAGTTGGATTTTGTATTGTTTAAATGGATTCTATTTCTATATGCCTCTATTCACACATGCACGAGCTCTTTTGAAATCTTAATGTCACATGTTATATTTGAGCTTTTTGAGGTGTTCTCCTATCAATCTAGTCATCTACATATCTATGACCTAGGAGGACTAGTGCATGTCAAAATCCGTTGCATGTGAGATTTGTGTGAAAAATGAAAACATGATAAATTAATATATGCACGGGGAAGGGCTCCGAAAGGATGAATTAAATCCTTTGCGATAGTAAGCCACCGTTGATTGGATCTAAAAGAAATACGTGATCCAAAGGCCTAAAAACAGAATATTTGGCATTAAACAGAAAGCAATTTCCAAGGCCTATGTTTGTATGATATATTCATTCAAAAATAAAAGAATATATATGCTCATTGAGGGAGAATTGAATGGTATATCAACGGTTTGCACAATGTCCGTTTATCCTAGTTGTCTTTAATGTCATGACTCTATTTGGTTTGTAGAATCATCATCATGCTAGGCTTGTATGCATTGTGTATGTTTGTTCATTGAGTTCAATCTTTATATTGTCACATGAGGTTATATTTAAATGTGATAAAGTTTGCAATCAAATGAGAACTCCGTGAACGTTTCTTAAGTGTTTGGGTCTAAATTTAATTGTTGCTAGTTCACACCCCTACACTTCCGTTTCCATATGACACATTTTTGCCATACGAGTGTGCAAACTTATTGTATTTTGTGTCATGTGTGTGTTTATATCTATATATATGCAAGTACTATATTGGTATATTTCTAATGTATATATATATATGATATTTGTTTGTCTTTGCCCTGCTTTTATTGCCCATATGCTTTCATGTCTTATCACTTTAAGCTTTCACATGTTGTTTATTAGTTCTTTATCCTTTGCCTATTCCCGAACAAAAAGGGGGAGAATGATGATAAGGGGAGAAATGGTATCTAATCCTATTATTATCGTATCTTCGTTTGGGGGAGATTTATCTAAGGGGGAGACGTCTTTCTAAGTAGGTCATGTGTTTAAAGGGAGAATTAATTTAGGGGGAGTAATTAATTAATTGCATTTAATATTTTGATATTCCCTATGCATTTGATGAGTTTGCTTAAGTGTGCAGGAATTATTCTAAAGCGGCATCTTTCTATGGCAAAGCGTTTGATCCTTGGGTTGAGTCAAGATTGGGCGGGTTATGTTTTGAGTCTAGTAGAGCTTGACGGCCCTTTAGGATTTTTGTTTGGTTTTTGTCCCGGAATAGCCAAAGGGGGAGATTTGTAAGGACACAAATTTCCAATTGAGTCCATATATAGTTTTGGCTCAATTCCGGACAAAAACATTTATTCATAGGATAGTATTTATTGTAATATTCTCAAGCCTATGAAGTGTATGTTGAAGACGTAGCGGCAAAGAATTTAAAGCTTCATCAAAATGCCGGTTTGCGTGCCTCGTTTCTACGTCATCAACTAAGGTTCCATGCTCCCATGGTATGAATGTAATTATATTTATATAGGAGCTTGGAACAATTTTTATTGGGTGTTAGGTGTAATAAAAACTGCATTTTATTTTCAGAAAGAATCAATTAGAACTTTAATATAAGTATATAAAGGTTTCTGGGCCAAAATCGAATTTTACAAACTTTCTGGTCGTTCGTTAGAAATGTCGTTCGAACGAGTTTTTTCGTTCGAACCAGATTTCGTTCGAACGAGTTTTGTCGTTCGAACCAGTTTCGTTCGAACGAGTTTTGCCAACGACCCTAACTGGTCAGTCGTTCGATATGCCGTTCGAACGAATGTTCGTTCTAACGAGGTATCTAACGAACTTCTAACGAGCCCAGGCTGGTCACTCGTTAGAAGTCTCGTTCGAACGAGAATCACGTTCGTTCGAACGAGATTCCAGTGGGAACAGTTATTTGGCAGTTTTTTTGCAGTTTTTCCCCACTCCTCCACTTGGTTTTCAACCAACTTTTTTCATACATTATTATGTGCGGGAAACACATTTTCCAAGACAACTTTTCCAACATTGTTTATCTCCTAAAGAGAGTTTGAGAGCAAAATTAGTTTAGGAAAATGTTCAAGTTTTGAGTGTTAATTTTTAATGAAGAATTCATACACACTCTAGTTTACACCCAATAATTGTTTATCCAAGTTCTATATTTATATCAATTACTTGGAGTTTTTGGCACCGGTTTTCTCTACCGAATTCAAGAGACGTTTCGGGTTTGCTTCTACACCCCATCACAAAGAAGACTTTCGTTGAGATTCTACCCACACGGAGAAAGGCTCCATGCTTGGGTGACGGTGACCATATAAGGTCCCATCGGTGTATTCCGAGACCACGGTGGAGCTCCGTTGGTTATCCGCTAATTGGATGTTGATACAAGAAGGAGCATCACGGCTTGAGAGGGTTCGAGTTTAGGAAGTAAGTCTTTTGTCTTGTATTTTGTAATACCGTTTTTAGTGGATTTGAGGCTAGGGCCGTCCCGAGGTTTTTTCCCGTTAGTGGGTTTTTCCTCGTACATCGCGATGTAGTGTGACATTGTTTATTTTTATCTTGCACAAAATTAGAACGCATGCTTTAGGTTTAATTCAAGATAAAATTCGGTTTAATTCTCACACTATATTAAAATTGGACTTATTTAATATTGGATAAAATTGTGTAATTCTTGTCACTTGCATTAATTTGGTTTCGCCTAACTTTGGATAATTGTTAATTATGACTTAGGCAAATTCTAGGACTTGAATTATGTTTTAATTTGTTTTGAGAAATTAAAACTTGTTGTTATTCTTGAAAGTTAAAACCATCACTTATATTCGCTTCCGCATTTATTTAAAAGGAAATTAAATATTTTAATTGGGACAATTTCGGTCTTTCAAATTGGTATCAGAGCCAAAAACGATAAATTATTTCGTTAAGATTCTTTAATTTTTGGCTAAAATGGATTTTTCCCCATTTTCAAAATTTCCTATTTTTGATGGTTCTAACTACGCGTATTGGAAAGCGCGAATGAAATCGGCACTTAAATCTATCGATGAACGTGTTTGGATGTCTGTTGTTACCGGGTACTCCCCACCAACTCATCTAATTGAAAATGAACGTGTTCCCAAACCCATCGATAGATGGACCGAAAATGAGTTTAAGCTTGCAAATTTTAATTCCCGTGGTTTAAATGCCTTATTTAGCGTTGTCGCACCGGATGAATTCCGACGTATTATGACGTGTGAAACCGCTAAAGAAGCTTGGGATATTTTACAATTAACTCATGAAGGAACTAGTGTCGTTAAAGCTTCAAAACTCCAAAACCTCACCACTCAATTTGAAACTATCAAAATGGATGAAAAAGAAACTTTTGATAAATTTTATGCTAGACTTTCTGACATTGTTAATTCATCCTTTAACTTGGGAGAGAAAATACCCGACGACCGTGTTGTAAAGAAAATTTTGAGGTCCCTACCCGATAGATTTATTCCTAAAGTGACCGTTTTAAATTTTTTACCCACTTTAGCCTCTACGAAATTAGAAGAGCTTGTAGGTGATTTACAAACCTATGAACTGGATATGTTTCCCTCTAAAACTGAAAAGAAAATTGAAAAGGGTGTTGCTTTAAAAGCCCGAAAAGAGGTCAAACAAGTAATAGAGAGTGATAGTGATAGTGACTCGGAAGACATGGCTTTGTTTGCTCGTAAATTTAGAAAGTTTCTTAAATTTAACAAAGATAAAGTTAAAAATGATTTTAAGAAATTTGATTCTTCTAAACATGATAAAAGCGAGAAGTTTTCTAAAGCCGAGAAGATCCCTAAAACTAGTAATGAAAATTTAGATAGGGACGAGTCTAATAAGTCATTTCGAACCAAGAATCATTTACGTGTGTATATAAATAATTGGGGTCGATGTATCATTTCGAACCAATTCTTACTTGGGGTCATTGAATCATTTTGAACCAAGAGTCCTTTACGTGTATAAAAAGGGCACAATAGTAATGACTGATATTTAGTATATATTATGTGTGAAATATATATACTTGATGATATTCTACTTCTGTGTATTAGTAGATTGATATATATTATGTATTTAAAGATACATACTGAACTGGTAAGTTAAGTAGTGAAACTTAATTACGAAATACACCTTTAGATAGAGAAAATATATTTAGTAATTTAAGTAGTGAAACTTAATTACACAAGTGGGAAGTCAACAATTGTGAGAATTGTAGTAAATTTTAGTAGTGAAACTAAATGAGAAGTATTGAAAAATAACATAGATGAAATGTTACCTGAGAATAAATTAACATACGCGAGATGTTAGTGAAACGGTTGTACTGTATGGGCGGTAATGGAACTTAAGTATAGATAAGTTCATAGGATTACTTAGTCCTAGATAGCTTGGAAGATATGGCTAAGTAAGCTAAGTGTAGAACGTTAGGTGTGCACAAGAGATGAGGGGTGAATAAACTCAAGAGAGTGTACGAGAACCTAACATGTGTAATCAATAACCGCATTTTATATTGTGATAAACGCTTGCTAAATATTTTCAAAATGTTTTGAGTTCTAACTCTTGCTATAAAATATTTTCAAAACCTTTGAGGTGTCCAGCGACAGGGACGCCATGTATGATGATTTCATTCCAGGGACTCGAAGCTGTAGCACAGTGAATGCTTACAGGATTTTGACTAGACAACATCTCTTATTCAGATCTAGTACAGGATCTCACACTATTCTATGTATGGACTTGTGGTCCGGTATTAGTCTCAGATGTTGTTTCAGACTAGTGGTTATTCTATTGTTGTCTGGGATTTTTAGCCGATGGTTTATTCGGTAATACTTTTGTTCTGTTGTACTTTTACTTTGTTGTTTGAATTATAGTACATGATTATTTGTACTTTGTTCCGCATGGTTGATTTATCTGTTTTAAGAAAGATAAAATTTGGCACCGGTCTAATTTTACTTAGGGGATTAGTAATTAAAAAGTTTTCGACAGTGATGCTAAGAATGAACCATTTGAGAAACCTGTTTTAATTTAATAAAGGCCTGATCACCCGATGTTTAATTAGGCGGGGTGTCACAGATGGTATCAGAGCATCAGGTTCTAGTGTCCATAGGATCTGTACGGCTTACTACGTTTTCAGCGTATCATTTGATTGATATAGAGCCCTATCTTAGGATTGTTGTACTCCCCTACGTACGTAGTTACGACCTCCTGCTATCTAGTAGATGTAGTGTTACATATACGAGTTCGATTGGGTATGGTACGTCAAATATGGCGGTAGAACCAGCATTGGCGTTGGAAGGATTGCAGGAGGGAGGAGCTCAGCATGAAGCCTGGAGTGTTCAAAGATGGAAATCATAGGAGAGATGACCGTTGTTGAGGTCACTCCTACTGTGAAATGGAAGTAGATGCTACAAGGGTTGTTGAGGCATAACAGGCATTTTCCAAGTGTCGCGATGGCAAAGGGGGATACTAATTTAGACCCACCCAATGTAGTGATAGTGGGAGGGAGTCTGCAGAAATTTTTGATGAGAACGAGCCGTAAATTATGATAAAACGGTGATTATGCATGGTAACCAATGGAAGTAGTATTTCCAGAGGTTTTGGCATTTAGGGATATAGTAGATCTACCCAAAAGTGAATTTGAGTAAATTTTTGAGGCAACGTGGCGGGGATACCAATCACCGCATCCGGACCGAGGGTCCGTATACAAATAGAGAGACCTTACGTATAGTATAACCGCAAAGTTCTCTAATTTTGATTCAAAAGCGAAGAGAATGGAAATACCGGAGCCCATCACGTGAAAACCTAGTAGAGGCCAATCGTGAGAAAGAAATTTATCCGTTGGAGTGAACTTGTACCGATGAGATATGTATAAGGGAAGAAGAGCCCTTGCGAGAAGGGACTCTCGAGTTGTAATTCGTAATTTTGGTAAAACTCTTCTTGGACGACTTATGTATATGAAGACAATATGGTACTTCTTACAAGGCTGAGGTAAATGCGCCTAGGTGGGCGGAGCTAAGGGAGTTTAAGGATTTAGTCAAAGAGTAAGACTGAATGTTATGGGGTTAGTGCAAGCCATAAGTGGAAACCCACTAAGGGATTCATTGATTCGATCCTAAGTCGGGACTGTTAAGGCTAATAGTGCGTTCCTTGGTCAGCGAAACTAAGGGGACCATGATGATAGTGTTAAAATTAAGGCTACCAAGTTCCGAGTGGAAGAATACCCAAACCGGTGGGTGCGGCCTAGAGTAAGGGAATTTTTGAAAAGATGTCTTATGTGGGACGTAAGACCATGCGTGTTGATCTTGCCCGAAGTAATTCGAGGGGATAATAACTCCGATAAGTTTTTCATTTCTGTAAGGACAAGCGTGTTATGTCCGGGGACCATTTGAACCACTAGAGCGATGGGCAAGGAAGTATATGAATTTTAGCCTCGAGCGAATGGGGTATATGACGATGCCTCACCTGAAGGAAGGTCGAGCTATCTTTATCCATTAATGTGGGAGACTCCAGAGATTATGGATGTCCCATAGTGATTGATTCCGGTGTGTAGGAACCTAAATGATATGAGTCAATGTATGTCGTATGACTGTTGAGCGGAGAGATCGAGCTCGCTGTTGTAATTAGTGCTAAGGACTTGGTGATAGTATAAGCGCAGTGCCACTTGACTCCTTTAGAAATATTGGAGTATGGTTGCACATATTGTCGAGGAATGGAATTTGAGTATCTTGACTATGTGTTATTCCGACAATGCTCAGTAAGAATACATGGGGAGAAGTCCCTTGTTTAAGTTCGGTTGCGAAAGGGAATACGACTGAATTTTTATGCACGACAGGAGAAGAGAAATTGTTAGATGCTAGGGCATCAGTGGAGCCGGTAGTGTTGTGGAGAAACACTGAAAGGCTTACCTCACCACAAAGGGATAAGTGGGACTTTGTGGGCAAGGATTTAATTTTTGGTCTATAGGGTATTGAGAATACCCACAAGATTGTAGTCACGTCGTGTAGACTAGGCTGGAGTTGAAGAAAAGCATGTTACGGGTGCGACATTTGCAATGTTTTTGCAAATGTGCACGGAGAAAAGGGTGTATGGGCGCCCTAGTCAATTGGATTCCTTAGACATCTGAGATAAAGGGATGCGGAAATTTTTGTACGACGGTGGAGAAATTAGGAAATAAGTCGTATCGATGAAATGGGTTGAACGTCATGGGAGATAGATGATGATCCAAGATTATATGTGCTGAGAGATCCAGCACACCCTATGGGATGAAAGTCGGTGGGAAACTGTTCAAAGGTTATCTCTTGATATGGGAGACCTAACTGTGGTGAAGAAGTAGCGCAAGGTGCTACTTGACTGAGTGTTGTGAGTGACTTACGTGTTACTAAAATGTTGATTCTTATAAAGTAACCAACCCCAAAAAGTGCGCCAATTGCGAAGAGTGCACGGATTGTAAAGTATAATAAACCCGGAAAGAAAGGGGAATAGAGTACCACTTGAGGAAAGATGACGTAAGTGGGAAGCGATGTTGAGGAGAGACATAGTGAGATTGTCTCCAGATACACCTCTAGTTAATAGAGCGAGATAGACTAGAAATGAGCAACCGAAATGTGGTAGTGAACCTACATTTCCAATGATGGAATGAGGAGACGGACTTGTAAATTATTGATGGGTTGTGAACATCATAATTAAGCCAACATTTCGTTGGGGTAGCGAAATGGGGTGACCGGGATGGATTAGTATGTAGTTGAAAAGGGAGAGTGCACGGTGCCGCTCTACATGATTGTGAATCAGGATGAAATCCTTAAATTCCACCCTGTGAGAGATGGTCAGGAAGGAATAGAGATAAAGTTTTATTTTGAGTAGGTTGTGTTACCTACGACTCAATGTTAGTGAGAAAGAATGATGATACGCCCTTATGATAGTGGAATTTTGGAGAAGCCCACTGATCAATTCATAGGTTGAATGTATGCCTATAAGAGCATATTTATAGGTAGAGTGAGTGCCTATATGGACTGTACATGAGGATTAGGTTCATGGGTACCGATTATGAACAATACATGTACTTTGAGGTATGGTTCGAGAAGACATTTCGAACTTTTAGTCCTTAACGCGTGATATGAGGACATTCTATTGGAGTGTGACATTTTAGGGTATATGAAATGTGAAATATATGGCTCACAAATTGTCTACTCATGTGCGATGAGATATATATACATATATTGGTGCTCGAGATGTGATTCCGAGACAAGTAATTAATCACTATTGGTGATCGAGGTGGAACTCCGAGCCAATAACCCCAAAAGTGTTATAGAAGGGGGGTGATTATAAAATAAGTGTTGATAGTATATGTTATGTGAACGATATATATACCTATTGATTTTTCCTACTTATGTGCGATAGTAAGTGTGCTTAATCTCTGTATTGGGGTCGATGATGTTCCGGACCAATACATGAGGGATCGATTTGGGGTCGATGATTTTCCGAACCAAATCGATGATAAATATTGGTATCGACGGATGGTCTGAACCGACATGTGCATTACATTTACCTTGGGGTCGAGGAATTCCCGGACCAATGTAAATGATAGGATTATTGGGGCCGATGATTTTTGCCGGACCAATTTTCCTTAAAGTATATATTGTGTGTGAAATATATACCTTATAATATTCTACTTATGAGTGATAGTAGACACTTTGATGTTATATAGAGATATACATCAAATGGGTAAATTAAGTAGGGAGAAACTTAATTTCAAGAATTAACGTTGGATTGGGAAAATCTATGAGAAATTAAGTAGTGAGACTTAATTATGATATATGCGGCATGGGTAACGTGCGATAAGAATTTATAATAAAGCAAGGCATGTACTTGGGGCGACCGTTAGGATGTTATGATTTGAATTTGGGTATTAGAGGATGCAATGACGTTTAAGGTCCTTAGTCTTAATACCAGCCTTATCCTAATTTCGAGGACGAAATTCCTTTGTAAGGGGGGAAGTATGTAATACTCCGTATTTCTGAATATTCCAAATATTCTATTTAATTAGATTGGAGAATTAAATGAGAAAATTACGACTTAATTTAAATTACGTAAGAGTAGTAATTTAAAGAGTTTTATTTAAAAATTGTAATTATGGAATATTAATCGAGAGATAGATACCGGTTTATATTGCCTCATTATATTTACTTAGTGCGAGTAGTAAATAGTTACTTAACGCGTGTAGACCGTGTTGGGGTGAGAACGAGTAATTTTTTTTAGTGACTCAAATAATAATTTAGAGGTCACAGATGAGTCCGAAAGGGTCAAATTAGTCAAAATAGTATACCCGGGGGTACTAGTTGAGTCCCGGGATAATTTTGGACTAAACCGAGACCTTTCGGGGGGTTTTGGTCTTTTAACATAAGAGGGTATGGAGACCTACGAAATTGAGAGCTTTATATCAGCTGTATGATAGAGGGATTAGGGTTAGAACACCCATGACAACACCAATACCATTAGAGAGAAGAGAGGCATAACTTTCTAAGGCAAAAGAAGGAATTGGGAAAGATTCAAAGGAGATTGTCACTATTAACTTGTTGGGGAAGAAGGATTGAAGGATGAAGATCATCAATCATCAACAACAACCACGAAATCAGACCCTACTGATCATAAGGCAAGTTGTTTATTGCAAAAATTATAAAGTTATAATACCCATGTGTAGGGTTTTTGAATAATTTTGTTTAAATCATTATCTTGATTAGAGAAAGATGATATTTATACATGTTGGGATAGGAATCGCATGTAGAATGATTTACCTTATGTAGAGGATTAAGATTCAGATTAGACTTGATGATTTTCGGATTAAAATATGGATTTTGAATGATAATATGGGAAGAACACCATAACTAGGGTTTCAAGAAACTTTGGGTTTAATTCATTATTTCTTTAAAGGAATTGGAGTTTGTGATGTATTTGCCACGTTAGAAATTGTCCTAGTATACGTGAAAACATATTAGGATCATTGGGTCGAAGTTTGGTGGACTATAATGGAGTTTGAAGATTTGTTAATGGAGGATAAGATTAACGAAGAAGACAAACTGCGTCTGTCCCTGTTCGATCGATCGATCGATCTCGAACTATCGATCGATCGACTATGTCGATCGATCGAACCCAGCAGTCGGTCGATCGATCGACGCAAGCTGTTTCCCGAAATTTTTGTGTTAAATCCTTCGTTGATTTTCGGGAATGAATGAGTATCCTAGGATTTACATTATACTTATATGGGAGTGAGAATAAGACCAGTAGGTATATTATTGAGGTCCGATAAGGCCATTGGGTGTAGGGCTTGGATTACGGACCGATGAGAATAAATTCGATTTAGTAGAGTATCGGGGACTTCGGAAATTGAGTTACGAGGCGAAGTAAATTCAATTTAAGTAATAGACCAGTAGGGTAAGAAATAGCTACTAACATTATATGTAAGGGGTAACTAGGACCCTTAGAGTTATGTGAATACTCAAATAAATACGATTAATGAGATAAATCGTAAAACGAATGTTGTACGGCTAATATATGAGATTAAAATATTACGTACGTATATAATTAATAGGTCGGGCGCGTACCTACTGAATTATGTGATCTTTTAGGTCGAGAGATGATACCTAAATTAATTATGTTAGGGTCGATGAGACATTCCGAACTAATATAAAGTTACTATATGTTTGGGGTCGATGAGAAATGCCGAACCAAACCTTGAACTGGTGTCGCGATGAAAGAGTCCCGAACCAGAATATGTGTGTATATATATATTTTTAAAATAGTTGGGGTCGATGGATAATTCCGAACCAACTCTCACTTGGGGTCGATGTGTCATTTCGAACCAAGAATCATTTACGTGTGTATATAAATAATTGGGGTCGATGTATCATTCCGAACCAATTCTTACTTGGGGTCATTGAATCATTTCGAACCAAGAGTCCTTTACGTGTATAAAAAGGGCACAATAGTAATGACTGATATTTAGTATATATTATGTGTGAAATATATATACTTGATGGTATTCTACTTCTGTGTATTAGTAGATTGATATATATTATGTATTTAAAGATACATACTGAACTGGTAAGTTAAGTAGTGAAACTTAATTACGAAATACACCTTTAGATAGAGAAAATATATTTAGTAATTTAAGTAGTGAAACTTAATTACACAAGTGGGAAGTCAACAATTGTGAGAATTGTAGTAAATTTTAGTAGTGAAACTAAATGAGAAGTATTGAAAAATAACATAGATGAAATGTTAACTGAGAATAAATTAAGATACGCGAGATGTTAGTGAAACGGTTGTATTGTATGGGTGGTAATGGAACTTAAGTATAGATAAGTTCAGAGTATTACTTAGTCCTAGATAGCTTGGAAGATATGGCTAGGTAGGCTAAGTGTAGAACGTTAGGTGTGCACAAGAGATGAGGGGTGAGTAAACTCAAGAGAGTGTACGAGAACCTAACATGTGTAATCAATAACCGCATTTTATATTGTGATAAACGCTTGCTAAATATTTTCAAAATGTTTTGAGTTCTAACTCTTGCTATAAAATATTTTCAAAACCTTTTAGGTGTCCATCCACAGGGACGTCATGTATGATGATTTCATTCCAGGGACTCGAAGATGTAGCACAGTGGATGCTTACAGGATTTTGACTAGACAACATCTCTTATTCAGATCTAGTACAGGATCTCACACTATTCTATGTATGGACTTGTGGTCCGGTATTAGTCTCAGATGTTGTTTCAGACTAGTGGTTATTCTATTGTTGTCTGGGATTTTTAACCGATGGTTTATTCGGTAATACTTTTGTTCTGTTGTACTTTTACTTTGTTGTTTGAATTATAGTACATGATTATTTGTACTTTGTTCCGCATGGTTGATTTATCTATTTTAAGAAAGATAAAATTTGGCACCGGTCTAATTTTACTTAGGGGATTAGTAATTAAAAAGTTTTCGACAGTGATGCTAAGAATGAACCATTTGAGAAACCTGTTTTAATTTAATAAAGGCCTGATCACCCGATGTTTAATTAGGCGGGGTGTCACAGTTAATTCACCAAGTTTGATGAAAAAGATGATGAAAAGTGAAGTTTGGAAAAGGATTTGGATGTGGAAATCACGCTGACTTCGAGAGAGGTTTTCTTAGTTCGCTGAGAGTGATGGATTTCAGATCTTGGGTCCTTTTGCAATGAGGTCAAGACCTCCTTTTCATAGGCCCAGGGTATTGCCGATCGACATAGGCCTAATCCTGCCAATCGGCAGGTATTTTTAGGCACACTGCCGATAGGCAGGATTTGGAACCTGTCGTTTGGCAGTCTCTTTCAGGTTCCTTCGAAAAAAACAATCGTAAAATGCAAACCGTTGATCTGAATTGTGCACGGGGTGAACCACTGGAAAGGTATTTTAGAGACCTTCGAAAGTACTTTGGACAACTCCCGGGTCAGGGAGTTAACTTCGGGTCAAATGTGGCTCAAATTCGCTCGTCGGTCCTTTGGACGAGGGATTATCAGACGCAAATGGATTGTTCGTCCGCATGGTAAGTCAGAATTGCGCACGGGGCGGACCGTTGGAAAGGTTATGAGATGTACTTCAATATTCCAAAGAGTTTGACTCAGTTTGGGGAGTTGACTTTGGTCAACCGAGGACTGGGATCGTTCGGTGACCTTTCGGAGTGAAACGGATCATTCGTCCATACCGTAAGTCAGAATCGCACACGGGGCAAGTTTCGGGGGGAAAACGAGTTGTTCGTCCGCACTGTAAGTCAGAAATGTGCATGGGGAGGACCGTTAGAAAGGGGTTTCAGTGCCCTTCGAGGATTCATTTAGTCTCGATCGTTGACTTTTGGTCAAACAGATCCTGGGAGTGCCTGATGGCCTCTAAGTCAGTACCCGGGGTAACTTAGGTTTGTAGTGATGAAGGGAGGTGTTCGGGACCTGAGGAGAGGTTAAGGTGTGCTAGAATGGGGTGTCTACAATACCGTCAATGGTTGAGAACATAAAGAAGCCACTAAATGGCTCTGTAAGAGGCAGGAACACCTCGCACGAGACCTATATAACCCGTAAGAATCGATCGCGTAGTCATGGGGCCCCCAATTTGAGAGCACAACCAAAATTTTCAAACTTTTAGATTTAGGCTTAAAAATATGCTGTCAAAGGGTGAGAACGTAAAATAACCACCAAACGGACCTACAAGAGCACGAACACCTCGCACGAGACCAATGTAACCCGTAGAAACCGATCGCGTTGTCACGGGACCCCCTGTTTGATAGCACGACTAAAATTTGCAAACCGTTACACTCAGGCTTAAAAACACGGTGTCAAAGGGTGAGAATGTAAAATAACCACTAAATGGCCCCGTAAGAGGCATGGACACCTCACATAGGACCATTATCACCGAGAGGGACCAACCGCGTAGTCATGGGACCCTCGGTTTGAGAGCACGACCAAAATTTAAAAGCTATTAAACTTAGGCTTAAAAACATGCCTTCAAAGGGTGAGAACATAAAACAGACACTAAACGGACCCGTAAGAGGAAGGAAAACCTCGCACGGGACAAATGTAACTCGCACGAACCAATCGCGTAGTCACGGGACTCCAAGTTTGATAGCACGTCCAAAATTTGCAAAATGTTAGACTTAGGCTTAAAAATATACCGTCAAAGGGTGAGAACGTAAAACAACAACTAAATGGCCCCGTAATAGGCACATACACATATCACGGGATCAATGTAACTCGTAGGGACCAACTGTGTAGTCACGAAACCCCCGATTTGAGAGCACGATCAAAATTTTGCAAACTGTTTGACTTAGACATAAAAACATGCTGTCAAAGGGTGAGAGCATAAAACAACTGCTAAACGGCCCTGTAATAAGCAGGAACACTCACACGTGACTAATGTAACTCGTAAGAATCGATCGCCCCGGTTAGAAAGCACGAGTAAAATTTACAAACTGTTAGACTTTGACTTAAAAACATGTTGTCAAAGGGTGAGAATGTAAAACAAGTACTAAACGACCCTGTAAGAGGTAGCAACACCTCGCACGAGATCAATGCAACCCTCAGGATTCGACCGCGTAGTCACGGGACCCCCGGTTCGAGATCACGACCAACATTTGTAAACAGTTAGACTTAGACTTAAAAACATGCCGTCAAAGGGTGAGAACGTAAAACAACTACTAAATGGACCCGTAAGAGGCACGAACAACTCACATAGGACCAGTTTACCCCGCAGGGGCCGACCGCGTAGTCATGGGACCCCTGATTTGAAAGCACGACTAAAATTTATGAGATTTTAAACTTTGTCTTAAGAACGTGTCATCAAAGGGTGAGAACGTAAAATATCCACTAAACGGCCCCATAATAGGCACGAACACCTCGCACAGGACTAATGTAACATGAAGGAATCCATCGCGAGTTACAGGACCCCCGATTGGAGAGCACGATCAAAATTTGTAAACTGTTATATTTAGGATTAAAAACATACCGTCAAAGGGTGAGAATGCAAAACAGCCAATAAACGGCTCTGTAAGCGGCACAAACACCTCGCATATGACCAATGTAACCCGCAGGAACCGAGCGCATAGCCACGGGACCCCCAGTTTAAGAGCAGGACTAAAATTTATAAACTGTTAGACCTAGGCTTAAAAATATACTGTCAAAGGGTGAAAATGTAAAACAACCACTAAACAGCCCCGTAAGAGGCACGAACACCTCGTACCGGACCAATTTAACCTGTGGAACAGATCGCGTTGTCACGGGACTCCCAGTTTGAGAGCATGACCAAAATTTGCAAACTGTTAGACGTAGGCTTAAAAACATGTCGTCAAAGAGTGAGAACATAAAACAAAAACTAAACGGCTCCGTAAGAGGAAGGAACACCTCGCACGAGACTAATGTAACCTACAGGGACTGATCGCGTAGTCATGAGACTCTCGATTTGAGAGCACGACCCAAATTTGTAAACCATTAGATTTAGGCTTAAAAACATGCTGTCAAAGGGTGAGAATGTATAATAGCCACTTAACGTCACCTTAAGAGGCACGAACACCTCGCACAAAACCAATGTAACCCATAGGAAATGATCGCGTAGTCACGGGATCCCTGGTATGAGAGCACGACCAAAATTTGCAAACTATAAGACTTAGACTTAAAAACATGCCGTTAAAGGGCGAGAACATAAAACAACCACTAAACTGCCCCGTAAGGGGCACGGACACCTCTCACGGGACCAGTGTAACTCACATGAACTAACCGCGAAGTCATGGGACCCCCGATTTGAGAGCACAACCAAAATTTTCAAACTGTTAGACTTAGGTTTAAAAACATGCTATCAAATGGTGGGAACATGAAATAGTCACTAAACTGCCCCATAAGAGTCACTAACACCTCGCACAGGACCAATGTAACCCGCAGGAACTGATCGCGTAGTCATGGGGTCCCCGATTTGATAGCACGACCAAAACTTGCAAACTGTTAGACTTAGGCTTAAAAACATGCCGTCAAAGGGTGAGAACATAAAAAAACCATTAATCGGCCTCGTAAGAGGTATGAACACATCGCACGAGATCAATACAGGAACCGATCGCATAGTCACGGGGACCTCCGATTTAAGAGCATGACCAAAATTTACAAACTGCTAGACATAGACTTTAAAACATGTCGTCAAAGGCTGAGAACATAAAACAACTACTAAACGGACTCGTAACAGGCATGAACACCCCGTACGGGACCAATGTAACCCGCAGGGACCGATTGCGTAGTCACGAGACCCCCTATTTGAGAGCACGACCAAAATTTGCAAACTGTTAGACTTTGACTTAAAAACATGCTGTCAAAGGGTGAGAACGTAAAACAACCACTAAATGGCCCCGTGTGAGGCACGAACAGCTCCCACAAGACCAATATAACCCGCAAGAACTGATCGCGCTGTCACGGGACCCCGATTTGATAGCACGACTAAAATTTAAAACTATTAGACTTAGGCTTAATAACATGCCGTCAAAGGGTGAGAATGTAAACAACCACAAAAATGCCCTGTAAGAGTACGAACACCTCGCATGAGACCAATGTAACCCGCAGAAACCGATCGCGTAATCACTGGACCCTCTGTTTGAGAACACGCCCAAAACTTGCAAACTGTTAGACTTAGGCTTAAAAACATGTCGTCAAGGGGTGAGAACGTAAAATTGCTACTAAACGGCCCTGTGAGAGTCATGGACACCTCACATTGGACCAATGTAACTTGCAGGAACCAATCTCGTAGTGATGGGACCCCCGACCTGAGGGCACGACCAAAATTTACAAACTATTAGACTTAGGCTTAGAAATATGCTTATAAGCACCCAAAACTATACATTTTATACCCCGAATAGACGTACTTTAGTTTCTAATTCTCGGTAATATGGGTCTTATGTGGTTAAATGTTTATCTTGTAGGTCAAATGTCCGTTTGCGGTGTCAAAATCTATATATCAAGGCAAATGCGCATTGAATGGAGCTAAATACCATTGTCCCGTATCCTAGCCTACCATAAACCGAGCCTAAACCTACCCCGAACCCCGTGTATGCTTAGGTTGTGCCCTTTTATTTTTTTTTAGATTTTTAATTGGAGTCGGTTTATTTTTACGATTTATTTAGAATTTCTAGGATTTATTTTCTATTTTTCTATTTTTTATTAGTATAATTTTATTTTGATTTTGATTAGTTTTTATTTTATTAGGATTAAAATTTTTAGGATTTCATTTTATTTTTAGATTTATTAGATTTTACATTTTTTAGGATTTTAGTTTTTAGTTCAATAGTTTTTATTGTTATTTCTTTTTAGTCTTGTTTTTTTTATTTTGAGTCTTTATTTGACTAGAATTTCATTTTAAGATTTTTACTTTTTATTAATTTAATTTAATTTTTTTAGTTAGTTTTATTTTTCTAAGGGTCACAATTTAAACACACACACATAAACTCACTTATCTACACCCTAACACTACCTATCCTCATCCTCACCTACACCCTAACTTCCTACACCTTACCACACACAACACAACCCACTCCATCTTCTTCCTTTCACCCAACCACACTCTCTCTCTCTCTAAACTCCATAGCCACAAACCCCACATCAACCCACATGCAAACCCCCAACCCACGATCCACTTCACCTGACCAACCCACCCCGGCCCCAGCTCCTACCCGTTGCTCACCAACTCCGGCAGCACCCACAACCCGTACACCCGCCTGAACCCCACTGACCCAAACCCCCTACCCGTCCAGCCAACCCGATCGCATCTCCTGCCGGCGGCGCTTCAACAACCAAACCACCGACGACTAACCCTTATCAACCCCAACTCATCCCCGATTTCCACCCCTGAACCGGCGATCACCACCTACCTGGAAGCCCAGCAAACCACCGACCGACCCTTACCTTCCTAAACCGTAGCAACCCATGACCTTTAGTCCGACCTGCCTAAACCCGCGTTTCAATATCAAACCCATCTCCAGACCATAACCCGAGACCCACTTTCCCGAAAACTCCAACCCAAACCAAAATCGTGAGCTGCTAAACCTGCCATACCCGGATGCCCTCCAACCCATTTCCCCAATATCTATTTCACCCACTTCTCCAAACACGATGTCACCTGCAAATTTCTAAACCAAAATCCAAAGCTAAATAACAAATAAACCAATTACCTCACATGCCATATAACCCTTTTACCCCTTTTTCTCAAATTACCCCCAACTAACTACTTATCCCCTTTTCCCCAAAATACCCATAACCAAATCTGATCTTATTCCCAAATTCCCTCAACCACTTGACCTCAACACACTCACACCCCATGCTCCTCTCGCCATTTCCATGCACACTCAAACCCATTCCTAAAAATACCCCTTTATCTCCAAAAGCGACTATAAAAAGAAGACCTCACTCCATAAAAAAAAGATTGAAAGACTAGTGAATAGAGAATTCTAGAGAGAGAAAGACTAGGTTAGAAAAATAGGGAATTTAAGAAAAAGATATTGTAGAGAGGAGAATTAAATTGTACATCAATTTTGTTAGTGTTTGTACACAGTTGAGAGAAGCTTGGATTTAATGCAAGTGCAATTTCTTTTCTCCTACATTTTGGTTTGAATTTGTTCTCTCTATATTTTTAATTTCATTTAGTAACTTTTAAGTGAATTATGACTATGGATGGCTAATCACTCCATTTAAGGAGTGAAATGAAGCCCCATATATTCAATTGAATGTATTAATTAATCTAGTTTGCTTTGTTTCATTTAGTTAATTTTCTTTTCATTCCTACATGAGTTTATGCATTGAAAAATGGTAAACTATCCTTGAGAAAGGATTAAAATATAATATGCTCTTAATTTTTGGATTCAGACTAGAGATAGAATAACCTACTAATTAGAATATATTATATTTTATATACTCATACATTAAATTTTTGTTGGATTTATGATTTATTATATGAATCTACTCTAGTGAGTGATTTATATAATTTTTCTAAATCAATTATTCATTTGAGTTGTGGGGATGAAAATTGGATTAACTAATTTTATATTAGTTTGTTTTGTCAAATGATGAAAATCAATTGATAAAATAAATTAATATTTGGAAAATTAGTAAACTAGAATAATTAACACATTTAATTGATAAAGTGGAGGTTAAGTTTCATTCCTTGAATATTTCTCAAATTTAATTTCATCTCATTCTTATTACTTAGTTCTTATTTAGCACACTTGTTAGTTTGTTAATTTCATCTCTCATTTTAGTTTAGTGTTACTTCACATTTTCACCTAAAAAGTGTTTTAATATTTAAAAAATATAAAAAAAATTAGAAAAACCCAAAAGTCTTAAAAAAATAATCAAGTGAATTATATTCACTATCTTCTCGTTTTTAGCATGTTCACACCTTAGATTTGGATTAATACCTCACTTACCATTATACTCTATTTCTGTCTACTTTTTTAGGTTTGTGAAGATGTTTGATTGAAGAGCTTTTACAACAACGACAAACACATCAAAAAGTTCTTTCCATCACATACTGTCAAAGGGTGAGAACGTAAAACAACCACTAAACGGCCTCATAAGAGGCATGAACACCGCGCACGGACTAATGTAACCCACAGGGACCAACTGTGTAGTCACGGTACCCCCGGTTTGAGAGCGCAACCCAAATTTGCAAAATGTTAGACTTAGGCTTAAAACATGCAGTCAAAGGGTGAGAACATAAAATAACCATTGAATGGCCCCGTAAGAGGCACGAACACCTCGCACGGGACCAATGTAACCCACAAGAACTGACCGCGTAGTCACGGGACCCCTGGTTTGAGAACGAATCAAATTTGCAAACTGTTAGACTTAGGCCTAAAAACATGCTGTCAAAGGGTGAAAACGTAAAACAACGACTAAAAGGCCCTGTAAGAGGCACAGACACCTGGTACGGTACCAATGTAACCCTCAGGATCTGACTGCGTAGTCACAAGATCCCTGGTTCGAGAGCACGACCAACATTTGCAAACAGTTAGACTTAGACTTAAAAACAGGCCATTAAAGGCTGAGAATGTAAAATAACCACTAAACGGCACCGTAATGGGCATGAACTCCTCGCACAGAACTAATGTAACCCGCATGAACCAATCGCATAGTCACGGTACCCCCAATTTGAGGGCATGACTAAAATTGGCAAACTTTTAGGCTTAGGATTAAAAATATGCCGTCAAAGGGTGAGAACGTAAAAAACCACTATACGGCCCCGTAAGAGGCACGAACACCTAGATTGGGACTAATATAACCCGTACGAACCGATCACATAGTCACAGGATCCCCGATTTGAGAGCACAACCAAAATTTACAAACTTTAAGACAGGTTTAAAACATGCCGACAAAGGGTAAGAATGTAAAACAACCACTAAACAGCCCGTAAGAGGCACGAACACATCGCACAGGACCAATGTAACCCGCAGGGACCGAAAGTGTAGTCACGGGACCCTCGAATTTGAGAGCATGACCAAAATTTGTAAACTGTTAGACTTTGACTTAAAAACATGCCGTCCGAGTGTGAGAACATAAAATAATCACTAAACGACCCCATAAAAGGCATGAACACCCTGCACGGGACCAGTGTATCCTGCAGGGACTGATCGCATAATCACGTGACCTCGGTTTGAGAGCACAACCAAAATTTGTAAACTGTTTGGTCTAGACTTATTAACATGCCATCAAAGAGTGAGAACATTAAACAACAGCTAATCGACCTGTAAGAGGAACGAAAACCTCACGTGGGACCAATGTAACCCACAGGAACTGACTGCGTCGTCACAGGATCCCAGTTCAGGAGCACGACCAAAATTTGCAAACCGTTAAATTTTGGCTTAAAAATATGCCATCAAATGGTAAGAATGCAAAACAGCCACTAAATGGCCCCGTAAGAGGCAGGAACAGCTCGTCCGAGACCAATGTAACCCGTAAGAACCGATCGCGTCGTCACGGGACTCTTGGTTTGAGAGCACGACAAAAATTTACAAACTGTTAGACTTAGGCTTAAAAACATGCTGTCAAAGGGTGATAATGTAAAATAACCACTAAACGGTCCTGTAAGAGCATGGACACCTCACACGGGACCAACGTAACTCGCTGAAATCGACCATAACATCATGGGATCCCTTATTTGAGATCATGACCAAAATTTGCAAACCATTATACTTTGGCTTAAAAACATGCTATTAATGGGTAAGAACGTAAAACAACCACTACCTGTAAGAGGCACGAACACCTCTCATAGGACCAATGTCACCCGCAGGGACCGACCGTGTAGTCACAAGACCCCCGATTTGAGAGCACGATAAAAAATTACAAACTATTAGACTTAGGCTTAAAAACATGCCGTCAATGGGTGAGAACGTAAAACAGTCACTAAACGTCCATATAAGAGGTACGAACAACTCGCATGGGACTAATGTAACTCGCAAGAATTGATCGCGTAGTAACGGGACCCGCGATTGGAGAGCACGATCAAAATTTGTAAACCGTTAGACTTAGGCATAAAAAATGCTGTCAAAGGGTGAGAATGTAAAATAACCACTAAACGGTCCCGTAAGAGGCACGAACACCTTGCACAGGAACAATGTAACTCGTAGGAACCGATTGCGTAGTCACGGGACCCCTGATTTGAGAGCACGACTAAAATTTTCAAACTGTTAGTCTTAGGTTTAAAAACAAGACGTCAAAGGGTAAGAATGTGAAACAACCACTAAACGGCCTCGTAAGAGGCACAAATACCTCGTACAGGACCAATTTAACTCGCAGGAATCGATCCCGTAGTCACGGGACCCCCGATTTGAGAGCACGAATAAAATTTGCAAACTATTAGGCTTAGCCTTAAAAACATGCTGTCAAAGGGTGAGAACGTAAAAGATCCACTAAACGGTCCTATAAGAGGCACGAACACCTCGCACGTGACCAATGTAACCTGTAGGGACTGATCACATAGTCATGGGACCCCCGGTTTGATAGCACGACCAAAATTTGCAAACAATTAGACTTAAGCTTAAAAATATGCTGTCAAATAACCACTAAACGATCCGATAAGAGGAAGGAACACCTCGCACGGGACCAACGTTACCCGCAAGAACCGATCGTGGAGTCACGGGGCCCCGATTAGAGAGCACGATCAAAATTTACAAACTGTTAGATTTAGGCTTAAAAATATATTGTCAAAGGGTGAGAATGTAAAACAACTAATAAACGACACCATAAGAGGAACGAACACCTCACAGAGGACTAATGTTACTCGCAGGAATCGACCGCATAGTCGCGGGACCCCCGATTTGAGGGAATGACAAAAATTTGCAAACTTTTAGACTTTGGCTTAAAAACATGCCGTCAAAGGGTGGGAACGTAAAAAAATCACTAAATGGTCCCATAAGAGGCACAGACACCTCGATCGGGACCAGTGTAACCCTCAATAATCCACCATGTAATCACAGGACCCTTGGTTTAAGAGCACGACCAAAATTTGCAAACTGTTAGACTCAGGCTTAGTAACATGCCGTCAATGGGTGAGAACGTAAAACAACCACTAAACGGCCTCGTAAGAGGCACGAACACCTCTTATAGGACCAATGTAACCCCCAGGGAATGACCACGTTATCACGGGACCCCCAGTTTGAGATAAAATTTGTAAACTGTTAGACTTAGGCTTAAAAACATGCCATTAGAGGGCATGAACGTAAAATAACCAACAGACGGCCCCATAAGAGGCACGAATACCTCACACGGGACCAATGTAACTCGTAGGAACTGTCCGCGTAGTCACGGGACCCCAGTTCGAGAGCACGACCAATATTTGCAAACAGTTAGATATAGACTTAAACATGCTGTCAAAGGGTGAGAACATAAAATAACCAATAAATGGCCACGTAAGAGACACAAACTCCTCGCATGGTACCAATGTAACCCGCTGGGACTGACTGCGTTGTCACGAGACCCCCAATTTGAGAGCACGGTCAAAATTTGTAAACTATTAGACTTAGGCTTAGAAATATTCCGTCAAAGGGTGAGAACATAAAATAACCACTAAATGGCCCTATAAGAGGCTCGAACACCTCGCACGAGACCAATGTAACCCGTTGGAACCGATCGCGTAGTCACGGGACACCGGTTTGAGATCACGACCAAAATTTGCAAACCGTTAGACTTAGGCTTAAAAACATGCCGTCAAAGGGTGTGAACGTAAAAAAATAACAAAACGACCTTGTAAGAGCACGAACACCTCGCATGGGATCAATGTAACCCGAAGGAACCGATCCCCTAGTCATGGGACCCCTGTTTGAGAGCACGCCCAAAACTTGACAACCGTCAGCCTAGGCTTAAAAACATGCCGTCAAAGGGTGAAAAAGTAAAATAGCTACTAAATGGCCCCATAAGAGGCATGGACACCTCACATAGGACGAATGTAACCCGAAGGGACCGACTGAGTTGTCACGAGATCCCCGATTTGAGAGCACGACCAAAATTTGCAAACTATTAGACTTAGGCTTAAAAACATGTTGTCAAATGGTGAGAACGTAAAATAACCATTAAATGACCCCGTAAGAGGCACATACACCGTGCACGAGACTAATGTAACCCTTAGGGATCGACCGCGTAGTCACGGGACTCCCGATTTGATAGCCAGAGGAACCGATTGCTTAGTCATGGGACCCCCGATTTGAGAGCACGATAAAAAATTGAAAGCTGTTAGACTTAAATTTAAAAACATGACGTCAAAGGGTGAGAACGTAAAATAACCACTAAAAGGCCCCGTAAGAAGCACGAACACCTCGTACGGGACCAATGTAACCCTCAGGGACCGATCGATTAGTCACAGGATACCCCATTTGAGAGCACGATAAAAAATTGTAAACCATTAGACTTAGGCTTAAAAATAAACCGTAAAAGGGTGAGAATGTAAAATAGCCACTAAATGGCACCGTAAGAGGCACAATCAACTCGTACAGAACCAATGTAGCCCGCAGGAAATGATCGCGTAGTCACGGGACCCCCGATTAGAGGGCATGACTAGAATTTGCAAGATTTTAAACTTAGGCTTAGAAACATGTCGTCAAAGAGTGAGAACATAAAATAACCTCTAAACGGTCCTGTAAGAAGCACGAACACCTCGATCGGGACAAATTTCATCCGCACGAACTGACCATGTAGTCACGGGATCCCCGATTTGAGAGCACGACCAAAATTTGAAAATTGTTTGACATAGGTTTAAAAACATGCCGTCAATGGGTGAGAACATAAAACAATCACTAAACGGCCCGTAAGAGGCACGAACATCTCGCACATGACCAATCTAACCCACAAGGACAAATCCTGTAGTCACGGGACTTCCGATTTGAGAGCACGACCAAAATTTTAAACTTTTAGACTTTGTCTTAAAAAAATGCCGTCGAAGGGAGGGAATGTAAAACAGTCACTAAACGGCCCCATAAGAGGCATGAACACTTCCTACGAGACCAATGTATCCCGCATGAACCAATTACATAATCACGGGACCCTCGATTCGAGAGCATGACCAAAATTCGCAAACTGTTTGACTTAGACTTAAAATATGTCATCAAAGGGTAAAAATATAAAATAGCCACCAAACGGCCCTGAAGAGGTATGAAAACCTCGTACGGGACCAATGTAACCCGCAGAACTAGATCGCGTAGTCACGGTACCCCCGGTTCGAGTGCACAATCAAAATTTGTAAACTGTCAGACTTAGGCTTAAAAACATGTCATCAAAGGGTGAGAACGTAAAACATTTACTAAATGGCCCTGTAAGAGGCACGAACATTTCTCATAAGATCAATGTAATCCGTAGGGACCAACTACGTAGTCATAAGACCCCCAATTTGAGGGCACGACAAAAATTTGCAAATTGTTAAGACTTACGTTTAAAAACATGATGTCAAAATGTGGGAACATAACTTAGCCACTAAACGGACCCATAAGAGTCACGAATACCTCGCACGAGACCAATGTAACCCATAGGAACTGACCGTGTAGTCATGAGACCCACGGTTTGAGAGCACGACCAAAATTTACAAACTGCTAGACTTAGGCTTAAAAACATGTCATCAAAGGGTGAGAATGTAAAATATTCATTAAACGACCTCGTAAGAGGTAGGAATACGTCGCACGAGATCAATATAATGCGCAGGAACCGACCGCGCAGTCACAGGAACCCCGATTGGAGAGCACTATCAAAATTTGCAAACAATTAGACTTAGGCTTAAAAACATGCCGTCAAAGGGTGAAAATATAAAATAGCCACTAAACGTCCCCGTAAGAGGCATAAACACCTCACACAAGACCAATGTAACCCGCATAAATTGATCGCGTAGTCACGGGACGCCCGATTTAAGAGCACGACCAAAATTTAAAATTTTTTAGACTTAGGCTTAAAAATATACCGTCAAAGGGTGAGAACGTAAAACAGCCACTAAACGACCCCGTAAGAGGCATAAACACCTCACACAAGACCAATGTAACCCGTAGGAATCGACCGTGTAGTCACGGGACCCCCAGTTTGAGAGCACGGCCAAAAGTTGTAAACTATTAGACTTAGGCTTAAAAACATGCCGTCAAAGGATGAGAACGTAAAAAAACCACTAAACGGCCCTGTAAGAGCACAAACACCTCTTATGGGACCAATGCAACTCCCAGGAACCAACCACATAGTCACAATACCGGTTTAGAGCCCGACCAAATTTTATAAATCGTTAAACTCAGGCTTAAAAACATGCCATCAAAGGGTGAGAACGTAAAACAACCACTAAATGGCCTCGTAAAAGGCACAGATTCCTAACATATAACCAATGTCACCCACAAGGACCAACCTTGTAGTCACAGGACCCCTAGTTTGAGAGCACGTTCAAAATTTGCAAACTGTTAGACTTAGACTTAAAAATATACCGTCAAATGGTGAGAACATAAAATAGCCATTAAACGGCCCTGTAAGAGGTACGAACACCTCACACGGGACCAATGTAACCCGCAGGAATCGATCGCGTAGTCACGGGACCCCGGGTTAGAGAGCACGATCAAAATTAGCAAACTGTTAGGCATAAAAACATGCCATCAAAGGGTAAATGTAAAACAGCCACTCAACGGCCCCGTAAGAGGAACGAACACCTCGCACTGGACCAATGTTACCCACAGGAACCGATTGCGTAGTCATGGGACCCTCGATTTGAGAGCACGACAAAAATTAGCAAACTTTTATACTTAGCCTTAAAAACATGCCGTTAAAGGGCGAGAACATAAAACAACCACTAACGGCCCCATAAGAGGTACGAACACCTCGAATGGGTCCCATGTAACTCGCAGGAACCGATCGCTTAGTCACTGGGGGTTTATAATAATGTAGTGTATTTGGAACTGTAGCAAAAACCCTAAAAGATGTTAACCCTAAAGGTTACTAATGGGGGTTTATAATAATGTGAAGTGTTAAAACTCACAAAAACTGCATGATCTATGGCACAAGGTTTCCTAAAGAAACCAAACTGATTATATGTGAACATACTATCCTGTTGCGGCTATAAGTACTTTTTAGATATTTGACTAGCTTAGCAGTTTTTTGAAATATATTATATAATACTCATGAATATTATAATTGTTTATATATATGGGACTTAGAAAAATAATACATATAAAAATCTATATAAGTACAAGATCCTATTCTCTTTGAATCTCAACCTCTATTTGGGTTTTTAATTTTGGGGATTAGGCTATTGAGATATTAGAACATTGATATAAAATTTGGGGGTTAGGGTTTTAATATTCAAAATTTTGGTCGTGGTCGACCCGGAAGCACAAGATCTTACGGTAACTCTTATTTGAATGTTATAGATTTGTGTTATTCCTTGATTAAATTTTGTTTCAAGTACCACACTATTGCTGCTAATTTTTTATTGCTTAACCATGTGCACAAAAATGGGTTTGTATTCTTAACTCTCATCATTTTCTTAATACTACGATATAAACATGTACATGAAGATGATTTTGTTTTTTAACTCTCACCATTTATTTTTTTATTGCTTAAACCTGTACAAAAATATGGTGTTGGTATTTCATAATAGGCTTTTTGTGGTATTAGTTTCAATTATTCAACTAATGAACCGGTGCTTTTTTTATTGTATAAAAAAGAGAGTAGAGGTGATAAAGATCGTGCGACTCTTCAATCGCTACTAATAGCTCATATATGCTTCTGTTGAGTTTGATGTATCTTGAATTATTTGAGCTAAAATTCTTTATTTATGTTTATAGTTTTGTAAGCTGATTATTTTTATGTTTTTAGATGATAAGTGGGATTGATTTGGTGTAATATTTTAATCTTTAAATATTTTGATGTTTATTTAGTGTCTGATTTTGATAGATTTGAGGATGATTTGTGGATTTGATTAAGTATAGGGTTTTAGCCACAATTTTGAGGTTCTTTATTATTTGGGTTTTCTATAATGTACGAAAACTGGGTTAACTTTAGGAATTAAATACTGACATTTTACTGGTTTGGGTTTTGATCCTTCCACAGTTTTTTTAAGTCTTCTTTACAAACACCGAAACCTTTTTAATTAACGGGTTCTATATTGACCAAAAAAATTATTCCCCCGTATTTATTATTTTCTACAGTTCCAGCTATTTGTATAACTGAGATTAAGGTACTTATGAGTTTTTCGTCGCAAGGCTCACCCCTTGTTTTCTTTTTCTTCACATACAATTCATACAATAGATTAGAAATTGGAAGAATTGATGTGCATAATGCCATATTGTTATTGTTGTATATTTTGGAGCTTATCTTAGTTTATAAAATATGAACACATATATGTTGCTTTGTACCTGTGTATAATCATGTTTTTATATATTGTCATAGAACTTGTGTGTAAACCATGATTTTTTTGGTAGTGCAGAATGTCACAAACATTGAAAGAAGAGGGGTGAATGAGAAGAACAGAGTAAGTAAGGTGCACATAAATGGAGTTACATCTCTTCTTATTTTGTAATTGCAAAAAATGGCCATCATTGCTTAACATTTCCTTAATTGTGTGTTAAGTGTCGAAATAAGAAGCATTTTAGTGCGTTAGATATCATATTTAATTAGGCAGGGTATAGACATGACATATACTACATGTGTTTTGCATGGTGAAACACGTTCCTCGAACTATACAAATCCCGTAGTATAACCTCTTGAATATGAAGGACATATTGAAGATGAGAACATTGAGGATGAAATTCTTTAAACTTAATTGACACGTTTTACGGGGTGCAAGAACAACATTGTGTAGATCCTGACCAGGCAAGCTTTTCTAAAAAATCGTATGTCGATAATGAGAAGTATAATGAGTACAAAAAAATAGCGACTAAAAAACTATACCCTTCATGTGGTGGCCTGAGACTACTCTCTGTGCAATTGTGGAATTTAATAATTTGAAGAAGTAGTTCGATTGGTCGAGAAATAGTGTTAAAGAGGTGGCTTTAAAAAGAAAACACATTACAAGAAAAGTATCCTCACATGAAGACAATGATGAAAAACATATGGATGAAAGAGAATCACATTTATGCTTACGTTAAAAACTATATTTTATATTGGAAAGAGAATTAAGATTTTGAGGAATATCCTTAGTGTAGAGAACCGAGATATATAGTGACCTCGAGGAAAGGGAAAAGGTTATGCAAAGAATCGATAAAAGTGTTCAGACATTTCCCTTAATTCTAAGGCTACTGAGATCGTATACTTATCTTGGATAGTGCATGAAATGACATGGAACCATTAATCAAAAAATTTATGGGATTATCAGTGACATCCTTGTGATTTATCCCGATGGATAATGCTAAAAAGTAAATGGCCTAATTTTTCTAAAGAAGGGTGCAATGTTTGGCTTACAGTAGCAACATATGGGTTTAGTCCCCATGGTATTTAGTCTAGTAGTTATAGCTATTGGCATGTCATGACCGAGCCTTATAATATGGGCCCTTATTTGTGTTTGAAGCATGAGTTACAAATCTTATCTTGGTTGATTCCCGGGCCAAAGGCACTGGGTCAAGGCATTGATGTTTTTTTCCAACCGTTAGTATGTGAGTTGCAGCCATTATCGGAAGGTATTATAGCTTTTGACATGCACAAAATGCTGCCTTTTACATTGAGAGCTATGTTGGTTTGGGGGATTCACGATTTTCCCGCATATGGGAACTTATCTGGGTGTATAACAGATGGTTACAAAGCATGTACTATTTGTGGTGACGACACTCCACCCTTTCGACTAGAAAACAACATGAAGATCGTTTACACAAACTATCGTATGTTTCTTAACAATGATCATCCATTTAGGATTGGTAGAGGTTTTGTACTTATGACACAATAAGTGTACGTCCCCCTGGTTCTACTAAATGGATATGCATTTATGGAGAAGTTAAGCAACATCAAGTATGTACCTGGAAAAGTCTCAAAAGTTCTTGGTAAGAAGCGAAAGTCTAATAATGTGAATGATAGTGACAATGTTGAAGTTAAAGAAACTTGGTACCAAAAATCCATTTTATTTGACGTAGAATACTGGCGATATCATCAGGTTCGACATGATCTTGATGTGATGCACACCGAGAAGAATGTTACAGAGCACTTAATAAACATAATTCTTGATGCTAATATAACAAATGATGATGCAATGGGGCGATTGAATATGAATGACATGATCATACACGACGGTTAATGGATTCAAGTTGATGGATGCACTAGAAAAAAGATAAAGCCAACAATACCATTTATCTTGGATAAAGAAGAAAAAAGATAATTCTGGCAGTGTTTGGAGGACTTAAAGCTTCCTACCAGTTTTTCATCTAACTTGATCAATATAGTAAGTCTTATACAATCTTTGCACTCATTGAAGTCACATGACTATTATGTCATAATTGAATATTTACTACTCGTGTTTGAAACTTCTATATTTGAGAAGAGCAATCCAACAATTAAGTTTGTTCTTAACATGTTGTGCTCTAAGGTTTTGATTCAACAGGATATCTAGAAAGACAAATACATGGTTATTGAAGCATTGGGAGTGTTGGAAAAAAAATATTTCCCATCTACATTTTTATATTAGCATTCACCTCACTAGGCATCTAGCAGATGAAACCTTGGTTTGTGGACTAACCACCCCTCATTCGATATATCCATTCAAAAGGTGATTTTTTTTATCTTTTAATATAACAAAACATGCACCATTAGAGTTGATATTGATTGTTATTAATTTTTACTACCTTATACAAATAGGATGATGAAAGGTTTCAAAGATATACCCAATCATAAGCGGTATGTTGAAGGTTCAATTATGGCGTCCTATGTTTTTACTGAATTTGTTAGATATTTCAAGGAGTACATGGAAAATCTATTAAATGGAAATAATAAACACTCATGTGAAGCCTTTTTATAGGAATTTGTAGAGTTGTCTAATGATGGGCCTTTTCTTTAGGATAAGACTATAGCATTGGGACTAATACCGTTTCAACAAATATGTCGATGTGTATTATTTGGACTTAATGTCGATGGAATTCATGACTACTATATGTTTGAGTTCTTTCATTTGTTATGAGTTAAATAATAATTAACATCTTGATTTATAATTACTTATATCAGATGACATATTGTAGTGAGTATGGAGGTATTAGCCGATGGAGGTTAGAAGCAACCACCTTCAAGTGCAAGTAAAAAGAAGCAAGCAAAAACAGAAAAAGGTTAAGAAATTGGCAACCAAAATGATAAAATTATGGTCACCATTCTAGTGCATGGGAGTGTAGTTAGTCCGTGGAGTGGGGGATGGATTACTCACGTCGATGATCTTATTAGATCTTATATTTCGATTAGCTAAAAAGATTGGAGAGTTATGCCAGACAATTACAAAGATGATGCTTGATTTGATTTAATGGTAAGATTTTCATATATAAAAAAAACATGACTTACCTTTTGATTATGTTCATTATTTTATTTATTTATTAATTTTACCAACAATTTTATCTTGCTATTGAACCGGAGGTGGCTCACCCATTGATGGAGAAGAAATTTACACAGAAGTTTAGGGCGCACAAAAATAATATGAGATGTTTTTTTACCTACCAAAGGCCATCCTGGAGTCCAACCAGAAGGTATTGATCCTGACGTATGGATATTCTTTTGTGAGAACAAAATTAAAGCAACAAAGAAGACACAAAACACTCAAAATTCCAAGAATCAAACCAATTTAGAATATTCACATGCACTTGGGCATTGCACCTATGCCTTTTGGAGTATGAAATGATATATATCCTAAGAATTTTAATTATTAAGACTACTTTTCTATATAACATGTGATATTTAAATTATAGGTTGAAGCGAACCCAAAACAAGAATTAACGTGAGTAGATACATGTATAGCGGAAAACGAGGACAAAAATGGGAATGTCCTAACCTAAATAGTGCTAAGCTTGATTTTGTGCATATTTACATGAAAAATAACAGTGTTTTTAGTACATTCAGTTGCATTTATGAATGAAATTTTCTCATTATGATCTATAACCATGATTTGATAGGATAAACTAAAGGTTGCGGTAGAAAAAGAGAGAGCGACAATGGAGAGGGTATTAGCAAGAGCCAATGCCTAGAGAACAATGAGTTGACAAAGGTATTTGGGAAGGAGAAAAATGGAGGAGTTTTTTGAAGTTTGTCCCATTCTTTCGAAAAAATAGTTAATGCATTTAGGGGTGGAAAATGCCAAACTTAAACAAAAAAAGGCAAATGACGGTGCAGATGCATTGAAGGAAGAGATCACCTCTTTCGTTAATAAAAGATTTGAGGAAAATAACACACAAATTTGGTATATATATATGTTATATAGTTTCATTTATTGAACATTACTATATCGATATAATAAATATTAATTTACTATTGTTTGATCCATTTTGTCATAGGGTGATATCCAAAGTTTGGTTTAAGCCTTCAATGCTGAAAAGGAAAATAGTCCACCAATCAGATCGATAAGTGCGCATGCATCCAATACAAGTCAGACGCATAGAAATCTTTCTCAAATTTTGCATAATATTTTTGCATCAGCTCCTCGTCCTTTTTGCATGACCACACCTTCTCCTACCAATAATCCCAAAGTCGTATTGCATGATAGGTACGATAAAGAATTAGAAAAAGGTATATGTCGTGACAGATACAACAAATGATATATCTCACGGTAAGGGAGTTAGAGTCGGAGAGAGGAAAATATATGTGGAGGAAGTGATAAAGCTGAATACTAGGTTGTTTGATGCTCTTCAAGGTGGCCAATACACTTTTGTCGACTTAGTCTTGAGGG
The DNA here is from genome assembly GCA_949130495.1 of Sambucus nigra. Lineage (NCBI taxonomy): Eukaryota > Viridiplantae > Streptophyta > Magnoliopsida > Dipsacales > Adoxaceae > Sambucus > Sambucus nigra. The sequence continues at coordinate 501,180,113 of OX422219.1, forward strand.
GATATTTAATTTGGATGGATTATTGGCTTTAATATGTTTAGTTTATTAGTTTGGACCATGTTTTTATTTTGGACTTAGTTTATTATTTTGATTTGGACTTAATTTACTAATGCTTTTGATTTGTACTTAGTTTGCACTATGTTTTGTTGTGAACTTTGTTTGAGATATCTATATTTGGATTGTGTTTTTATCGTAAAACCCTTTTTAACTATGATAATGCCAATATTTATTTAAGCACTACTAGTCCCAAGCCCGGATAAAGGAGGAGGGTAAAGGTAATATCCCAAGCCCGAAAAATAATGTCCTAACTAATAATTATTGAATCTTGTTATTTGTATGGACGATCAATTTTATTGGGCTTATTTTGGGCTTTTGCACTAGGTGGTGTGATTCCAAATTGATAAAGTCGTCCTAACTTTTTTTGTACTGAGTTGATGAATGATTTTTGAGGCAAAGAAGGTTTTTCGGTAGATAGAAATGTGATCCCCAATGGACTATTTATTACTGATGATAATTCATCTCTTAATTTCTCAATTTCTTTCACTTTCATTTTCATGTTCACCAACTTTAATTTGAGGTCCTCATTTTCTCTTTTTAGGCTTGAGAGATCATCAGGATAAAATGGATATCGATATAGTATATATTTAGTTTGTGTGGGATAAAAAGGGATCCCCCCTGATGAGGCTGCCATCCATTGCTTCCCGAAGGCACTGCTACTCATAGCAAAGTACTTGAACAACAATTTAAGCAGGAAGATGATTGTTATAAGTTGCATGAGTAAATTCTTCTCTTGATATTTTTGAAGAGTCCATTACACTATAAACTTTCTTCTTCTCCCTCATCGATTAATTGTTCACATGTATTGAGTCAATAAACACGTCAACCACACCCTCTAATTGCAATTACTCTCCATCGTTGATATATCTTTCATGTATTTAGGTAACTGTGTAATTAATGTGTTTATGTGTGTAAAGGTCACATCTTTTTTATTATTATTTATAATTCTCTCTTTCCCTCACTAATTGATTATGGATTTATTTTTACCAAATTATTACTAGTCGTATCTCTTAGATTTACTCCTTTTATTGGTGCCCCTTATATCACCAATAAAAAAAAAGTATTTTACTCTTTCTCTCTCTCTCTCTCTCTCTCTCTCTCTCTCTCTCTCTCTCCCCTTGAATTGTTCATGAGGACGTGTGGGTTGATGGTGTTAATCGAGGGCATTTATGCATGTCTATGGGTTGTCTGTCTTGGTGCGTATTCTGTCATATAACTAAAAAAGGTATTAACAATGGCCCACCCTTTAACTATTATGAATACAAACCAAATAAGCTTTACACTTAAATATAACCTAAAAAACTATTAACACTATAGTGTTAATAAAAAGTCCAAAATAAAATAAATATGATAGTTTGTTTTGTTTGTATTCTGGCCCTTTTTTGGGTAGCTACATAAATGGTTATGATTTATGAGACTCTGATTTATGAGGTTTTGGTTTTCGAGATTATGATGGAGACTTTGAGGAATGAGTTATTATTGTTTGATGGAGATACTACTTATACTAATGAATGAAGCCGAAGGATTGTGATAAAGGAAAATAAATTATTATGGTAAATGATATGTATTTGTGATTTTGAAAATTATTTAGGACAATTATTGAAGGTAAGAAGGAGGAGGTCGTAGAGATTTTGCATGATAGATAGACCTGGCAAAATGAGGCAGGACACGATAACATGACACAACACGACATTGAATTATAAGTTAATGGGTTTAGTCTTATCGAGTTTGGGTCATTAACGGGTCAACACGGTAGATCCGTTATCATAACGGGTCGTGTTTGGGTTTGTACTCTTACACGATTAAACCTATATATCCATTATCACCCGTTAGTGGTAGGTTTTATTGGATCGTGTGACCCGAACTAATATTACACCCGAACTAATATTACACCCATGAAGACTAATGGGTATTAATGGGTCATCCAACCCGTTACCCATTTAGTCCCGTTAATATTAACGAGTGTTAACGGTTTGGGTAGTGTACCCATTAATATTAACGGGTCGTGTTTGGGTATTATCATTGGACCCGTTAGTCTTAATGGGTCGTGTACGGGTTAAGAGTGTTTTCACCCATTAATCCGTTAACACGGCCCGTTGACAACTCTAATGATAGAGGCCATTTTTAGGTGTCCGAGGGCTCTCAGAATCATCTCCTGAAACCTGTAAATGTGATTTAAATGGTACACCCATCTATGTTCAAAATCAAAGATGGAATTCCATCATAATAACTTTGAAACAAAAAAATTATTTGAATAACACACCTGTTTTGTTCATTTAATTCATATTGTCCATTGATCTAAAAAAAGAAGCTTAATGAATTTTATATGCAATCACGTCTGTGATAGCTAGCTGTGATTTCATTCCATTTATTCCAGGAATTGGGATTAAAAGGCTTATTTGTCTAGTACCAAGTATCATAACTGAAAGGAGACTTGCTGAATTCGTGTCATGTGGATGTCAAATAACTTATGTGGGAAGAACACGAATATGTAGGGTTTGTACGGAGATAAGTGCAAATCTTGAAAGATCATGTTGGCGAGTTGTAAGACCAGTCCTTATAGGACTCTATGACTTATAATTAAGATTAACACGAAGAGACCTAGACGGGTAGAATCCTTAAGCTTACAAATAAGGGTGACCTCAACTAAATTTGGGGAAATTGATTGTAACCTGCACATGGTAACTTGGACCCTCAGCTATTAACCCTAGCACTCCGATCTCCATTGTTTTTCTTGAGTAATATACCAATCCCCCTCCCTTCCCCGTGTACAAAGTTTGATCTATCTGCTAAACCACATACATCTAGGCTTTTTTAATCTTTTCTACATTCAGAATTGTTTAAGGTCTAATTACTTCTTTTATTATGGGTCAATATCCCCTTGAATTTGGCAACGTCTGTGGGAAGCTCGAGTTCTCACCATTATCAAAGTCATTTAGCCCAACAATTATCATAAGTGCAAATCAGTCTCACCATACATAGGCGAGGAGACACATCTAGTCTGAGATGCATATCGTAAGGATGAACTACACTCCTATTAGGCTTCATTCATTGCCACGACATTCTAGGTCCAAAGGCATTCCCCTAGGAGATAAGGGCCCAATCGCACACTGCAGGTTGGGCGATCAGAATGAAGTGATGCTTCCCGCCTAGCCTATATTTATGAAGAAAGTTTGGATGATCGTGCTTAGGAAATTACCCTTTTAAGGAGGCAATTAACCCAACATTTGAAAGATTACATGTCCAATTCCCGAAGCCAGGAGAATCATAGGAGAGGATCTCACTCTCCAAAAAATAACAAGTCTTATCAAACTGGGAACCTCTCGCTCAAGGAGACCTTTCATTATACACCATAACCAACGACATGACAATCGTTCTCCTGGAAGAAATTCCATTAATCGAAATCACCATCAGTCTCAGCCCACTGAATCAGTACAAAGTAGTAAACCTACCAATATATAGGCACTGCCGAACAAAGTTAGGAGTAATGACCTTAGGGGACTCATCCATAAAGAATTTGATGGATTATTGAACCTAAATCTGTCCTAGACTCCTAATAATCTGGCTAGAAAGGTATTGGGGGCATAGTTCCTGATCACCTTTTATGGTGAAGATAGAGTCCTTAGAACCACACAAGAAGTTATCCATTCCAAAGGTTATAACATATGACGGGAAGGTGGATCTCGCTCATCACATCAAGCACTATCGATAAACTATGTATCTTTGGAATTATCCTGATGCTCTAATGTGCCGGGTGGTCTTGTCCACTCTGGGAGAGATATGTCTAAAGTGGTTTGAGAAATTAACCTTTAAACTGGACTCTTAATTTAGAGATCTGTATGAGTAGTTTGAATATTGATCTATCACTAGCAGCAAAGCAATAAAGTAGGTCGGTTCGCTAATCTCCCTAAAAAAGAAGAAGGGAGAGTCCCTCAGGAAGTATGCACATAGATACTGGAAGCTATACAACGAGATTGGCGATTGTAATGATAAGTTAGCAATCTATTGATTTAAGTTTATCCTAGAGTGATAAGATGATCTCTACCAGTCCCTAAAAAAGAAATCAAACTCTACGATGGAAGATCTTATGTCCAGTATTAAGAAGTATGCCAAGGTGGTGGATGAGCTCATCAACGTAGAGTCCTCGATTGACCTGAGGAAGAGGGAACCTAAGAAGGGCCCTAAAAGGGGAATCAACCCTCTTCGAATAAGAAAGGATTCAGGAATGAAGCCCCCAAAGGTCAACCTAAGTCCCAGGCTAATGAGAACAAATACAAGGCATTGGAGACGATTTTTAAAGAGCCCATCTATATGCTTATCCCACTGATCAAAGATAAGGACTACTTCAAGAGGCCTATTAAAATGGCCAGCGATTGTAATGATAGGGATGCCAACCTCAGGTTCACTTATCACTAGAATCACGAGCATCTCATAGAGAACTTCAAGATGTTACAGAAACATTTAGAGGAGCTCGTTCAAATTGGGCATCTCAAGGATTACATTAACATAATGAAACTAATTTTCTTGATAAAGATCAATGAAGTTCGAAAGGAAGACGAGGATTTCCCCCAGCAGGACTGATCATAACCATTCGCGAATATACTAATCTAGCTTAATGCACTGGAAAAAGTCTTAGGGAAAAGGTGAGGACTTTCGCTAATATTAAATAAGATTTCTAGGTAGACTTGTCCAAACTAGTCCTTTCCAAGAGGGAGAGAAGAGACTTTGATATTAATTGTTCCATTATGTTCACCAACGATGATCTAATCAGCACGAACCTACCACACAGGGATGCCCTAGTCCTCACGTTGCGAATTGAAAAATTTGATGTGAGAAGAATACTGGTGGATCAAGAGAGATCGTTGCAAATCATGTATTTGAAAATGCTCTACAAAATTAGCTTTAGCATCAAGGACTTTGATACTAATATAGGACCACTGGATGGTTTTAATAGAGATCTAGAGACCCCCTAGGGAAGATTAAACTATCAGTCAAGGTCGATCCAGCCAACAAGGAGTTCGAGTTCCATGTCATCTAATCGAAGTCACCCTATAATGCCATAATGTGCAGATGATGTCTTTATGAGATGAAAGTTATCGCCTCTTACTTTCACCAAAAGCTCAAGATTGTTAGCGACTAAGGGGTGGTCGAGATTAGTCTAGATCAAGTAGCAACTCACAGTCATTTTGTGTTAGCCATCAAAATAAGACATAATCAGTCCAAGAAAATTCAAGATGATAACTCAGAGGATGATAAATATAAGTAGAAACCAAAGGGAATTCAGACGGGGATAAAAGAAATTCGTTTGACTCCTGCCGAACGTGTGGTGATGTAACTCAATTCCATTCCTCTGGATTCATTACAGCCAGAGAAAACATTCCTCATCTGATCAAAGTTACCTAAGGATGAAGCAAAGCAACTCGTTCGTTTCCTTAGAACTAATACATATGTGTTTTCATGATAACCATATGACCTTTCGGGGATAAACACAAAGATCACTTGTCATTGACTGCACGTTGATCCAATTATCAAGCCGATCAAGTAGAAGTCAAGGAAATCAGACCTTGAGAAGTAAAAGCTGTAGATATAGAAGTTGATAACCTACTCCAGGTCTCTCCATTAGATAAGTCTAATACTCGAATTGAATATTTAACACTGTTGTTGTCAGAAAAAAGAGCGACATGTGGAGAGTATGTGTAGACTTTACTGACCTCAATTAGAATTTCCCAAAAGACATCTTTTTATTACCGCAGATAGATCAACTTATGGAATCCATGGCCAGAAATTAACATATGAGCTTCATGAATGTGTACTACAACTACCAACAAATACTTCTATTTAACCCAGATAATAAGGAGACCTCATTCACCACAACCTTAAGACTTTACTGCTACAAGGTAATGCTTTTCGTTTTGAAGAATGTAAGAGAAACCTACCAACACCTTGTAACCAAAATGTTCAAGAAGTAGATCGACTCTACCATGGAAGTTTACATCAAAGATATGCTCATAAAAAGCAAGAAAGTAACTAATCACATCAAAGACATCACGAAGACCTGTAAGATCAGTCGAGAATACAAAATGAATCTCAAAGCCTCAAAATCCATCTTCAGAGTTAGCTCTGGTAAGTTTCTTGGATATTTGGTAACCCAGAGAGGTATAGAGGCGAACCTAAATCAAATTAAGACTCTATATGATATCAGGAGGTTAACTACTGTTAGAGACATCCAGATCATCAGTGGAATAATAGTCTCTCTGAATTTTTTCATTTTAAGATCCTCGAACAAGTGTTGATAATTCTTCTAGGCATTAAAGAAGGCATGCCCTACCATCTAGATAGAGGAGTGTGATTAAGATTTAGAAGGAATTTGACACTACTTGGGATCTCCACCTTTGTTGTCACCCCCCAAGATGGGGAAATTATATACCATCACTTAGCTGTCTCACAACACGCGATCATTACTGCACTGGTTTCTTATATAATGAAGAGGAAAGATTGATCTACTATGTTAGCCATACTCTCATTATCGCATATAAAATATACGTGCATATTGAGAGATTAGTTCTGGCATTGGTAACCCCAACCAGAAAATTGAGGCACTATTTTGATGCTCATATCATTATTATCCCCATAACTTTCCTTTGAAAGATGGCCTAAAATAGTCTGAACTCTCAAATAGAATGACCAAGTGGTCCTTGGAGCTGGAGCATTTTGACATCAGGTATGAGCCTAGAACAACAATCAATGATCAAGTATTGGCAGACTTCATAACAGAATTTTCAACATCACCAAGAGGTAAGGACGAGCGTTCAAATCCCATTTTGGAGTCATTGGAAGTCAGCGACGATGAATAAACTTGTAAACCTTTGGTGAATGGCGCATCAAATGAGAGGGGAATAGGAGTTGGAATAGGCTTTTTAACAATGCAAGGCAGTATTATTGAGAAAGCTATTAGGTTTGGGTTTAAAGGCTCAAATAACGAGCCAAAATATAAGTCCATAGTGCATGGTCTCCGTAGGGTAATCAATCTAGGCTCTTACCATATTGCTATATATTGTGACTCCTAAGTGATCGCAAACCAACTTAATGAAGAATACGAGGCCAGGGACACCAGAACGCTTCCTTACAAAAATAAGGAAAAAGTTCTTTTCCAGTAGTTCGTGTCTTCCTCAGTGGAGTAGATGTAATACCCCGTATTTTTATGACTTTTAATTTTGGGGATTTATTAAATTTAATTACAGATATTAATTTAATATTAATCCAAAAAATCATTTAAATACTTACTAGCGTGACGAGAGTTAGTAATTATTGGAATTTTTTTGTAAGTTACTTTATGAGTAAAGTAAGAGGTGTATTTAAATTTAGTAAAATTATCACGAGAATTTAAATTGATAATTTTGGAAATTTATCGGGACGCGCTTGTGTCGTGTCGGGATTAAATTCGGACTATTAAAAGTGAATAAATTACAAGTCACCTGTAAGATCATTTTGAGTACGTCAATGTGTCCGGAAGGGTCGATATAGTCAAAATAATGTACCCGGGGGTTTAGTTTGGGTCTCGGGGAGTTTTTAGGCCTAATTAACATCCCGGGAGAGCGTTTTGGACATTTTACATTTTTGGGCATGAAAAGTCACGAAATTTCTAAGAGTATATCAGATGATAGGAGTCATATTCTAGGGTTAGAACATCCATAAACTAAAGACGACCATTGGAGAGGAAGAGGAGAAGCTTTCCAAGGAGTTCTAGGCCAAGAACTCCGCCGTTTGCACCGCCGTCGCCGCCAAACTTTAGATCGCGCAACGAGGATCAAAACCACACCAATCTCTCCACAAATCTGAACCAAGAATTCCCAGGCAAGTATCTATCTTGCTCTATTTCAGTTAATGCTTCAATAATATTAGCCTAGGATTGTTTAGGACTAGTTTTTGTGAAAGAAAAACCTATTTTGGAGACTTGAATTGCATGATATATGGGTAATAGATGTATTCTGGAAATCACACTCACAGGTAGAGATTGAACCACGAAATTACAGTAAATTAGGAGTATGAAATCTGGGAAAAGAATGGGAAGAAACTAAACAAAGAAAATATTAGGGTTCTTGATATTTTTATGGATTATTCCCCATTTAATTCGTTATTCATGATGAAAATTCGCATGTCTTACGTAGAATACCATTTATTTGAGAATATAACACTGGTAGTATAAATTGTTGGGAGTTTGGAAGTCAAATATATTATTTTGGATGATTTTGGAAGAGGAAATCCGTAACTGGAAATTCTGCAGATTCGCCATACCTGCTTGATCGATCGATCGAACCAGGAGTATCGATCGATCGAGCACCTGCCATCGATCGATCGAGCACCTGCCATCGATCGATCGACCCCTCCTGGAAAACTCAAATTTCCCTTTTTTAAATAGGTGGTCCGAACTTAAATGAATGGAAATTCTTGGACATTATTGTTAGAATATTTTGGGAGGTAAAGAAGACCAGTAGGACTTTATAAAAATGGAACCCTTAATCTAAGACAAGATTTAATCCTTAACAAAGGTATTTTACACTTAAGAAACAATGGGAATGTGTGTTTAAAGGGTGAGACTCGTGAGGAAGTTACGTTGTAAAATAAATGAGTACCTACTGAAATTACACTTGGGGAGATAGGAATTCATGAATGTTACGTAGTATGTTGGAATAATCCCATAAATAAGAATAAAAGAGACAAACCGTTATACGGGATAATCTAGTAATATGTGCAATGAGAATAATTATCGTAAGTATGGGTTGTGGGTGTACCTAAATTTGAAATGGGAATAGTAGTATACATATATGATTGTGTTTGTGTATATACTATATACATGTAAAAATCATGCCTGCGCTACTTGCTATCCCTGAGGTTACCGCACTGGGACAGTCTTATCTCGATGGGACCTTTATGGGGGATAATAACTCGTACCCTAGAACATAGGAATCCTTGGTACAGGCTATCAGATCGATAGTCAGACGGTCCTAAGAGACGTGAGGGTATGTGCTCACCTCTTAGTGACTTGGAACAATGCTTCGCCTAAATTTGTATGTGTTTTGTGTTAATACAGTCCGAGAGTGATTCTGAACTAGTATTTCCCTTAGTACGAGTGATATGGGGACTGGATAGTAGAGTATGCCCGCACCATAAATTTTATGTGGGGTGCTGTAGAATATATATATTATATGAGTATTTGATATATATATTTAAACTTGGAATTTGGGAACTATCTACTGTGACTATGGTAAGTAAGAAATGAATAATTATTTCAACTTGGGAATAAGTGTTTGAAAAGTATGATAAATTACTATAAAACTTTATAATCAAATGAGGGTTATGTGAGAACTTTGCTTTTAAATAAAATAAACTTTCTTAACATTAGAAATTATCGGCATGAAATCTTATGAGTAACTTAAGATAAGTTAAACTGTTTGGAGTATTAGTACGATAGGTGTGCACGTTAGAAGAGAGGTGAGAATTTTTTAAGGGAGTGCCGCACTAATATGATTGTTGCATTAGCCGGTAAGCATTTTAAATACTTGTTAAATTGAATTTTAAACTGTTTTACAATTGGGCTCTGACCCGTTTCCTATTTTCTCTTCTCTCTTTTATATATATGTATATATTACAGGTGCCCAGCCAAAGGGGCGTCTTGCACAGGGTCCTTTGGATGGAACGTGCTGCAGCTTAGGTGGGAGTTACAGGCCTCTAGTTTAGACGACCTCATTATTGATTCCAGTTCTGGCTATATTTTATCCAGTTGGGCATGTGTCGCCCTTTTCCATTATTCAGTTGTTTTTATCAGAGATTGTTATTTGTTTAGTTCCAGTATTTACATTTTGGAATGGTTATTTTCACGATGTTTTTCCTTTAAGTTTTAATGTTGGACTTATTTAGTTGAATGTTTAAATTGCCTGGATTATATTTTCCTGTCAGATTGTTGTGTGATTTTTTAACCATGGATTATATAAGGTTTTAAATATTGTTTTTAAATTAAATTTGGAAATTGAAGTCTAAAAATGGTTTTGTCACTTAGCTTAATTATTTAGGGTGTTTAATTTGAAAAGTTATTTTTGCGACAGTGATGCTAAGAATGAACCAACCATTCACCTTGGTTATAATTTAATAAATGACTGATCACCCGGTATTTAATTAGGCGGGGTGTCACATGTGGTATCAGAGCATTAGGTTCTAGTGTCCTTTAGGATATGCACGACTTATTTCGCTTTCAACTTAGCGTTCTTGCTATAGATCCCTATTTTAGGATTGTTGTATTCTTGCTTTTACGATTACGTCTTCAGCTATTTGAGATTTGATAATAACTGTAGATTAATAAATTTGTTTACGTTTCAGATGCCTCCGAGACGCGCACCTATGGATGGGCGTGCCCAAGTCGAGCAGCCAGTAGCTCCGGCTCAGGGAACGATGAACGCAACCGAGGTAGCCGCTATCGTTACTCAGACGGTGAATGCCGCGCTAGCGATAGTGCAGTAGGCTCCACCCCAGGTTCAGGCAGTGGCGCCAGTACCGACACAGCTTCCATCTGCATGGGAGCGAGTTAGGGATGCCTTCCAGAAGGTGTATCCCCCGGAGTTTGTGGGCAGTTCGGATATTATAGTAGACAGCCAATGGAAGAAAGATATCCAGAGGCATCTGCGCATGTACGAGTGAACGGACGTGCACAAACAGTTGTTGGCTTCCTTTAAGCTGGTGGGGGCCGCTTTGCATTGGTAGGAATCCACTACCACCTTGGAGGAGAGGGATATTATCACTATTCAGTCATTTTGGATGCGGTTTGACAGCAAATACTTCCCATCCGCCGTGCAGACTGAGATGAGGAGGAAGTTACTGAGTATAAAACAGGAGAATTCGACTGTTGTTGAGTACGAAGAGGAGTTCACTAGACTTCTCACTATAGTGCCAGATGAGGCACCCACTGAGGGGAAGAAGATACTCTTGTTTGTAGACGGGTTGGCTTGGAGGATCCGTCAGCATCTCATAGGTAATCTGTCACTGAGTACCTACACGGACGTACTCAATGCTGCTTTACTACACTGCCAGGATCACCCCTTCCATCTGCAGGGAAGTAAGCGAGCAGGAGAGTCCAGCCAGCAGGGCAGGACAAGGGGTAGTGGTGCTAGTGGAGTACCGACATCTTAGGGGCAGACTCGTCAGCATGAGCAGAGTTCCCATCAGGGGGACCCTGCCAAGCAGTTCCGATCAGGTGACTCCAGGCAGGGATTTGGGGGATTTAGGCAGGGAGGGCCAGCCTAATCTGCAGGGCCAACAAGGTCAACATCGTCAGCTGCAGGGATAGCAGTAGGGACATCAGGGCCAATATCGTTTTCAATAGGGCCAGCAGGGATAATGGCGGGGTGGTAACGGCCAACAGGGCCGTAATCAACAAGGACAGAGGGGAGGAAATTTCAGGGGCCGATGCTTCGGGTGGGTAAAAATGGCCACAGGCGCCAGGATTGTCCAGAGGGAGATAGGGCCCCACAGCAGCAGGGTTCCAGTAATGAGCCATAAAGGCCACTTTTTCTAGCCGCCCTCCCAGTACCAGCTCAGGCACCAGCCCTACCAGCCATTCCAGCAGCTCCAGTGCAGCAGGGGCAGTTACAGTACGGACGTGTCTATAACTTCCACCAGGAAGCAGCTCCACAGGCGCCACCCGCGATTGAGGGTACGTTTCCTATCCATGGTACTATGGGTCGAGTTTTATTTGATACTGGGGTGACGCACTGTTTTATAGCTACTCAGTTTGTGAAGGCCTTGGGGTTATTAGCCACAGCAGAGAGCACTGTGACATGTGTAGACTCACCACTGGGAAATGGATCGTTAATCTTCTTTATATGCCGGGGGTGGGAGTAGAGATTGGTAGCTTAATGTTACCTGCAGACATGTTAGTCTTAGATATGCATGAGCACGATGTCATTATTGGTATGGATTGGCTCGCAGCTTACAGAGCCATGATAGATTGTTTCGGTGGGAGTATTGTCTTGGCCATCCTGGGGCAAGAGATGTTTGTAGTGGCGATGCCTCGCCCAGAGGGAGGCTCTATCAATCATTTGTATCACATAGAGGAGGATACCTCTAAGGAGGTCGTGATTCCCTTAGACTCGATCCCAGTTGTTCGTGAGTATTATGATGTATTTCAGGAAATACCAGGCCTACCCCCCAGTCGAGAAATAGATTTTGTCATAGATTTATTATCGGATACTTGACCGATAGTACGCTCTCCATATCTTATGGCTCCGGCGGAGATACGGGAGTTAAGAGATCAGATAGAGCAACTGTTAGGTCAGGGGTTCATTCATAGGAGTACCTCACCTTGGGGCGCTCCAATATTGTTTGTGAAAAGAGAGATGGCTCACTGAGACTATGTGTGGACTATCGGGAGCTGAATAAGGTCACGATACGGAATAAATATCCGTTGCCTCGAATCGATGATCTGTTCGACCAGCTGAGGGGAGCAACTTTCTTTTCAAAGATAGATTTGAGGTCAGGATATCATCAACTACATATTAGGGAGCAGGATGTTTCGAAGACTGCTTTCTTGACGAGATATGGGTCCTATGTGTTCAGAGTGATACCATTTGGACTCACAAATGCTCCAGCCGTATTCATGGACTTGATGAACCGAGTGTTCAGAGAGTTCTTGGATAAGTTTCTCATCGTCTTCATAAATGACATCCTGATATATTCACACACTGAGGAAGAGCATGCTGAGCACTTGAGGCAGGTTCTTCAGACTCTATGAGAGCATCAGCTGTATGCTAAGTACGAGAAGTGCGGATTCTGGCTACGGGAAGTGCAATTCTTGGGACATGTTATTTCTGAAATGGGGATAGCGGTGGACCCGAGTAAAGTGTCAGCGGTGAGGGAGTGGGGATAGCCCACGACACCTACGAAAGTGCATAGTTTCTTGGGTTTAGTCGGGTAATACAGGAGATTCATTCGAGGGTTCTCCAAGATAGCGGGTCCATTGACGAACCTGACTCGCAAGGGGGTACCATATGTCTGGGACGATACTTGTCAATTGGCTTTCGATGAGCTGAAAGACAAGCTGACTTCAGTACCAGTCCTTGCTTTACCCAAGCCGGGCGTGGAATATCTGGTTTACACCGACGCTCCTTACGGGGACTTGGAAGAGTACTTCAGCAGGAAGAGAAGGCTATAGCTTTTGCCTCTTGCAAGCTTAAGCCGCACGAGAAGAACTACCCCACACATGACCTAGAGTTAGCAGCGGTCATCTTTGCATTGAGGATATGGAGACACTACTTATTGGGGGATAAATTCTGTTTATTTACAGACCACAAGTCACTGCAATATCTGTTCACTCAGCGAGAGCTGAATATGCGTCAGCGCAGGTGGTTAGAGTTTTAAAAGACTATCAGTTCGACACCATTCGGGGAAGGCCAACGTAGTTCCTAATGCGTTGAGCCATAGACCTATAGACGAGGTAGAGGACGTCTGGAAAGTAAAGTGGAAAGAGTTGGGTCACCAGGACGCGGTAGCCCGTTCCTTCATATCTTCCATGACAGTGACACCCGAGATTGTTACGAGGGTAATACATGCACAGATAGCAGACCTATTTTGGCAGGAGAAGATTGTACGACTTTTATTAGCTGAGGGTGATGAGTCCTATTCTGTTAGTTCCGATGGTGGTTCCCAAAGGAGCAGACTTACATCATGCAGTAATGACCCAGTCTCACGGGTCCCGATTTAGAGTGCATCTTGGAGGAGATAAGATGTACCAGGATATGAGGCGACAATACTGGTGTAGTGGGATGAGAAAGGACATTGCTGAGTTCGTGTCCAAATGTTCTACTTGCCAGCTGGTAAAGGTGGACCACCAAAAATCGTCGGGGTTGCTTCAGCCGTTGGAAATACCCGCGTGGAAGTGGGGGAGTATTTCCATGGATTTTATTACTGGGTTGCCTACATCACAACGGGGCCACGATTCCATCTGGGTGATTGTGGACCGTTTGACCAAGGTGGCTCATTTTCTTCCAGTACGGACAGACTATACCACGGGCCAGTATGCTCAGTTGTTCATTGCTGAGATTGTTATATTATATAGGGTGCCTTGGATATTGTGTCAGATAGAGACAAAATTTTTATGTCGCATTTCTGGGAGAGTTGTTAGGAGGCCATGGGTAGCGAGTTGAGGTTGACTTCAGCTTATCACCCACCCACAGACAGATGGACAGACAGAGCGTACCAATCAGTTGTTGGAGGATATGCTACACATGTGTGTCCTTGATTTTAGGGGAGGTTGGGATCCACACCTCCCACTGGTAGAGTTTGCTTATAATAACTCTTATCAGTTCACGATTGGCATGATTCCGTTTGAGGCATTATATGGCAGGCCTTGTCGTTCCCCAACTTGTTGGCTAGTGGTGGGGGATAACAAGTTACTCAGACCATAGGTGATTCAGGAAACCTCCGCTAGGATTGAGATTATCAGGAGTCGCATTCGGGTAGCCCATGACAGGCAGAAAAGCTACGCCGATGCAAAACGGTTCTTCCGAAAATTTAATGTGGGGGACCAAGTATTACTACGTGTATCTCCTATGAAAGGAGTGATGAGGTTCGGGAAGAAAGGGAAATTGGCCCCGAGGTACGTGGGACCATTTTCCATTATCGAGAGGATTGAGCCGGTAGCATACATATTGGGATTGCCAGAGCACTTACATCGCATTCACGATGTATTCCACATCTCGTCATTGAGACGATACCTTCGGGATGACATAGCCCACACCCACATCGCGATTGAGGAGATTGACTTACAACCCGACAACTCTTATGAGGAGAGACCAGTGGCTATCCTAGACCATAGCGAAAGGAGATTGAGGTCAAAGGTAGTCCCACTTGTCCGGGTCCAATGGGAGACATACGTGAGAAGTACCCAGAGCTATTCTTGCCAGGTACACCTTATTTTTTTTTCGAATTTCAGGACGAAATTCCGTTATTAGGGGGGAAGTATGTAATACCTCATATTTTTATGACTTTCAAATTTGGGGATTTATTAAATTTAATTACAGATATTAATTTAATATTAATTCGGAAAATTATTTAAATACTTACTAGCGTGACGAGAGTTAGTAATTATTGGAATTTTGCTGTAAGTTACTTTATGAGTAAAGTAAGAGGTGTATTTAAATTTAGTAAAATTATCACGAGAATTTAAATTGATAATTTTGGAAATTTATCGGGACGCGCTTGTGTCGTGTCGGGATTAAATTCGGACTATTATAAGTGAATAAATTATAAGTCACTCGTATGGTCATTTTGGGTGCGTCAATGTGTCCGGAAGGGTCGAGATAGTCAAAATAATGTACTCGGGGATTTAGTTTGGGTCTCGGGGCATTTTTAGGCCTAATTAACATCCCGGGAGGGCGTTTTGGACATTTTACATTTTTGGGCATGAAAACCCACGAAATTTCTAAGAGTATATCAGATGATAGGAGTCATATTATAGGGTTAGAACATCCATAAACTAAATACGGCCATTGGAGAGGAAGAGGAGAAGCTTTCCAAGGAGTTTTAGGCCAAGAACTCCGCCGTTTGCACCGCCGTCCCCGCCAAACTTTAGATCGCGCAACGAGGATCAAAACCACACCAATCTCTCCACAAATCTGAACCAAGAATTCCTAGGCAAGTATCTATCTTGCTCTATTTCAGTTAATGCTTCAATAATATTAGCCTAGGATTGTTTAGGACTAGTTTTTGTGAAAGAAAAACCTATTTTGGAGACTTGAATTGCATGATATATGGGTAATAGATGTATTCTAAAAATCACACTCACATGTAGAGATTGAACCACGAAAATTACAGTAAATTAGGAGTATGAAATCTGATAAATGAATGGGAAGAAACTAAACAAAGAAAATATTAGGGTTCTTGATATTTTTATGGATTATTCCCCATTTAATTCGTTATGCATGATGAAAATTCGCATGTCTTACGTAGAATACCATTTATTTGAGAATATAACACTGGTAGTATAAATTTTTGGGAGTTTGGAAGTCAAATATATTGTTTTGGATGATTTTGGAAGAGGAAACCCGTAACTGGAAATTCTGCAGATTCGCCATACCTGCTTGATCGATCGCGAGTGTCATTCTCTTTGAATTCTTGTTTAATTGAACTCATATTTGAATTGATAAATTCATTGAAATCTGGAAAATAATTGTTGAAATTATTTTGATTCATGTGGTATGATTCATGTTGTTGAGCACGTTGTCATGAGATTTTAATATGGCACGGAGGTTCGGCACCCGCCAAAATTCCTGTTTCCCGGGCTATGGCTTGATAAAGCATATACATTGACGCATTGATCGATCGAGCACCTGCCATCGATCGATCGACCCCTCCTGGAAAACTCAAATTTCCCTTTTTTAAATAGGTGGTCCGAACTTAAATGAATGGAAATTCTTGGACATTATTGTTAGAATATTTTGGGAGGTAAAGAAGACCAGTTGGACTTTATAAAAATGGAACCTTTAATCTAAGACGAGATTTAATCCTTAACAAAGGTATTTTACACTTAATAAACATGGGAATGTGTGTTTAAAGGGTGAGACTCGTGAGGAAGTTACGTTGTAAAATAAATGAGTACCTACTGAAATTACACTTGGGGAGATAGGAATTCACGAATGTTACGTAGTAAGTTGGAATAATATCATAAGTAAGAATAAAAGAGACAAGCTATTATACGAGATAATCTAGTAATGTGCAATGAGAATAATTATCATAAGTACGGGTTGTGGGTGTACCTAAATTTGAAATGGGAATAGTAGTATACATATATGATTGTGTTTGTGTATATACTATATACATGTAAAAATCATGCCCGCGCTACTTGCTATCCCTGAGGTTACCGCGCTGGGATAGTCTTATCTCGATGGGACCTTTATGGGGGATATTAACTCGTACCCTAGAACATAGGAATCCTTGGTACAGGCTATCAGATCGATAGTCAGACGGTCCTAAGAGACGTAAGGGTATGTGCTGACCTCTTAGTGACTTGGAACTATGCTTCGCCTCAATTTGTATGTGTTTTGTGTTAATACAGTTCGAGAGTGATTCCGAACTAGTATTTCCCTTAGTACAAGTGATATGGGGACTGGATAGTAGAGTATGCCCGCACCATAAATTTTATGTGGGGTGCCGTAGAATATAAATATTATATGAGCATTTGATATATATATTTAAACTTGGAATTTGGGAACTATCAACTTTGACTATTGTAATTAAGAAATGAATAATTATTTCACCTTGGGAATAAGTGTTTGAAAAGTATGATATGTTACTGGAAAACTTTATAATCAAATGAGGGTTATGTGAGAACTTTGCTTTTCAATAAAATAAACTTTCTTAACATTAGAAATTGTCGGCATGAAATCTTATGAGTAACTTAAGATAAGTTAAACTGTTTGGAGTATTAATACGATAGGTGTGCACGTTAGAAGAGAGGTGAGAATTTTTCAAGGGAGTGCCGTACTAATATGATTGTTGCATTAGCCGGTAAGCATTTTAAATACTTGCTAAACTGAATTTTAAACTATTTTACAATCGGGCTCTGACCCGTTTCCTATTTTCTCTTCTCTCTTATATATATATGTATATATTACAGGTGCCCAGCCACAGGGGCGTCTTGCATAGGGTCCTTTGGATGGAACGTGCTGCAGCTTAGGTGGGAGTTGCAGGCCTCTAGTTTAGATGACCTCATTATTGATTCCACTTCTCGCTCTATTTTATCCAGTTGGGCATATGTCGCCCTTTTCCATTATTCAGTTGTTTTTATCAGAGATTGTTATTTGTTTAGTTCCAGTATTTACATTTTGGAATGGTTATTGTCACGATGTTTTTCCTTGAAGTTTTAATGTTGGACTTATTTAGTTGAATGTTTAAATTGCTTGGATTATATTTTCTAGTTAGATTGTTGTGTGATTTTTAAACCATGGATTATGTAAGGTTTTAAATATTAGTTTTAAATTAAATTTGGAAATTGAAGTCTAAAAATGGTTTTGTCACTTAGCTTAATTATTTAGGGTGTTTAATTGGAAAAGTTATTTTTGCGACAGTGATGCTAAGAATGAACCAACTGTTCATCTTGGTTATAATTGAATAAATGATCGATCACCTGGTATTTAATTAGACGGGGTGTCACAGTAGATCCCAAGGAATGACTATATCCATGCGGATGCTCTTGCTACTTTAGCTTTAAATATTGATACCGACCTGAAAAGGATGATCGAAGTAGAATACATAAACCGACCAAGAACCTGATCAAGGCCTTTGCATTCTCCAAGTAGATTTAGCTCCGGCTTGGATTGATCCCATCTTATCCTACTTAAGAATCGGTGAGTTTCCCCCAGATGGTAAAAAGGCATACAAGTTAAGGATCAGTTCAACCAGGTTTTGCCTTAACTTCGAGTGCAAGCTTTATCGACAATCATTCACCGACCCTTTATTAAAATGTGCTCACCCAGATCAAGTACAAGGACTTTTAAATGAGATTCATGAAGGGAGATAAGGATCACACACAAGTTGAATCTCACTCTCCTATAGAGAGATCTCTCAAGTCTATTGGTGCCCCTTCATATAAAAGGATGTTGTAATGTTCATTAGAAATTATGATAAGTGTTAGCGGTTTTTATCGATCATCAACTAGCTCATGGGAGATCTGAATACCCTCACCAGTCCATGGACTTTTGCTCAGTGGGATATGGACTTAGTGGGTCCATTACCTGTTGCACTAGGGAATCAAAGATATCTTATAACGGCGATCGACTAATTCACAAAGTGGGTTGAGGATGAACCACTCGCCCACATCAGAGAAATAGATGCTAGGTGATTCATTTGGAGGAACCTTATAACACAATTTAGAATCCCAAGAGCATTGGTTATTGATAACAAAATACAATTCAACAATGCCTCATTTCATGATTTTTATGAAAAATAAGGAATCAAAATTCACTATGCATCTAGACTTGTCAATGGGTCATGTCGAGTCGTGTTCGTGTCATTTTTTATCGTGTTCGGGTCTTATTGGGTTCGTGTCTAAACGGGTGACTTTTTTATCGTGTGAAAAAATCATACCCAAACCCGACCCGTTATGTTATCGTGTCGTGTTGTGTTCACTCGTTAATACCCATTAAGATAATGAGTTATTTTGAATTGTATAGAAGTTGATATATATCTCATTTTTGAACCCAAATAGACTCATTAATTCATTGACATTACTAAATTTATCATTTAGTAACATTCATTACGATTAAATTAACATTATATTACATATATTATTTATAAGTTCTAAAATTATATCTTATTTACTTAAATTAATGGGTCATAACGGGGTTTATCGGGTATTAACGGGTTAAGGGGGTCAATCCTAACCCGACCCGTTAACTATCGGGTTGGCACTGATATGACCCGAACCTATTAAGGGTCCACCCATTAACTTATAACTTCGTATCGGTTCGTGTCGTGCCTCATTTTGCCAGGTCTATATGCATCGATAGTCTTCCCCTAGTGCAATGGACATGTAGAAATAACCAAAAAAACTTTTCTACCTGGAATCAAGTGGTGACTAGAAAATGCCAAAGGATGGTTGAACTTCCCTTTGTTCGTTGGGCATACCAAATGACACCAAGAAAGCCAATAAAAGAGACTCCGGATTTCCTGGCCTATAGTATGGAAGTCGTCATCCCTTTAGATATCGAGATTTTAATGCTCAGGTCAAATATTTTTAAAGATGTCTATAATAATGTCCGAATAGCTCACAATTAATAACTATCTAAAGCAAGAAGGGAGAAATCTCTGATACATTTGGACGTCTACCATTGAGAGTTGACATGATAACATGGCAAGAAGATTAACGTTAGAGAATACCAGGTCAACTACTTAGTGCTCAGAAAGCTACTGCCAGCAGCCAAGAAGCCATCATATGGGAAACTTTCTCCGAAACTGGCAGGGACCCTACCAAGTAATCTTAAAAGAGGGCGGAGGATCATATTATTTAGGAAAATTATATGGAAGAGTAGTCCCAAGGTCATGGATTGTGTAACACTCCATTCTTCCACTACTAATATTATCCCCTCTTTAACCATCGCAACCAGTGGTATGGGATTTTTATTAGCTCTATATCCATAAATTATTATCAGTAAGGTTCGAACCCCTGACATGTGCATCATCAATCATATACCTTACCAGTGGAGCTAAAAGGCCTCGGTGTTAGAAGAGTGTAAATCTACATATTTGAACCATTACTTTCCCTCACTCAAGCGACGTGGGATGTAACTCTCTAGCTACTAAATCAACCATGTCCCAGTCTGTTACAATCCACCCCCTTTAAGGAGCCCAACGTCCTCATTAGGATGAAACCAACCATTACCCAACACGTTGGCACACTTATTTCGGTTGGGTACTGTCTCTGATACCATTCTGTAATACCCCACTCTTCCACCACCAATATTTTCCCCACTTTAACCACCACACCCAACGATATGGTTTTTTTTATTAGCTATATATCCATAAACTGGTGTCAATAAGGTTCGAACCCCTAACATGTGCATCATCAATCACATGCCTTACTAGTGGAGCTAAAAGGCCTCTGTGTTAGAAGAGTGTAAATCTACATATATGAATCATTACGTTCCTTCAACTAGGCGATGTGGGGTGTAACTATCTGGCTACCAAATCAACCATGTCCCAGTTTGTTACAGAATGCCATGAACCTTTGGAAGCTTTTTCATTAGATAGGAAGTCAAAGACATTGTTTCTTTCTTTATGAATAATAAAACAATTGTTAGTTACTCCTTAAAATTATTCAAATTTGTTGTCTCAAACCTTTTTTAATTAAACCTACTCAAACAACGATGTGACTGATAAAAAAGTCTGACGCCTAAGAATTTGGCAAAAACCTACCTAAGAACTACGTGGTACAACTCAGAACTGAGTTGGTCTCCTACGTTTGGCATCAAACCCACATAAGAACATTATGGTATAACTTAGATGTTAGTTGGTCACCTACGCTTGACACCAAAACCCGCTTGAGAAGGGGTATCATCTAAAGTAGATCGACTTAGAAAAGACAAAAATCCACATAAAAACTACGTGGTATGACTAAGATGGGTATTGGTCACCAACGTTTGGCACCAAGACTCATGTAAATTTTTTTGGTACAACTCATACGTGATTTGGTTGCCTATGTTTGGCACCAAAATCCGCATAAGGATTGCGTAGTATAACTCAAACATGAGTTTCTTCCTTATGATTGGCACTAAAACTCGATTGAGAAGTGGTATGATTTAAAGTAGATCGGTTTATAAGAGGCAAAAATCCCAAATAAATAGCTGCATGGTACTACTCAGATGTAAGTTGACCATCTATGTTTAACACTAAAAACGGTGGTGTGGTCTTAAGTAAGTGTGGTCGGCATAAATTAAAGCATGTGATTTACTTATAATTGGTCAAAATTTATGCATATAAACCACTTATGGTGGATTAAAATAAGCATATGATCTCCCCGGTCTAACACTAGGCCTCACAATAATGGTCCACTTGGCCGAACTCAATAACCAGGCCTAAAACTGCTAAAGATAGGCCGGCCAGGGTTAATTTATTACAAATAAACTATTTGGTTTTTTGTTAAAGGAAAATAAATCCTAAGAAGATAAATAACATCTGGAAAAGTCCTAGCATGATCTCAAAGAACAAATTATGAAGCCACAATTAGAAAAACAAACATGTTGGCTATGTCGCAAAAATTAAACTAATGCAGAGCAAGATATCAAGTAAAATGTAAATACGGTTTTCATTAATTAACAAAAAATGGCCATGGGCTTATAAATCAATGATCTAAATTGGTCAACAAAAGTTAAATTAAAAAAAGATAAAAAACAATAAGGGTTGAGGGTGGTCTCCACAAAATCGATCACAACACGCAGGGCGGACTGATCGGTAGTGGCCTCAATAACCTGAGTTGTTGGAGGATCAGGGGTGGTCCCCCTAATAGAAACAACAATAGGAAGGGAAGATTGATCAAAAGCGACCTGGGTTATTAGAGGATCGATAACTTGGGGATCTTCCACAAGGTCACCCCCAAGGGATTCACCAAGGGTTGGTGTTCAGCGTAGGGCGGATCATGCTTGCGGACATTTACTTTCTTCATGTTGGATACCCATCCCTTATTAAACACAACGAATTCATAATAGTCCAACGACGAGACAATCTCTTGGACCGCTGCCTGAAATCCTTCACTGTACGCTTTCTCCACATCGTTCCCTCTATCCCTCTCCATCATACTATTCTACCTCTAGAGGATTAGCCTCTAAAGGACTTTACATTAAAATGAGGTCTTTAAATTAGATAGTTCGGTGTCCACCTTGTTGAACTTATTTTGAGTTCGCTCAACTTCTTCCACCACTTTCACCTCCGCGTCCTCCTTAACCTTTAACTTGTTATTGAGGTCGTCCAAATCATTTTTTTGGGTGAGGAACTGGACCTTCAAGGTGTTATTGGATTTCATGAGCAGATCATTATTCCTTTAGTAGAGGTCAGCTCAGCTAGCGAGTTCTTGAGTGACCTACATACTCTGCTTAGAAAGGAGGAAAAAAGTTAAAAACAAAATTAGGTGCAATCAGCAAATAAAAGTTTAGGTGATTTACTAATACACTGTGCCATAAACCTTCCTTATGGAGACTCTCTAAGGAAAACCCCCCCAGTTTAATCACGTCGGATGACATCATCGCCGCTGAGCAATGTAGTACACAACCTCTAAGTCCCTATGGGGCGAATTGATCCCAATTATTGGCTCTTTTCATTTAAGAAAGGAGATCTCCTAAGGTCAGGCTCAGTTTCCTTGGGGCGAGGAGTCCTTGACCATTCCCTCTATAGCTATTGAGGATCATTGATTATTACAGGTTAGCTTCGAATGATAGTTAAGGTAAGTGGAGAACCTATCTAGTTCTTATCCATCCTTCTCTTTTTACTTCACTCGGTCCCTTGATGCTGAAGCTCCATCTCTTGAGCCTCCTTCTCTACGAGGGTAATTAACTCTTTCTTTTTTTATCATAATTTTTTTCAATCTGGGTGTTACTGGCTGTCTATTTTTTTACGCTTGCCTCTCTCAGTTTCCAGATCAAGTGGCCTCCTCAGTTTGCTAGTCATATCTTCCAGTTCACGGGGGACTGAAGTGAATGTTAAGTATTCTATGAAGAGGTTTTATTTTTCTTTAACTTCCTCCCAAGGATGGCCAGAGATGCTGGTGTTGTAGGTAAAAAATGGGTAAAGATCATCCAAGAAAGACTCAATGCCTTCTTCAACTTCCTCTTCCTGGTCAGAAGTCGAGTCAATTAAAATGATGTGTTGGGAATATTCCCCCAAGTAGACACCCCTCACAGTCTCACTAGGGATGGGGGTGGAAGTTAGAATAAATTCATCGCCGACCACAAAATAATTGGTGAGTGAAACGTCAAGAATGATTGTGAAGTTTTTAATTTACTGAATTGTCAAGTTGTAGTTGAGAAACATTTTAGCCGCCCTCCAATACGGACGAACACCCTTTGGCTATTCACGATTTAAAACCTTATATAAATCTCCAAGATTGACCTGGTAGTTGGATAACTTCATATTTAGAAAAGATATGGAAAAAAAGCAAGTCGGTCAATGACATAATTTTTTAGTACTGAGAAAAAAATTGAAAATGATTGAATGACCTACTAGATGCCTATTTTGTTGTAGGAACCCTGAGACCGTTGTAGTTTTTTCTGTATAATTCCCCAGAAAACACCAGGATATTACTTTAGGTATCCTTATTGATAGGGGCAAAAGTTTAACTAAGTTGCAGCACTTTTCCCTGGCCTGGAAATGGATTAGATCTGAACTTGGGGAAGAGCTCAAGTCATATGAATACCTAATCTCCTCAATACATAAGTTTATCCCACAAACCATGTTGATGGAAACTGTACCTATCATAATCCAGTAAAAAAAGCACTTTG
Organism: Sambucus nigra; assembly: GCA_949130495.1. Taxonomy (NCBI): domain Eukaryota; kingdom Viridiplantae; phylum Streptophyta; class Magnoliopsida; order Dipsacales; family Adoxaceae; genus Sambucus; species Sambucus nigra. Next base: position 501,204,202 of record OX422219.1, read on the forward strand.
GTTGGGCTGGGAGTATTCTAGAGTATCGAAGTACTCTCACTAATAATGGGTGAAAGTGGAAAGGAATCCCCTTATAATATGACAACAGTCATAAATCTACCTCATCAGAAGGAAGATCTATAATATCTTATTCCTCTTGAGATAACCTAATATTAACGTTATTAGGAAATGCGTGCAAAATGATTTCCAGAGTAATGAATGAAGCCCCATTCTGTGACTCGAGGAATAGGTGCGTATGAACTTGCAAAATACATTCAAATAGTTATTTTAATAACACGTGGCTAATAATCTAAAAACAAGGATGTACCGAACAATGTGTTGGTCAATCACCCCAACCTTGGGGGCAATTAAAGGGAGACCAGCCGAATTTGTGTCACGTGGATGTCACATGACTTATTTTAGAAGATTATAAATATGTAGGGAGATAAGTGCAAATCTTAGAAGATCACATCGGTGAGTTGGAAGATTCTATGACTTATATATAACATTAACACGAAGAGACATAGATGAGTAAGATCCTTAAGCTTATAAATAAGGGCAACCTCACACAATTTTGGGGGAATTGAGGGTAACCTGCACGTGGAAACTTTGACTCTTAGCTATCAACACTAGCACCCCAATCGCTATTATTCTTCCTGAGTAATATACCAATATCCCTCATTTCCTCGTGGAGATAGGCAAATCTATCTGCTGAACCATGCACATCTAATCTTTTTTTGTTCTTTTCTATATTCGTAATTGTTTAGGGGTCAATCTCTAATTACTACTTTTATTGTGAGCCACTATCACCTTAGACCAAGTAAGCATATCATTTGTTCTTTCCTAAAATAAATTCCTTTGATTATATTTCTAAATTTTAAAGTCCACTTAAGAAAAAATAGAGATGGAAAGTTTTGACCCTAATGCTAATTCAGTTTTGGCCCTACCACTAGGAAACTAAGGCACTCTCCTAAGGGCCTCCAATGGGCAAGAGTCCCACACCAATTAGCCAGTCTCATAGCCATGTGTTATTTGGATTTGAATCTAACCTTTTATAATTAAGAACTAAATTTGTTTGACTTTTATTTTATAGCAGTCATGTATATTGCACGATAGATTTGACTCTTTAGTGACTTAAATTAATTGTTGATTTGGTTGCATATTAGATTTCATATCAAGGAGTTATCTAGTCCCAATTTCTATAATTTGATATGAAGAACGGACCCCAAGCTAACAATTCTAAGATGAAACTCCCAACTTACACTGATAGTCACGTTAACACCCCAGGACATGTTTTTGATCACTACGCTAACAATTTTTAACATGAAACTCCCAACTCACACCGAATCACACGCTAATAATTTGATTTTTTGAATGCATTACTAGTTACTTGATTTTTTGTTACAAGATCTTAATTGAATCCTTTCTAACTAGAATTTGATGTTTATTTGGTTCACAGTTGTTTGAGTCATGTAACTGGTAGCATTCTTTCTTATTTTTTTCTCTGCAACTTTCTATAAGCTCCAGTTCCATCCTCTTATTCAGAGCTAATAACAATTTTTTAGTCTGTGTATAAAACTAATTATGAAGTTTGGAACTTATATACCATGTTTATAACCTTTGGTGCACTATTTTCTTATGCTAACCATTTTTGTAATTTGCGAGAAAGAACTTAGGTTGAATAACTTTTTTGGGATGTGGTGGAAGAAGGTCACGAGGAAGATGAAAAAGATGAACTTTTAAGTAGGTCACTATGGATAAACATGTAAATTTTATTTCCCACATGATCATTTAATACACCTGGATGGAATTGTGATGGACCTTTGATTTGCTTATATATTTACACCTGATTACATTTAATAATGGATTTATTAATTGACCGTGTACACATGTTTCCTTTTATGAACTGTGAAATTTTTAGTTGTGAAGTTGATATCTTACTCAAAGTATTGGTAGAAGATAAGGATGTGAGAAATAATAACCGCTTAATTTACACTCATTTATATTCTTAAATTCATTTAATTAATATAATTATACAAGTTGATATTTCATTCTGGATGACACTTGATGAACTTGTTGTTCTCCTTCTTGGAACTGAAATGTTCTCATAGTACACTACTTGTTGGTTACTTCAGCAAGGTCTATTCGATATTGCTTAGATGTCAATTATATTTGAAATATATGTTTGCAGAATTTTCACCCCATCACTTAGAAATAAAGGGGATTCACTATTACATCTTAGTTAAGGATTTCTGTTTTGCTCCTTTTTTGAAGGCATTATTTCTTTTGCTTATCTTGGTATTTAATGACCTTATTTCCTTATTTTAGGTTGTCATAAGCTTATTATTGCAGAAGATGGTTCCTTTCATGAATTATCTTTGAGTAAGTCTAATAGTTTTTTTTTTAATTTTGTTATTGAAAGCATCTTTTTTCATATACGAAGAAAATATGAATGATTTGGTATCATGCCACACTTGTATAGGTCACTGGTACATCCTATATAAATTTCGTATTAGGGGTGATAGAACATTTATTTTAGGTTTTTCAAAATTGAAATAAATATATGAAGTGACACCAATCTGCGATGTCCTTGTAATTGCTTTAATAATTTATCTTATGGTCTGTAATAAAAAAATTGAATCTTCTGCAAGATTGATGTCTCATGATCTATATGTGCTCGTCTCAGTATTTTCCATTTCTTCAATGACTTATCACAAAAAGCGTGATTAAGCACGATGTGTTTGTAATTTAACCACTGATATTCTGCAAGAATCTTTTACTACTATAAAATGCAAAACAAGGCATTTATTATTATTTGCAATTAGCCTATCCACGTGACACATAATATTTGTTTCATATTTCCTCCGTCTCTCTCTTAATTTCGATGGACTCAAAACTTTTTGATTACCCAAAAAACAATCTGTATGGACAAACATTTATACCTACGAAAATGTGGCATTGAAACTCCACATCTGTTCATTCACGAGTCCCCATTTTCTGAGCTAATAAACCTACACATACACACAGCTATCTGTATATACAAATGATGTATACAATGGTTTGTTGTGTTGTTATACAATTCCTAATACTCCAACCCACACGCATTACCGACGGACACCGCCCATTACTCCGACAACCTACCTGTTATCGATGGAGATCCATCAAATCGAAGACCCCAGAGATGAAAATGGGGAACCAGATAACGTGACCAGGGGAGAGACCGACACGTGTGAAGAGGTTCTGAATAAGATGAAATGGGCGAGTGAAATAAAGATGGCGACGCCGATTTTGGAGGAGGAGGGGGTGGTTTGCCAGCAGGGATCTTTGACGGGGAGAGAGAGGAAGGAAAAATGGAGAGACACGTCATTGTTTCACACACACATAAATAATGTGAATCTACAATAAGAGGTGTTTTCTCACCTTTTTTCATTTTATTTGACACAGAACTGTATATTTTGATGAGATTTTAGATCTCCATATTTGAATCCATTTAGACTTATATTTAGCTCCAATGAACAAGGCTTTAGATCTCCATATTTGAATCCTTTTTTTGAGATTTGAATTTTATCACAGTTTAGTTTATTAGCTGACTGGGAAATGGATTTTGTGTATCTGTAATTTCAATATCTTTATTATTTATGTTAAGTTATTATTTTAGTTTAACTGGAAAAACATTCTTGGTATACTACCTTTTTTTAATAATCTTTGTCTGTTTTTTTTATAAGATTTAGTCATTGATATTGTATTGGATATTGTATGAGTGTCATCATCTTTACAAAATCAGTGTCAAGATTTGGGATTTGGAGAGAAAGATCATTATGATTGATCTCAAGGTTAACCTCAAGCAGGAGTCTTGGCTGCTGATGGGTACTTGAAATTTTGAACAAATTGTATGATCGAAATGAGTTGTGTTTTGTTAATAGAAATGAACTTTTGGGAGTGATTAAAAAATTTTGTTTGGTGATAACAGGTGGGGACCATATTCATATGGGATCTAACTGTTCTGAGTTAAGAGGTGAACTAGAAGGATGAGCCGAAAGCCCAAATTCAAGAACCGTCTCTAAAAGGTAATTTCTTTTGTATTTTTTTTATATTTGATTTAAAAATTTAGGATTTCTTTTTTAAGGTATTTTGGTGGATTTGAATATGATTGGATTAGTTGATTTTCTTAATACCTTTTTGCTGTTTGTGTTTTTGTATTTGAACAAAATAGTGCCAAAACCAAGTAGGCAATCCTTTCGCAAAAAAATGGTTGTTTTATTTTTTGGTGTATTGACAATGATTTTAAGAAGTACATTGAAAAAACTAAGATAAATATGAAAATAATATAAAAAATATTCTAAATTACAAAAATATCATTACAAAATTCTGAAACATACCAAAGAACTTCTTTTAGTTTTTTTCTTAAAAATTTGTTTTAGAAAAAAAAGTTAGATGAAGTAAAAAACAATTACTAAAAAAATACTTTTTGTTTACGATTTTTACTAATTTTGCTAAAATAAGTTACTAAAAAAACACTTTTTATTTAGAGTTTTAGAAAAAACAATTTTTATTTACAGTTTTAGAAAAATAATAAACTAAAACAATATTTTTTATTTATAGTTTTAGAAAAATAAGTAACTAAAAAAATAATTTTATTTAGAGTTTTAGAAAAACATTTCTTATTTAAAAAAATATTAAAAAAACTGTAAAGTTTTTAAAGGAAAAAACAGTAAAAAAAAGTTCTTCGGCTAATATTTTAAATCATGTAAATAAAAACTGAATTTAGGCTAATATTTTAAATCATGTTAAAAAGTTTTTCGGCTAATAATATAAATCATGTAAATAAAAAAGTTTTTCGGCTAATATTTTTCATAAATATAATTTTTATTTTTATGTATATTTATTTTTCTTTTTTACTTCACTCTTCCTAGATTTTAGAATAATAATCAATGAACATAGATACGTTTAATGTAGATTATACGTTTTAAGCATATATCCTTGTCTATATCACGTAGGTATATATTTAAGTAGTGAATAATTTTTGCAGGTTTCGTCCCAATGGTTCTCTAAGAGGAGAGGAAAATCAGTTTGAAACTATATTGGAGGATTTAAAATTTCACTTGCTAGAAGAATCTTTTTTTAATTTCATTTTTTTTTAGTTTAACTCTCAGGACAATTTTTTTAGTAGTTTTATTCAATATGGAATGACCATTTTGATTTTTTACTGGTATGAATTTAAGTTTTGTGATTTATAGGAACATAGATTTGATATTGTCATAATTTTTAATTATAAGATTTTATCCCTTTTTTTTGCAAGTTATTTTATCTTTTCTTATGGTAGTCCATTTTTTTCTATGAAATTTATAAAATTTTGATGTTCCAATTTCATGTCAATTTTTGTTCAATACTTTATTAACTCAAACGTCAGATCGACTGCAATCAATAGTCTTGCCCGCACATCGCGCGGGTTTACACCTAGTGTTTAATAGTTTGCACCAGGGATATATTGCTATTTTAGCATCCACGTATAAATCTCAGGGAACTGATGTCTTCATTACATGATCATCTAGGCTCAGCAGGACATTATAAGGAAGCTAGTTGAGATTATTTGAATTATTATGGAGGTGCGTTATTTATTTCTCCCTCCGTCTAAATGACACTTTATTTTATTGGACAACTCAAATTCATAGTTACATGATTGAAAGTTAATGTAACAAATTTCATAATAGTTGAATAAATTTGATCTTGGTCGTTGATTTACACTAATGCATTTTTTCAAAGTTTTAACTTTCAAATAGTGACTCTTATTTTGAGACGGAGGGAGTGTGTGTTCATAGTTTTATATATTTGAAGCCTTGCTAATGCATTTCTCATTGAACATGTTTTAATTCGTCTGATTGGTGCTGATGGACATCTCTATCCAAGCTACATGGACTCAATGTAATGGTTAAAAGAGATAGATGTGTTAGAGATAATTGTGGATAAATTAAGGTCATCACTAAGTTACATTGGTTATCCAATAATCTTGAACTCAATCAGCATATAATATCACCTTTTTTTTCTTTCCCTCGAGGTTTATTAGGATCACATAAATGGTTTAGAATGAATGTCCATTTACTCATTTATTGATTATTAGTAGATATGGGGTCTTGATTGTGTGTGTATATATATATATCAAGGTTATAAAAACATGAGGCGTGACCGAGGAGTGAAGGCCAAGCCTTAAGACTTAAAAGCCTAGGCGGGCCATAGGCGTAAAAAGGTATTTAGGCCTTTCTAAATATATTTTAATATTATTAACTATAACAAGGCTATTAAAAATAGTAAAAAGGTACATAACTTAAAATATGTCTGAATATATGCAAACTAAATTACTATTTTTTAAATACTAAGAAAAAAGAAAAACAAACGCATGTTTTTTGGACGAGAGGCAGAGAGAGAGGTTTGGGATATCATTTTTTTAATTTGTTTTGAATAATATATATATATATTTTTTTGATAAGCAAATGATACCATAAAACAACCCGCCTAAGGGGGCGGAATCCTGTATACAGGAAGTATACCAAGCACAAAAACAAAGGGCCGAAGCCCAGAACAACCAAGCCTACCACCTAAAATTCCTCTAAAAAGTCAAGAAAATGAGATAGCGACGAGTCATGCCTTTTTCTAAACCAGGTAAGAAGAAATCTCAAAACGTTGTACCGAACTCGAGAGGGATCAATTTCGACCCCCTCGAAGCATCTCCTGTTCCTCTCCTGCCAGACAGTCCAAAGAATACAATGAGGAACCATCCTATACAGCACCCTCAGGCCAGTCCAACCTCTAAGGCTCCTCCAAGCCGCCAGCATCTCGCAAACCGAATGAGGCATAACCCAATGAATCTGACAAAGCGTGAAGAACAAGTCCCAAAGGCCCCTAGTCACATGACAGTGGAGAAGGAGGTGATTGGACGTCTCCTCCTCCTTCTAACACAATCAGCACCTGCTGGCCAACCTCCTCCCTCTCTTCTGAAGCCCCTCAATAGTCAAGATAGCCTGTCTGGCAGCGGTCCACACAAAGAAGAAAACCTTCGAAGACGCATAACTCTTACAAATGGCCTTCCAGGGGAAAGAGGCACCCCCATCACCCCTCAGCCTAAGATAATAACTTTTAACAGAAAATAGGCCATCATGAGACCTCGACCACCTCAACCCATCTGCTCCAGAGGACGGGATAGGTGCCAAATTCAGCCACTCAAAGAACTCCTCCGCCTCCTCTAGTTCCTAATCCCGAAAACTCCTCCTAAACTTAGGATCCCACACAGCCCGATCCCTAACCCTCCGCCAATGACCCTCAACTGACCCCTCACCGTCTCTCCTAATTCGGAACATCCCCGGTAAGAGAACCTCCAAATATCCCCCCTCACCCCAATTATCCTTCCAAAACCTTATACGATCCCCACTCCCAAGCTGGTAAGAGGTGAACCCAAAGAACTTCCCCCACCCCATCGCAATGTACCTCCACCATCCCACGCCATGAGCACCGCTCCCCACAGAAGGACCCCACCCAAAAGGGCCAGCCCCATACCTAGCTACCACCACTTTCCTCCAAAGTCTGTCGTCTTCTTTATTAAACCGCCACAACCACTTGCCCAGTAAAGCCGTATTGAAATGTGTTAACTCCTCACCCCAGCCCCACCCGCCTGCAGTGGCTTACACACCTCATCCCAGCTAACCATGCAATACTTAAACTGATCATCATGCCCTTTCCACATAAAATCCCTCATCAACTTATCGAGCCTCTTACCCACGGATGCAGGTAGAGGGAGCACAGACATAAAATAAGTCGGAAGACTTGATAACACACTTTTGATCAACGTCAATCGACCCCATTAGTCTAGTTTAAAAAAAAAATGTCTTTAAAAGGCGATATCGTTTCACTAAAGCATTTTTGTTTTAAAAAAAGTGCACCTTAAGCATTTTATCAAGAATAAGGCGTAAAAGACTAAGGCGGGGTATTTCTCCCAAGCCTCAAGCCTAGGCGCACCTTTTAGAACACTAATATATAAAATGTATATATATTAATGGGAATTTCTTTAGTTGAGATTTTTTTTCAAAAGTGCTATTATGTGTATCGCTCCGGGCGTTAAAATTTCTTTTGTAAATAAAAAGTGGAGACTTATATAAAATGTATATATGGACTATTTTTGTATATATTTTTGGGATTTGAATAGTGTGATAAGCATAACTGAATTTGTTTAAATTCAGGACATGATATCGGATCTTGAAAAATAAATATATTTTTTAAAATATGTATTAATATTACTAACAGACCTTTACCGTTGCAAAATTAGATAAAAGCGTTACAAAACTTATGTAATAAGGCAAAAATAGTAACAAAATAGTCCGTTAGTAAATAAGAATTAACAACGGTAAAATACCAATGGTAAATTCATTATTAGTAATAGTAAAATACCGTTGGTAAGTTTAACAAAAAATTACCATTACTAATTATTTTTATAACGGTAAAATAGTGTTACTAAAAGTCAATTTTTGTGTAGTGAAATAATCCAAGTTACAAATATATGCTCTCACAAATGGGTTGAAAGAATCTAAAAGAAGGAGTAAATAGTTCTGAAACTCTTGGTTCTCTCCAAGTCTGATTGCTTGAACATGTCTTTATCCTTCCACCAACGTCCTATTTATATACAAACTCTAAGAGAGAGAATGATTGAACTGTCACAATATGGTTGGAGCATCTTTGAGGTCTGACGGTGTCAACACGGTGGTGGAGTGTTGGCTAAAGGATTTGCAGGTGGTGTAAGATAATTACTCGTAGCATTAAATACGAATGAGAGGCATTAATGCAAGTGGAGTTGAGTAGTGGCGGTGGGAAGAATAGTGTTCTTCTTTCCACCTACCCGCCAGACTGGTTACAAAAGCTCTCTCGGAGGTCCAGGGGGTTTGGAACTTTCTTAGACTTTCCATAAGTTGACCTTGAGTTACTACATAGTGATTTACCTCAGTGTTGAGGGCTAAGTATCCTTGGGAGGTTGTATCTCTTTAGTCCAAGGTCCACTCTGAGCATCAGTCATAACGGAGCCCTGGTGCTGTGGTATCCGAGCTCAGTTGAGGAGGTGTGGTCTCTGAGCTCAGGAGTTTTATAGTCATCTCAGGGACTTATGTCTTTTCATTGACAATAACCTCTTATTGGGTTCTAAAGAAAGTGATTTTTTGTTCATAATCTCTTCTTGAGTGCTATGTACAACCTCTTCTGGAGTGTTATTTGGCCATGATTTTATTTAACCTCCACTACTAAGGAGTCAAGTAGTTGACACCTATAGGTTTGTCACATTTCTGGCATGCAATAAATTTATTTGCGGCCAAATTTAATTTGTTGTACTAGGATGATGATATTGGCAAACACATTTGCAGCTAGTCCATATGACTACATCTAACATTTTAAGTTTTGTAGTCATTTGATATTGCAATATCATTTTAACTTCATTTTTGCATTGAGCGACATAGAAAATTATATGAGACAAAAGTGAAAGTATTCCACGAAATCAAACATTTTACGCAAATAAAGTAGCAATTTTGGTAATTGTGAATATCTGTAAATGACTTCTAATATTTTTTTTTTTTGGGAGAAACATGTCTTATATTACCAATGAAAAAAAATTGGTGTGAGGGGCACAAACATGATATACTTTAGAGGAGCCTAAACCTTGTCAATATATGAGCCATCTTGTTAATAGAAGACGAAACAAACAAAACAGTTGGGGAGATATTTCTCAAAGAGCCATCAGATGGTGGGGTTCATTATCCTATAAATTTCAAATGATCTTTCGTAGAGTAGTAGTACTATCATGTGTGAGATTGGATGTAATTCTTTTAGAGCATTCAACTATTCATGCCAATCTATTATTTAGATGTGAGAAGAAAAAATGTACCTTTTAAGTTTTAAGTCCCTACTTTCGTGCTCAAGAAAAAGAGTAATGCATACTCCAAATAATTCCCTCAAATCTCCTCCAAAATGATTTGGCTTTGTGCCCAGACGGGACCCGCACCACATGGCAATAGATGACAGACAAGTGATAGAATGACGTGGCGTCCACATAGGATTTGGGGGAGTTATTTTGAACTCAAAGCATTTTCCAAAGAAAAAACTGTTTGATTTTTATTATCACAGTCCGCTGACATCAGATTTCTAACGAAAAAAATAAAATTATTCACTTTACCGCAGTAGTACTAATAATGTGTCGTAAAATAAAGGGATCAAAAAAATTTACAAGAAATAATTTTTTTTTATTTCATTAGTATATGTATATTGAAGTGGTATCACTCTTATTTATAGTGTAAAACATGATAACCCAAAAGACATAAATAGAAAATATATGTGGACATTTATTTTATAACACCTCAAAAGTTCACATAAAAAAATTATCATAAAATAAGATTTTGAATGTGAATCATTTTTAACATACCTTGATGAAGACCTTTACAGAAATACGATTTATTGGAATGACATGTGACGATAGATATGATATAATCTAGTGTTTCACTTTGTTAAAAAAAATGATATTCTAATAATTGAAAAGAAGGGGGAGGTAAAAATTGATTGTCCAAGTTTCTTAAGGATAAAATAACGATTTTTCTTTAGCATCATATTGTTTTAATAATAAGAGTTGAGTTCGTAGTTTGGAGTCCATTTTTTTTTATTTTGTCCACAATTTTATTTTTTATTTTTATAATTTATAAGTCTTAGTAAAACATTCAACTCTTTCATTATTATTGTATTTAGACACAAATGTCGTTATTCATCTTGAGACATTTTAACATATGCTTAGGAGGCTTATATTGCCCTTCACACAAATATTTTAAAAGATTTCAAACACACATTAATGTTTTTCAAAGATGTATAATAAAAATTTGAAAAAAAAGATATAAAAAATTCTCTCTTTTTTTTATTACTATCGCTTTTACTCTAGTCAAACATCTATTTGGTCCTTGTAAAAAGTAATCAACTTTGGGTGCGGAAGGAAATAAAGATAGATTTGTCAACGAATCATGTTGCATCATGTTCGGGTCGTGTGATACTGGTTTCGTGTCAAAATCCCATAAACGCATGCACGACTTGTTGACAATTCGATTCCAAAGAAGAAACTCAAACTTGAACCCGAATCTAGACCGTTAGTCTTAACGAGTCATACGACCAATCCGTTAACACCCGTTAAGTAACTAAAATTCCCTATCAAAACAGAATATAATTAATTATTACATCCTAAATTCCAAGTGTTAATAGTAATAGGATCCTAACAATAAAATATTCCTTACCAAAAGTTACAAATATTACAAAATTTATCAAACATAATTTATAAGTAAAAAGTTGTGATAGTGTTAACGATTTTTAATGGATGAAAACGGGTCTAATCGCTGGGATCTAAATTATCAAACCCCAATCGTTATCTTAATGGGTCTATCATGTTGACCTGATATTAATCCAAACCTGATAAGTCTAAACCTATTCACTTATAATTTCATGTCATATTATGTCGTGTTATCACGTTGTATTACATTTTGACAGATCTAAATGAAGATTACTAATAACATATCCAATCACACGTCTACCTTTTATTAAAAAGATAGACTTATCATTTTATTGTCGGATCCATCAACTATACATGCATGTCATGCCTAATCTGTCGGTGTTGAGAATAGTGTCGATGTTAGATCCATCGTTGGTGAGAACGGTGGTGGGACAATTGACCTCATTAGAGTTCTAGCCATCTTTGATCACGGTTGCGGGAGAGAGAGATGCTAATCCGAGTAAAAAAATATGAGACTGTAGTCTTTAGTATTTCTAGAAGTTATTGTAATTCATATGACGAGGTGTATAGATACCTATCGGACCGTAGTCCCTATTTTAAAACGATTGTTTTAAAGATACACCTAATCAATGATTAATGAAGTTTTCAAATTAGTTTTGCGATAATGCCAAAAAAAGTGAACTCTTAATTTGACACTTCACAAAAAGGAAAGTATAACTTCACTTGGCCATAAAAATTTGAGAATAAACTTAGGAAGATGAAATAATATTTCAAACTAAATAATTTTAAAACATACATTGGAGATTTACTAATAGTTTAATTTCCTTTTCATCATTAAATAGTACTTGCATACTTATAAATAATATATAATTTATGCTTGTAACTAAGATATGTATCCCTATCTGATTTGTTCACACATTCCCCCAACACAAATACAAAACAGATCACACACACAAACACACACACACACACAAAAGCACACCATACCTCCCCCCCAACCCCCTCCCAAAATAAAAAAATATGTCCCTATCTATATGTCTAATTTACAAGAAACAATATGTTATGCGTGTGCACATTCTTCAGTTAATATTCGCCAAACATGTTGATGAATTGCATGGCATGCCACCTGATTTTTTTGTAAAATTCATTGTCAATCACTTTATCCTGTCCTGTTGTGGTGGTTTAATCCATCTACTCAATTGTAGCAATCAAGTTTCTTTAACGGACATAAAGCATATTGGCTACAATATTTGCTTGATATATTCTTGACCCCATTTCCCATAGTTTCATATTTTGTTGAATGCTCTAACATAATATCAAGGGTAGTCTTTTTCCAACACAATCGATTTAATCTAACGTGTTTATTATTTTACTTATAATCTGAATTTGAATAATTTCGTAGCTTAGAAGTGTTAATTACTATTTAAAATTTATGAGGCTACCTGAGGCAAAATCAAGAATTTTGCTGTAGCAAAAAATGTGTTGAATGAATAAATTCTCACAACATTAAAATATTAGAAATATGTTAAAATCGCTCCATAAACAAAACATATATATATATATACATATATATATATATATATACACACACACACACACACACAATACTGATCTTGTGCGGATCAGATCGCATTTTAAGAGTGCGGACCGGACATGTGTCACCTGACGGTGGGCCTAGAAATTATCGACTAAATTATAGACATACTCTCTCTCGTTTCTGGCATGGTAGCTAGTAAATAATGTCTTGCTAGAATTTAAAATTAATCATATATTAGTTTATGACATGCCTACAAATGTTACGATTAGTTTGAAGAGAAAATGATACTAGTGTTGTGTTTTGGTTAACAAGTTATTTGTGTCGATCCGAAAATGTTAGGCTAGTGACGTCCTTTGGTAGGATTACTTACACGGGTTAGGTTAGAGTTGGATTATTCTTAATAGAAATCCAATATGACACAATCCAAACACGTCACATCACACATAAATAGCAACCATACCATTCATTTAGACCTCTTAAATTCTAGAGTCAATGCATCACACATAAATGTGCATACCCCATGCAAGAATTCATGCAAAATTCCAAAAACATAATGTTGGCTCTATGCTACCCATGAGGGCCCTAACCATAACAACATGGAATTTTCCTATGAGGGCCATATCAACATACAATTTTGAAATTCCTCAAACATTCCAATTTTCTTC